>VWPW01012060.1:0-198469 GCA_013389825.1 Crypturellus undulatus | reverse complement strand
ATGGGCGGCGCTCCCGGCGCTCGCGGCCGCCCCCGGCGCGGCCCCTCGCCCATCCCCGCCCCGCGCGGAACCCCGCTCCGCGGTGGGAAGTAAATAAGAGGGAATAAACAAGATCGACTTCTTTGCGTACTCAAAATTTATTAAAAAGAGTATGAAATGGTCCCCTGGGAGAAGTTACACGCTAGTAGGACTCCCTTTTTATTTTCTTTCTTTCCTCCTCTTTTCTTTCGATGCCGAGGGCACGAGATGCGAGTTAAACGGGATTCTCCAAACAAATCTAGGGTGCGGGTGGGTCAAGCACAGGCTCTATTGGTATTTACAATACTTTACAAGCGCTATTAAATAAATACGGGCTCCGCTAAATCTCGGTGTCTTAAATATGTACAGCATTATTTCTTCATTGTATTTGACTAGAGGTGGGTCCTATTGCAGTGGATGTGCTGACTGTAACAAGTGTCAGGGTCAGGCTGCACAGGCTAATAAGTAGTGACAAGCTGACCTCAAAACAAAATTTCCTAGCCAATGTAAGATAGGTACAGTAGATAACCCATTCTAACAAATTCATGTCCTTAAGTCTTAATCTAAATAGGTTACTGTACATAGATAACTTCAGGTTTTCCTCATAACTGATGTTGCAAATAGTTGGCAGTTCTGGAAGTACAACAGTAATCTTAGAGGACTAATATGCATTATTACTAAAAACAGTACTTCCCTTAAATTTCTGTATTTAGAGATACGTTTAACTCAGTACTGGCTTTATATGCCTCATGGGAAGGATTTAAGCACCAAAAAGCCAGTCACACACAAGATGACCAAAGGCTAAGCAGTAGACATATTTAGGCTTTCATTTAAGTCAAATGTTTTCAAGTAACAAACCCCAAAGCTGTGCAACAAAGACGACAAAAGGAAGTAAATTCTTCATACTGCAAAGTCTGCTCTCATTGTAAATGGGAGCATTTCCTGCACATACCATCTGCAGAAGAATGGAATGTATTCTGATCTCTAGCTATTTTACTGTATACAGATAGGATAAGACTTAGCCCTGGCTGGTTTAGAAAATGCAGATTTTGCCTCTGTGCTGGGAAGGCTCCATTCCTGCACGAGAGATACAAGCTGCCGTCCCCAGAGACTGCATTGCATGCACTACCACTGAAACACCCTACTGGCCAAGCATGCAGCAGGATTAATGTTTCACCCAAGTGTCTGGCCAAGTCCCACTCTCTCTCCCTGTGTTACTGACTTTGAAATTTGAACAAATACCACTGCATACAAGTTACAATTACTTGGCATATCCTTTCCTTTCTTTTTATGCTAGGCTCCGTTACAGATACACAAGTTAGAAAACATGTCACAACCGAAGGAGGTGCAAAACCAGCACTTGGGTCTGGTCGTTTTCACTAGCAGCAGGGCTCCCCTGCTGCTCCCCTGAAACACCCTCCAGACAAGGACTGAATCACATTGACAAATTCACGTAGAAAAAGCTGCCACAGCCTGTCCCCTGTCTGCTGCACAATTATATAAAGGAAAAGAGGCTTCAATTCTGGAGCTATCAGCCCGGCACCTTTCACAAGCACTAGGTCTAGATTTTGTTTAAAATGTAAGAAGCACTGGTCCCACAGACTTGGAATCTGCTTACCGAAAGATAATGTGCAAAATGTATGTGTGCCTGCACACCCAGCACGCTGGTGCAATTACCAGAATTGCGCTTAGAAACCCACAGTCTTCGGAACTCCCCGATGTAACCAGAGTAATCACATGGGTATTTTGGGCACAGAGATGATCACCAACTAAGCCCAAATACTAAGGTTTCCACATGGTAACACAATTGAAGCATCAAATGCAATATTGCACCTAACAAGAAACCGAGCTGTGGAGAAGAACAGGAAGAGATGCAAAGGTTAAACATGAGATAGAAGTCCACTTGCATTACAGCGACACTGGGCAGTGCACCACAACCGTCTCAACCTTCAGGACTTTAAACCATAAAAAAGGAGACATTTCGCATCTATTTACAATATTACTGTGATACAATGCCTGATCGTGTAATAATTTTGAAATACATGATGCCAGCACTGACTGTACCAGTATATACTTTGTCATGTTAAGGCAGCACAACTAAAAGTTACTGAAAGCATCAAGCAAAGCTACTGGAACTCAGACACTGAAACTTTTCCCTTAAGGACTGGACAAGGTTCTGCTGATTAGGAGATGGTACTCTCCACAGGTAGTCATTTAGTTTATCTGAATCGCTGTATGCGGTCAGATAGGGTGTAAGTGCATGTTTGTTGTTCGATGACTTCGCCGGAGTACAAGACACAGTTTTGCTACAGAGAGTTTCAGAAGGGGCAGTGTCTGTGTTACTTAATTTAGGATCCAGTTTCCTTGTCTGGTTCTGATAAGTCTCCAAGTCAGATCCCTCATCTTCAGATTTGATTTCAACATAGTCATCATCATCCCCCTCTTCTTCAGTGTCTTTGAAATTAGAAAAGTAGTTCTGAGTAGCCACCTGTGCAGTCAGAGGGGAGGTCCTGTTCACTCTCAGGACTTTCTGAGAATCCTGCAGAATCATATCTGAATAGTTCTCAGGGATCTGCTTTCTCGTGTCAGGCCCTGTACATCCTGGAGCAGTATCTGATGCTTCATGGCTATGAAATCGCAAGTTCCTATTCGAATGAAGCTTTTTCTTGTCCATTTCGTTAGGATAAACAATTGATTCTCCAGATCTACTGACCACAACAGAGGATGATGACTGCGACCTGCTGTATGTCTGTGGTTTTATATTGCTTGCTCTTCTTCCAAGGGAGTTATAGATGTGATCTTGATGCAAATTTTCTTTATTAGGCTGGCTTATAATGGCACTCCACCTCTGCACAGGGACATGCGAACGGTTAGAAATTTGAAGGGATGGCACTGAGCAAGCTGATGGCAACTGCCTTGAACTACTTTTTGTAGCAGATTCTGTGTATGAGTTCTTGGCCTTCAGATCTTGGGATTCAGCCCATGGAGAAAAGTCAGCCAGCTCTCCGTTACTGTATGTAGAATGCAAAAGCCAATCTTCTGCTCTTGAGCACTCACTGCCTAACTGAGAACGGGAAGCTGGTGCAGCCACGGGGGTGGAATACCGTGAGGCTGAAGGCTCCTGAGGACTGCAGCAGGTTTCCTTTTGGATCTTTGGGCTTTCCCTAAAGACAATCTGGTCATAGAGCTGTGAATATTCAGCAATTCTGGCACCTAGAAAAGAGAAAGATTTAGGCAAATAATCCACACAAATTGCATGAAAAAAAAACCCAAGAAGGAAAAAATACTAATATATCTTGCAATGGTGAACAATTCTGAATCATAAACTCAGGAAGTAACATGACAACAGCAATACCATCATGTGGGAGAAAATAAAATATGAGTAAAAAATTACTGTAAAATATGAAGCTGTTTGAGTCTTTTCTTTGTTTTTGTTTCAGTATTTCAGAAACACTATAGTATGAGATTTTCATCTTAAAAGACATGTATTTTACCCATCTAAACCTGAATCCTACAACATATATGACACTGGCACAATTTTGCCCTGGAAAAGGAGACTGGATGATCTCCTGAGCCCCTTCCAATACTGTGTTTGTAGGTCTGCTTATTGTATCCATTGGTTTTGTTTGATCAAACTATCCCTAACATAATCGTGATTGCAGTCTATTTGCTATCTTGAAGGTTGTCTTTCCTCCTAGTCATGCTGAGATAAAATCCTTTTGGCTTACCGCAGAAAAGCACGTGAAAAAAGAAAAAAAAAAGAAGGAAGGCAACTTTTATCTATCTCAAAAGTGTTATCTTTATGCTGAAAAAAGGCAGGAAGTGCTAATGACCTACTTGATCTCTCTTCCCTTTGCCTTCCCTCCTTGCTCTCAGGAGTCTGAGAGCCTCAGAGTCAACAACTAAGACACAAACACACACTCCTGTTTTTTTTTTTTTATTTCCATACTTGGCTTTACTAGGCAGGGAAACTGCTCTCAGAGTCCACTCGTGAGAGACAGACAGAAAGCAATAAGAAAGGGGCAATAACAAAAGAGAGGAAAAGGAATAGGAGCATTAGCACCAGTAATAGAACCGAGAGAGAGAGAAGGAAGTGGACATCCTGCGGAAGCGCTGGGAATGGGAGACAGGACTATGCCCCTGAAAGAGGCCAGAGGGAGCAGGTTCACAGCTGCCTCCAGGTCACACCAATTCAAGGAAATGCACCCCTTGGCTTTTCCAGAAATGATAAAGAAGCCAAAAATAATTTTCTGTGAAAACTGATTAGCCAGGAAACAGTCAGAAAGTTTTTAGGGGCCTCTAAAACTTTGTTAAATATCTGCATTATAAGAAACATTCAAATGCTAGATTTTGGAATTTCTCCCTGCTCAATTCATGAGAAATTCTGTTATTATGATATGATGGTTGGTGCTTTAACATATTTAATACGACATACGTGACTGTAACAAAGTATTGCAGGTTACACCGTAGAACACACTGTAACAGCTCTGATAAGGTACTCTGTTTCACATCAAAGTGGAAGGGAACGTTCTGAAAACGGCCTGGTTAGTAAGATATTTACGGACCTCTGAAAAGATAAATCTCACAAGAAGGCAAGAATGACATGCTCGTGTGTGCAGTCTGGTGGCTCCGCTGGCTATGGACAGAAATAGCTCCAAAGCCTTAAGTTTCTATCACTTCACACTTTCATCTAAAAGAATTAAAAAAGTCAGCTCCTTCTTCGCTGATCCAATGTCTCATGCTTACAAGTATATGTGGATGGTATCTGAGCAAATCTATACTACTGGTTAGCAGCTACACCTAACTAAAAATGCACCTTTTCAGTCAAATTCTGAATATCACACTATACGAGAAAACAAAGGCTCTTCTGTGAGGAGGACAATGGTGCTTCAGGCACAATTTTTATTTCCAAACTAAGCTGAATCAATCCTTCCTGACACTATCCCACTCTTCACAGAAAATTCCTCTCAGCAATAACAAAGAAAATACAATATTGATATTCAACTACTAGATCAAAGAGCAGAAAATCCATAAACCCTTAATTCAATGGACAAATGTCACAGAAGTTATTAAAGAAAACTGTATAAAAACAACATATGTCTGTTCCCCTATGTCTTTAACATACCTATAGCTGGTCCACCTTGTTTCTTTTCTTCCAGTATGGCAGCAAGATCCTTGTGTTTAAGTTTCTGTTGTCGGTTAGCTGGCTGCTCCTGCTCTGGAGTTTTAACTTTCAAAAGCTGGTTAGCCTTCTTAATCTTCTGACTGTATTGCCTTGCCATCAGGAAAACTCTGTTCTTGGTTTTATCCACAATATCAGGGTCATTCTCCATACCCTCTGTATGCGCATTGGAAAGAATGCTATTGGCAGATTCATACGGGCTGTCTACAAAAGGTCTCTCACTGGAGAAGGAAGATCTGCTCAGGCTCATAAAAGAGCTGTCCTTGCATGGAGTAGTGTCTTCAAGCCTGAGATTAGCCTCACTCACGGTAGCTGCCCTGGGCTTCAAGCTTTTTGGGAAAATAGGAGTTTCTGGCAGAGAGAGAGTAGACAACGAGTACTCTACATCTTTGCTCAGCTCAGGTGTACTGCCAGCATGCAATCTTTCTTGAATATCATCTTTACAAACAGGAAAGGCTGCTAGATGACGGTCCCTTGTTTTTTCTTCATTCTTCTTGATGTAGTTCTCCAGGTCATTCCAGATTTCATCTACTTCCTCTGAGAGTTTATCTGCTGCAGACTTATGGGAGAGCGAATCAGAGTTGGAGGAGCTGTCTACTAAGCTTAGATAGTCATTGTCAAGAGGAACGTGATGATAAGGACTTTCATCTTCACTGAACTGAAGACTCTCTTCAGAAACAAACTGCCGCAAATTGTCACAGCATGCAAAGTCTGTTTCCAGGCCCAGAAAACTCCTTTTAGAGCACTTTAGAGGTTTACATTTAAAATTCAATAGAGGTGTTTCGGGAAGCACTATAGTGTCATAGATGTTATCTTCAACAATCCTGAGCTCATCCAAACTTGAAGCAGGCGCTTCTCTACTAAGTAAGACTTCATCTCTACTAGCATGACTGGAGGCCCTGTTCTGATTTGCTGTCCTCTTTTTGGAGGGTGAATCTGAGCTGCGCTTATTTTCAGCCTCATAGAGAGAGTCTCGAGCAGATCTCTGAGGGCCGTGGTCTGCTTCCTCCCTTCTGGTCAGGCCCATCAGCTTCAAGTCTTCATAGCTTATATTGTCATAAACATGTTCAATATCATCAACGGTCAGCTCTTCTGAAGATTCGGGATAAGCATTCATACTGCTCATCTCTGTTCTTTTCAATTCCCTTCGAGAACTGTGCTGGCCAAGGTCACCAGCTTTACACCTTGCACTACTTGGACATGTGTTGCTTTCGCCAGCACTACTGGCCCGTCTAACAACTTTATGACGGCTGGAGCTGGAAGCCTCGTTTTGATGCCCCACTCCAAAATGCCAGCTGCATGGTCGACCAGAAAGACCCCTCTTTTCTCCACCAGCTACTGAACTGGAGTTGGACGTGGATGCTGATGGTACAAACATCTGGTAATCGTCTTCATCGTCTTCATTCTCATAAGGTGGTCGCCTGCTGGGAAACAATGCCTGCCTGATCTGATGATCAGTCCAGATGTTTCTGACAGAGGTAGTGCCCCCCAAAATATTCATGATTAACGAGTTGCTCTGGGGGGTGCTAAGTTGTCTAGGCAACTGTCTAGCTGAGCAGGAATAGCCAAGATCAGTATTTGGTTGTGTTGACTCTTCATCTGAAGGATCTTTGGAGCTCTGCAGAGATTAGAAACATACGGATACGGTTAGCATATTCTCTGCAATAACGTAAGGATTCCCACCATTTACAGAAATGCTGTAATAATTTGGTGTTCTGCAACACTGAGCCTGGCAGAGATGGGTGGAAAGGTTCCTTGTTGCTGAGCCAAGGAACCAAGGTGGTAGTGCCAGACTTCTGTGCCTCCCAGCCCTTACTATTGCTCAGAACTGACACTTGGCTTTTAATAACATGTTACTTCAAAGATGCTAGCTCATGCTAAAGCACGAATAATTAAAAGTGAATTTATTTGGCATGGCTAAGACCTTTTATGCTAACTCTGCTGTTTCACAGTTGGTTTAAACTAATCTGACTCCAGGCTCCTGCCAAAAATTTTTGCTCTATTCTCTTGCCCTTTGCCTACCAAGCAGAAAGGTATGTCACACCCTCTAGTATATGCCACTGAAAATCTGATTTTCTTTTTGGAGTAAGTTTTATCCAGCTCAAGGCTGCCTACCTGGTAATGGTAACATGAAAGATGTTGTAGAGGTAACATGGCCAGAAGTTGAGAGAGAGAAAAGAACTGTCTCTTTTGGCTTAGCTGAATGATTTTTTTTGGATCTTCCCCATTCCACCCACAAAAGAATATTCTTTGAAGTATATATAACCAAATACCTCAATATACAAGTATTAATTTATGACAGAAAGTGCCTTATCTTTCTGCCCATAAAAATCAAACAAAACGTCCTTGACATGTCTTTGATGAATAGCAAGATGGAAGGAGAGGGGGGGGGGAAAAAAAGTACCTGCATTTCACATTTGTTGAGATTAACACTTCTCCGTTTTTCAACATTTTCGGCAGCTTGACTATTAAGTCTTTTCCGTCCTCCTTTTGCTTTCTGTAATGAATTTTGTTGGGCTCCCTGTGATTTAAAAGAACAAGCCAAGGGAGGGATATTAAAATCTATAGTTCTTTGTATTGCTTTGTTCAAAAGAATTACTAGCTGCTGGAAGAGCAGAGCCAGGTCAGGTATATACACAAAGAATGAAATAGTAGTGAGTAATGAGCACTACTACACAACAGTGATTTAGAGCATCTGTAAACTTGCTGTTGTAAATACACTTTAACCAAGTCGATCCATACAGCTTATCAAAAGAGGGAGAAAGCAGAATCCGTGTTCAATGACTTATACATAGAAAATAAGATTCAGGAAAAGAAGGTAATCACAGAAAAAAAATCAATTTTTAAAGGTTTTTTGTTTAGTTTTAATGAGGGAAGGGGATGGATTCACTACCACTTGGAGTCCTGAAAATCAGAAGAGGTCTAAACCAGAAGATATAATGACATCTAGTTTCCCAGAAAAATACAAAGCCACAATACCACATTGGGCAGTGGGGGATGTGATTCAGAGGACAGCATGCCTGAGAGGAACAGGGCTAGATGGTTCCTAACCTAAGAATGCCTCACTGGTACATGTACAGTAAAACGCTAAGCTACTCTTGTACAGATTTCAAGTGGTATTCTTTTGTATTGCCTCATGCCAGGAAGAGGGTAAATTACAAGACACTGGACTTCACTGATAACAGATATTACTTCAAAGATTTACATTTCAAATAATATAATTTCAAAGAGGAAGAGTGAAACGTGCTTCAAGAAGAAATTCACTAATAGGTTTTGGGCATCTTACAAAACAGAGACTAGAGAAGGATGTCCAAACCCTGTATTCAGATGTTCACACCAACATCTTAAACAGCTGAGTGCTTATATACTGTGTTGGGCATATACTAAACTCAACAAATTGCAGATCTGGATTCTTTAATACATCCTCATTTCAAAACAATTTTTAGCATTTCAGAAGTATCATATATGTGGGGAAGCATCATGCACAGTGAGGGAAACTACCACTTGTTCGATGACTGTGCAATAGTAAACAATCAAGATTCTTACTTTTAAAAATGTCTGAATCTTAACCTAATGTTCAGGTCACTGCTTTTGAGACCCAAGAACCTTGTCTCTCTAGGTCCCTTGACCTAGAAAGGGCCTGATTTCTTTCAGAACATCAGCTGGAGGAGCAAGGAAAATTCAGTTGTTGAAAATGATAAAGTTACTGCTTTTTGCCAAAAGTATACTGGAATTCTGTAAAGGATTAAGCAAAACTGAAATCTCTACTGCTGCAAATAAGCTAATCACTTTACCTTTGTTACGATGCAAGAGAAAACTGTAACATGAACAAAAATCACATCTGTAAGGAGAGGTTGCAAACAGTTTTCTTGTAACACCTTCCTATCTCCTTGCCATGTTACAGATAAAATCAATCCCTCTTTCCATGCTTCCAGGGATGGAAGGTTTAGGTATTTATTTACCTGTTCAGACTCTTCTTCATCATCAGCATCAATCTGTTCTGCAGCAGAAGTGTGGAGATTTTCATCTTGATCACTGACGTAGGATGGCTCAGTGGACTCTTGAAATTGGCTCTCTAGCCCACTGGGTTCCAGTGAACCCTTATTTCTTGAACTTAGCAGGGCTTCATTTGATCCCAGTTTGGCAGTTTGAGATAAGAGGGCTCCTTCGATACTGATCCGCTTAAAACAACATTGATTAAAGATTACCCACATCACACCATTGCACAGGTTCACGTTAAACTTAAGCGACAGCTACTAAATTCCCAAAGTATAGTTTGAGCTACATTGTGAGTTGCATGAAATAAAATGTATCTGGAAAGAATTAAAACAAACAGTATTTTTCCATGGAACTTAAAGAGCTGGAAAAAGAAGGTGAGGAACCTATCGGCTTCAGTGTTACAACACCTAGTGAAGTCCCATGTAGTGTACCCTGTTCATATATTCTCCCTACCTTAAGTTCTATCCTAAATCTAAGACCCGAAATCCAACACGAATCCTCCAAACCATATTGGAACTTACCTAAATATTCTTACAGAAAAGATAGAGGTTAACAGTGTTCAAATTAGTCTGCTTAGCCTGCAAAGGCTGCCTGGTTTCTTATAGGTTATTGGTTTTTACATATATCTATATCTATAGATACATAGATAGATGGATGGATCAGAATAAGCTGAAACTCTCATATTTTCATTTAATAAATGCAAGTAAGTTATCCTTCAAAGAATAAAAACTATCTTTACATAAAAATGCAGCTACTGGTACAGAAATTCTAAGAACTCTATAATATAATTGTGCTGTATTACGAAGTACAGGAATAAACGGATTAGTCAATTTATCCTTTTTAGATATTGCTGAAAGTTAGCAGTACTTATACTGCTTTCAATAATCTTATTGAAGACTTCAAACAACACTTATGTTTTTGTTTCCCTTTCTTAAAAAACAATTAAGTCATGGGCCATTTGAATGTGCTATAGAATACGAGATGCAAAAAAGACTTACCTTCTGCATATCTGGGTTTATATCTGAAAGCACAAACACATTATAAATGAGTATTCTAACTGGTGTGAGCTCATGTTACTGCTCAAACGTTACACAATACAATTGTGAATTCCCCATAAGGAACTAAATGCAATTGCAACATTCATTTGTGGGTCTTTGATAAAAACAGACAACATTGGCTCTGAGAGTTGCCCCTAAAGATGTGATTTTGCTGTACCTACGTAGTATGGGTAACTATCTATCATGACTGAAACATTTTGTGTTCAGTTACCAGGTTCTAGGATGTTTACCAGATCAGAATCCAATTGTGGAAATGCAAATATTAGGATATAAGCACTAATTTTGCTTTCTCTGCACACATTTTTTCCCCCCACCAAATATGTATCTGGGATTACATTCTACAAAAAGGATAATCCCACTTACGTACATCAGCATAGTCCCACTAAATATGATTGAATTAGATAAAAGTCACTAGAGAAGATGATCCATGTTTGTTTGTTTTGCAAAACATATAAGTACTCGGACATCAAAAGAGTAGGAAAAATAACTTACCGTTTGATTTCAAAACTTTATGGCCTCTAGATGAGGGTTCTGAAAAAGACAACAGTGTTTAAACATTACAACCTCCCAAAGAAAGTTACTGGTATCTTGGCCAACTTTTAGTAACACACACCAAAATTTGAGCTCCTGAGTCCATGAAGGACCACAGGATTTACACTTCAGGATTTACAACTCCAGTTGCTTGGAAAAAAAAGCTTAATCTGTTGAAGTGTCAAACATACAGCTCTTCCCAAGGTGCATATGTGTCTTTAACAGATGTAGATTCCCCTGCATACAACCATGTAGGTAAATTTTCATCTCATGCAAAGATTCAGTCCTCGTCTAAGTCATTGATTTAATTTGCTAGAGATTTCCTACATTCAGATTAGAAGTTTACGAGATACTTGTCATCTTAGCATAACCTTAAGAGCTTAAGTAATTCAACGCTAGAGGAGGCCACTCAGTATTTTGTGATAGTCTTTTAATAGACAAAATGCAGCTAATAGAATGTTTTTGCTTAGAAACATAGAGAAGATGCCTGATTAAAACCTAATTGCTTTTCACAGACAAACTCTGCTTTATGATAAACCACTACATTTGTGCTCTCATGAACCTTTAATCATTCTACATAAACAATACATGTGAAGTAGTTAAAAAGGGGACAAAGAGACTGCTACATAGTCACTCCAGCTACACAGAAATTTGTAATGGCTTCAGGAGAGAAATAACTGTAGTTATGTCTCTTTGTTAGAGCTAGACAAAAAAGTCAGCATTATCACCTGTCAAATCTATTTTTCTTGAGGCAGACACTACAGTAAACAGAGATAGTAAACATGTTTTACAATAATTAGGATGGAAGCACTTCTGTGATAGTAAGTATTCAGGAAAAACAATTCAGTTTTAAATAAACTTGCTTGCTTTGCACTCTTTATCCATCAGGAAATACCAGCTTTCTATACACCCTCCATTAGGAGTGTACGCCCAAGGAATGAAATTCAACACTACATAAAATCACACAAATAACAAGACCTACTATCTGTATAATGCTCCACAATTATACTCTCCATGAGTTGCCATGCTCCACTCCATGAGCAGAGTGCAGGGTAAGGACCAATTTCACACACCCAAGCCTAACCAAGCCCTAAATAACTCTGCTCATTTTTCGCTTGTCCTTTTGATCAAAAAGAGTTTACACACCTGATTTCCTTCTCACTCGGTGCGGAGTAGTGCCTTCCTTAGGATGGTATGATGATTTTGTTTCTCCCTCGGGGCTATAATGGAAGCCTGGATGATCTGAGAGACAAGCAGAGGCATTGGTGTAAAGCAGGGTGTTATTTCACACATCTCAGCAGCATTTTGGAGGCTCTGCCACCTTCCCGTTATGACTCATGTAGAGGCACTTCAGCAGAGCTCAGTGCAGAGTAAGCGAGCAGTTTGTTGCAGGGTGTTACCATTGGCTGTGAAAATACTTCACTCTAGTTATGTCTTGCTTGGGATCGCTAACCCAGCAACATTTATGCCCAATCACATTAAATTGTTACCCAGTTTCTCAGCAAAGTCTTCCCAACCCAATCCCTGGGATGGTAACTATGTAAATAAATAGCAGTCTTGCTTTACTCTGAGACTGCTTCAGCATTCACATTCTAAAGTGGTTCTCATTTCCCCGCACTGCCAGGGATTGCTGGCAATAGGAAGAGCTAGCATGGCAAGCACTGAGAAAGACAGCAAGCCACAGATTGAACGTAAGGGATAAGTCCTGCAGGAGGGACTGGATTCAGATGCAAGACAGCACCATCATGCAGGCCTTCCAATCTTGGCACTGGGACACACAAACTCATCAGGCTTATGGCAACCACAAGCCTGCTGGATATCAAAATGGAGCTTTCTTGGGGTTATTCCTGAGGTGCAGTTGCTTTCTGCCATAGCCAAGAGTTCAGCTCCCACACCTAATTACTGAAAGAGGCAGCTGAAGGCTCCAGCTTAAGGAAGTTGTAAAAGTGCTCAAGGCTTCGAGCTGCATTACTTATTCCTAGCCCTTTGGTGGCTCTTGCACAGAAGGAGCTTTAGCTGCAGGGGTTGGGAAGATCATAGGTTTAGTCAGCATGGAATGAGCAAACGAAATGGCCAGTGTTTACAAATGGCCTAATCTGCCTCTTCCTTGCTGACCATGAGACACATCCTGTTGGTTGCAGATCAGTCAGCCCAGTGCTTAGGGTTCCATAGGATCGACACGCAATTATTTTTTTTTCCTGGCAATATCATAATTCAAATAACATAAGTACGGCCTTCTTGCATCTTAGAGGAAAACAACAGCTACACATGAAGTGTTAACGATAATTATTGTTTTTAAATGAGAGGGGGAAAAAAAAAAAAAAAAAAAAAAACTTACGTATGGCATCCATTTCTAAAATTGCCTGTTTGGCCTGAAACAGAAAAAAAAAAAAAGTATATGAAGAGCTTAAACTACACCTAGAAGGGCAAATTATGTTGCACATTACAGATAGCAAGTAGTTTATAAACCAAGTTTAATTTTTGAATTAATAAATTTGAACCAATAAACTCTGTTAGTGTCATTTTTTGTCTCTTTCTGCATACCACACACACACACACGTGTGGACAAGAATCTTGCGTATAAAGGTCTACTACAGTTAACTTCAGGACATCATCTCTTGCTCACTGCCCACGACGTACCTGACAGCTCTCCCTTGCTTACCCACTACCATTCTAGCAATGGGAGGAACATGCAGCTGGGGTACCCATAGGACTGAGAAATGTTTTAGAGGATGGAGATCACTGACTGAGAAAACGAGGGGCTGTGCTGACATGATGCTGCGTGCTCTGCTTCTTTACAGGGACATAAATCTCCAGAGAACTCCCACCCAGGTCCAGAATTGAGAGCGATCTGTAAGTCCAAACTGAGCGGGGATTTGCACCAAATCAGCCTTACTTTCTGGGAATCACAAATACTTTTCAAGAAAGTTGTTTGTAATTCATGGAATATTTCCTGAAAACCACATAGCTTAACTCCCTTATTATTTTTCAATTCTAAAATAGTTTGCTGCACAATCAGAACCCTCCAAATTATTTCTTAATTTTTTTTTTTAGTACAGAAAAAATATCACAGGGAAGCAATGGTTTCTTTTCTGAGGAAGAGCTTTTTTAAAAAAGGTTCAGTTTGTATAAGATTTAACTTAACACATTTATTAAGACTTCCCACTTATTTTTACTTATCAGCCAATAAGAAAAAAAAAACAAAGCAAAATGAAATAGCCTAGAGAACCTGCTTGCCTTTCTGTAGGTGCAGTTCAATTGTTTTCCACTGGGTGGAACATGTGGACTACCATTAAATTCCCAAACACTGGGCAGAAGGAAGTAGCAAAACTATTACTAGTTTGTCAAAATGTATGTGTGGACAACTAATGATTGAATTAAGCTTTCCTATTCTTAAATCAGATGATTTTTTTTTCCAAGGTGCAAACAGCATTATGACATATTTGGATTATACATTGTTTTTCATACTTAAATATATTAAGAAGAGAACCTTCATAAAAAATGAATCCATACTATAGCAATTCTTATTACAATCTAATATAAAACAAGTATTTACATGGTAAAAGTGGATGCTACATAAATATTGTACTGCTAATAAAATCTGATGACACAAGACCACAAAAAAAGAATTACTAATAGCTCCTGCTAGCACTTCTTTCTTACATAATCATTGTTGAACTGTTGACAATACTAAACTCAATATTCCATTGTCCAAGTCAGCGACAGCTATTACAAGACTAAAAAAAAGTGTTAAGAAAACACAGCACAAAAGCACAAAGCCAGAAAACAATCCTGTTTCCACATGGATCAGTGACAGTTGTGTCATGGCAGGAGTTTGGTAGGATATTGTGAGTGACTCCTCGTACCAGAGGCTCAGTGAATTCCAATGAGAAACATCACCTAGAGGCCCAAGATGGATTTCTTCCCCCTCTCCCCTCCTTTTTTTAATATGCTAGACATAACAGTTATGAATATGATAGTAGCAGGTAACTGAGCTCCTGGGAGGAATCTGAAAATTGTTATGAAATTCACAACTGTGACTCATTTTCTACGCTTGCTTGCTATCTCACAGAAAGGGACTGGGTGTCTCAGCTAAGCACCTATGGTTCAGCACGGACGTGTGCACTTGTAAAGTGAAGCGTGGGCTGCCAATGGCTTCACTGCTATGGATCCAACCTGGATTAAAGCCAGGTTGGCAACACCTACGCATGCTGTAATTGCTGCATCTCAGTGGAGTGCAGGCAGAGAGCTTCAAGGCAAGGTTGGTTTTTCTTATACTAAAGCTTTATGGAGATGCATCTCAGTGATTCTTATCTGAGGGGACAAATGCAAAGGCACAGTAATGCTGAAAACACAAGTAAATTATTTTTCCATACCAACTTCCAGCACTAAGAGTTTTTGATGGAACTTTACCATTAATTCTGAAGAACTTTTGAAGACAAAAAAAAACCAATCTATTAATCAATCACTGAAGAGATCTCCTGAAACTTTTTTTTTTTTTTAAATTACCTTGGCAGGAATTTTAGCAGGATGGTTTTCTAGAATTAATCTCTTCAAGTGAAGAATCCAAAGGCGTTTTTCTTGCTGTGAGACTGCCTGTTAAAAATTGCAGCAATAAATATGAGGAAATGCATTACTACAACATCCTGTGTCAGGAATGACACATGGCCACCGCGTTATTCACAGGGCAGGGATGTCTATCCTACCTGGACAGTATGCTGCATCTTGGGATTTTTGTAGTGAAAGACACTGAAGCTAAGTGGTTCCTTTGGTATCACTTCAACAAGCATAAGATTCCCACACTGTAAGAGAGGCAAAAACACAAGTCATGGAGGAGTTTCAAGATCCGGAGACAGCCTGATTACAACTTACTTTCTGACATACCAATATGTGAGCTTTGTATGTAAACATTTCCTCTCTCTTCTTTGTAATAAGTAGCAGCTTGTCAAAGAGGAACAACGTGCGCTCATTTTTGGCTCGCTGGATGCGGAATGTTCCTTCCAGCACCAGCTCCCCATAACTCGTGAGGTCTGGACCTTTCCAGTTAGTGAGCAAACTCTGTATCTCCTGCAACAGATTAAAGAACAACAATTAAAGTTTGTTCCAGACATCATCTTTATGTAAAAGAAGTTTCAAAAAAGCCCCTGCTGCGGTCATTCCAAGTCTCCCATATAATGGTCACATTGGTCAACAACATAGAGCCACCACAAAAAGGTCAGCAATGGTAAATGGCACAAAATCACCCCCTCAAAGGTACTGAGACTGCTAAGTATGGTACAAACAATGCAGCCAGGTGCCTCCAGGACCATTGCTAAGCCCAGACTAACATACCCTCCTAACGTATTCGAGTTACTTCCATGTAGACCCAGCAGAGAACACTGAGGTCCTAGGGGCTGCATGCACAGAAGCAGCACAAGTCCATGTCCCTTGACTATAAGTGATGAAGAACTGTCTCTAAGTCGGCCATCTATCTCTCATATCTGCCTGTTCCTCTCTCCCATGCTTTTTCCTCAGGAAACCTTCTTAATATTTCCCTCCCTCTTTCCCAAAGTTGTGCAGTTATCAACTAGATGAATTTTAATCCTATCTATGATGGGGTCTGTAAGACATGGAGATGTTGTCTCTGTGAGGTACTCAGAAGCAACAATCTGATCATTTGATGATGCCAAGATTTATTTGCACTGCTAATTTCTCTCTCTCTCTTTTGTTCCTTTTTAATTATTTTTTTTTAAACCACACATACCACAGATATTCCTCACCTTAGAAAGTTTGCAGAAGCATGAATCTGTTTGGAATTTTTGTAGTTGTTACAAATCTGTTATTTTGTTATGACTATTTTTGTTCTTTCGGTTAGTTGTTTTTTCTGTCCCTGACACAGACATATGGTTTATGTATGATGCAGCAAGCTCTAAGCAAAATGAACCTTGAATCCAGCAATCTTTAAAAATGTCCATCTGACATTTACTTGGCAGCACTGGCAAAGCAGGGCCAAATTTCCATGTCCTAAACTGGTTTCTCTAGGATGTGGCTCTTCAATACCGCATTCAATTACAAAAACTTAGTGTACTTGAAGCATAAAATGTACATTGGAAAAAAAATGCATATAACAGCATACTTTGGCCTATACACAAGACTGCTATAAAAAGAATGGAAAAAGTAGTATTTCATCAGATCTCTCCAGTAACTTGTAAATAAGTAAACATACAGTACAATGATTGATAGACCAATCTGAGCGAGACCGAGCATGAACTGCTGCCACAATTCTTGTGGAATTACAGACAAATGGTAGCATGATAGCTCACAGAAGACCTCGCCTTATGACTGAAGAAACAGGTTCTGCTCTTAAAAGGAATAACCATGAACATAAATTTTTTCCACAACTCCACATAGTTGCAAGCTCTGAAATAAATGAATTTTGTAATTTATTTAGGAAGCGTCTTTGACCTTCTTTATTGCTAAATCTTATTGGACATGATTATTCAGATTTATAGCAAACTGTTTGTAAATGGTATTAGTATGCATGTCCAGCAATATGTGGCAAAGCTTACAATGTTGCTGGCAAGTCCTTATGAAATGTGACTCTGTTCCCCTACATATAAACAAAAGAATGAGGACCAGTTCACGCCATTCATGTTAAAAAGAAACAAAAGAACAAACATGGCAGATTTCAGAAACAGTGCAAGCCTGTTACTTGCTCCTTTTTTACATACTAAAAATATCTTTTTTTTCCGTAAAGCAACAAAAAGACTGTTGATGCAACGTGAAGTTTGAAACAGACTGATAGTTTGCAATATTTCTACAAAATTGCTTGTTCTTGATGACAAGAGTTACTCAGAATAGCTTTTGCTTTGTCCTCAAAAGTTCCTTCATTTGAAGTGAAGCTAGCCTGTCTCTAAATACTATTTTTCTAGATTTGTGCTTTTCATAAAGCAACTAATATTGAGTCTTCAGCAGCCAAAGAGGAAAGTATTTGAGCAAGCAGAAGCACAAGAAATGTCTCAAAACAAAATTAATCAGTGCAAGAGGGAAAAATAGAAAACCACAGGATTTCAACAAAGACATGCCCTAGGGTTATACAGCAGCAATGTACAATTGAGGGAAAGGAGGAAAGGAAAGTTATCTTACGCTCCTTATTACTGGAAAAAAATTAATGCTTTACAGGATGCTGCTTGTAGGGTAGAGATTTCTGACTTTCCTTCAGTAGCTATGATCATGCTTTCTAAGACCAAACAGCCAGAGGCATACTCAACAGCCTAAGTTATGACTGACAAAAGATAAAAAGAAAAGATAAACTAAAAAATGTTGATGGCATATCTATTGACAGAAATAGCTCAAAGAAACACCAGTAAAAATCTCTGTGGGAACTTACTTGAAGCCTGATGGCATGTTCATGTTTCCTCTTCATGTCATTTATATGCCATGCCACTCTCTGCATGGTATCTATGGCATCTAGTACAACATCATAGCCATCAGTGTCCTTGTCAAGGTGATTTTCTATTTCCTAAGACAGGAAAAAGAAATCTAATTACTTCCAAATAAATTTTTGAATCAGATATGATGGTGTACCTTTATCCTATGATGCAAGGCAACAGCCTTTGCATCAAAATCATACAAATGTGCCATTCCTACCTTTTTTACTATTGCAGGTTGTTACCAATTTGGTTAACACAAGATGATTGACAAAGGAAGGCCTTTTTAGTCAGTTTAGTACTCATCCAGAAGGTGATGTGAGCCCAAATGCCAGAAAGAGAGCAAGGCACACTTAAAGAAAGAGACCATTTAATGGCTTTCTGGAAGCACAGTGTGCATCTACACACTTTGGAAATACTGCTAAAATTACACTGGGCATTACATCAGAATTGGAGAGAAAAAAAAAAGCAACAGACATTTTAAATAAGGATCAGTGTCTTTATACTTCGCTAGAACATGACTCTAATAAGAAACATGTGGAAATCATTAACAATAAAGCAGGAATTTCCGAAACTGTTGCTTAACGCAATTCACTGGCTATGGACAGAGCTCCCACTTCCTCAATCATTCCTTTCCACAAAAATCTGACCAATCAGGAGTGTTTATATGTATTTATTTCTTCTTTCAGCCACCCCCAGCATTGCAATATGTGGAAAAATACTGTTTTTCATTGGAACAATGAATTTTTGTACAACACTGTTTATCCATGACAATAATCTTCCAAACTGCTTTAGAATTACAGACCTGCTTTTTTGAAGTCTAATTATTTGGACATTTTGGAACTAATTATTTGGACAGACTGATTTAATGCATCTAAAACAATTATCCCCCGTATATCCCCCACAAAGAATGCATGCATA
Source organism: Crypturellus undulatus (assembly GCA_013389825.1). Taxonomy (NCBI): domain Eukaryota; kingdom Metazoa; phylum Chordata; class Aves; order Tinamiformes; family Tinamidae; genus Crypturellus; species Crypturellus undulatus. Next base: position 179,351 of record VWPW01012060.1, on the reverse strand, counting down.
TGTTATGAAGTGACAAAAATACAGAGTATCCATATGTAAGAACTGAATATTCAAAAAAGACCATCTGAAGGAAATATAAAATTGTCCCAACAACTGTCAAGTCTTATAAAGGAGTCAGGAAAATCGGATTGCTTCAGCCTTTAATGGAAAGTATTTCTAATGGGTGCTTACATGCAAAAGTAGGTGGTATTTGAGGATTCGCTGAACAGGTTTTAAGAGATAGGAGCCCAGGGGCAGAGAGTGCTGGAGAGCTTCTTGCCGTTCTCTAAAGAATTTGGCCAATATCTTGTTCCTCATGCACTCTGTTAACACAGCTACTGACCTGAAAATATCAAACATACATCTTTAGGACACACTGTCTCCACAGGTCTGTAGATAAAGTCAAGAATTGTTTCTTTCTTCCCTTGTAAAAGGGCCAGCAAGTTCCTAATCCTGCCCCCCTCCTCCCTCTTTTTTCCCCAAGTTTTCTCTTGTGCTTTCAATTATATTTTCCTTTGACTTGCAACCATCCTCTCTTACCAGTGGAAATTATATACTGAGAGCGCTGCAGAACAGGACCATTGTGGCAACGAATTGCAAGGACGGTCAAATTAAGCCTTCAGATGAGCATCTTCCTTTCTTTTGCTTTTCATTGTAAGTTAAGTATAAAAAAAGTAAACTCCCTGTCCCTCCCCCCAGTTTGCAAGGGGGAAGGAGATTTTTTTTCAAATGAGCTTAATCTCATTGCACTCACATGCCAAGGGACATATGGGAAAAAGGGAATCCAGAATTCCTACCTGGGATAGTTGGTGCAGTACTGCGTATATATGTGGAAATCTTCACTCTGCATGGGGAGAAGGCGGCTTTAAGATTCAGATTTTGTCAAAACAATGCAAAAATTTCAAGATCAAATATTTTTCGTTTGGTAATGGAACTTTAGTTGTACTTTTGTTGCTATTATTCTGATTATCCCCTAACCACTCCCCTATTGATGTATCAAGGGTTTCTTTTACCGCTTCTTTTTCCATCTCCTGACCACCTACCTGAGCTCACCAGGTAAACAGTCTCTCTCTGAAACACCTGCCACACTTCAAGTTCCTGTTCCCTTGAGGAGAGTCAGACAAAGTTTTGTTTTGTTTTTCTTCTCTCTCCTATGAGAGAGTTCCCCTATGCACATGGGTTGTCACACTCGTCTGTCATAACTGAGCTGCCCACTTAATGCTGATGAGCTTCCCAGAGTCTGCACTTGAGCTTCATTTCTTTCTTCCTCAGCCTAAGCTTCATTCTTAACCATGACTGTTTTATTCTATGTAAAACCCTGGAAACATCCCTCTGTGGTTTAAGTTCCTATCTGTCTAACAGCTTGCACTCCAAGTGATACACAATTTCTGCAACTTGTTGGTGTCCTAAAGATTACTTCTGGACTGTGAAATGTTCCCAAGAACCTAAGCCTTTTTTCTTTCTCAATCCCTGGACTGATAGGAAACAATTCTCTGGTAACAAACGCACCCACTTTCCAATTGAAGCAGCTTCAAAACAGAGTCTGACGCACTGCCACAACAGCCCTGCTCCACAAGGGTTTTTATCTTCTCAGGAGCAGCTCATGAACAGAGACCCCCCTAATACCTGTCCTAGAAAGCGAAAAGGGCTGCAATTCACGCTCTGAAGAGCAATATCTTGGGGAAAAGGCCTGGCCCAGGCTACGGTCTATGATCACTGGATTTTTGTCTATTCATCAGATGGAGTAAGCTCAGCCAGTACTCTTCCACATTTCCACCCGCAGTCTTCTCTTCTCTCCTCATCTTTTTGCACTTTTCTTGTAAATCACAATGCACCATTCATTTTTCCAATGAGCAAGGATTTTTAAAGATCACATCTAAATTACGTGCTGCTCAACATAAGCATAAGGTACTGCAGATCATTTCAGTATCTCTTAGAAGATTTTAGTATCTACTATTCAAAATAAATAAATAAATAAATAAAAACAAAACAACCTTGCTCTAGGGAACTGCAATCCCCATTTGCTAACTAGTGGGCTGTAACCTTCCATCACTTTATTTCTATTTTAGAAATCAAGCAGTTAAATTTAGTCCCGATACAAATATAGTTAAACAATTATGCTTAGCCTTTCATGCTTGGGCTAATTTTGCTGTTATGGCTAGTTTTTATGGTGGTTTACATATGCCCTGGGCCCCTACCCAAAGACAATGAGCTTGTGTCATAACCTATTAATGTTCACACTTGGGATTTAGAGCTACAGCTAAAAACCATCTCAGCTCAAACTAAGAATTAACAAAGCTCAGGCTGCCGCAGACATTACACTATAATTTTCTACGGCAATCAATACCAAAGCACCTAGCACTCATGGTAAATCAGGGTGCTAAAGAGAAAATAGTATGACGACATTCGGTATGATGAGAAAAAGAGTGACTTATTTTACATACACACATAAAAACAAAGCTTTTGTTTAAGGGACTTCTGGTGTAAATTACGATGTATTCTCATGGCTACAATCACAGACTAATGCCTTGTATAGAATTACTTCATAAGCAATGAATTACTTCATAAACTCAGAACCAGAAAACATTTTGTGACTATTTTTGTGTATGTGTGAGCGTAAAGATATATATCTATATAGAGGTAAATACACACACTACATTTATATGCCTTTTTCATCTCTTAAATATACTCATATAACTAATCTGCTTTTCAAAATACATATAGGACCACAAATAGCAACACATATAGGACCAAACATTTCAAGTTTTCAGAAAGGATTAAGCCTGCATTCCCCACAAAATCAGCAAGTCCGAAATCCCCAGATTTCAGTCTTTTTCAGAGTCTCTTTCACTTTTTCTTTCTTTTCCAGCCCATAGTTGAAACCTCAACCAACAACAAATTTTCAAACAACATTTTTTTCTGTAAAGACACAACTCAAATCTCAAACTGCACTTAGCTGCATACTCGTTTCATTTCACCATACTTAACTCATTAGAAACACAAAACTATGAGAGTGCGTTTAGTTTTACAGAGCTATGTAAGCATTGCTCCAGTAGAAAGTTAATTACATATATTTTGCCTTCAGAACGAGATTGTTGAGACTCATTCAAACTTATGAAGGTGGTATGAATCAGCACTCCACATCCTCCTTAGGTCCCAGCAGCATTAATGCGCATGCAAGGGCTGAGCATAAGGAGAGGGGCCAATTTATCCTTAAAATTGTATTTTATGATTTAAGAGAACACTAGTCTCTTAGAAACACCGAACATTTAGCACAGGTAGAATCCAAACAAGTATTTGGTGTATTTTGTGTAGATTTATTTTTAAACACAGCTCACATAGACAATTTAGCAATTAATTGATCCCCACGACAACCCCGGTCAAAGAAAAAGATTGATTGATGATAAATAATTGTGATTGATGATAAATGAATCCATTCCAGTGATTTAACACATACATTATAATTTATCCTCCCCAAACTACTTGACTGCTTATCTCAAGAATCAGTGACCAAGCCACGCTGCTCAGGATGGTCATTCTCTCACAAATTGCCCAGTCACCAGGCACCTCTGCATATTCAAAGAAGGGACTTTCTTGTTCTCATGCTCAGCTGACTGCATCTACTTTACAGCCAATTCCGCAGAGAGCACTGTACGACTGGGAGCCCCAGGGCACAAGCTCTGCAGGCTAAATGCTGTGAACTGTGTTCAGAAGCAGCACCAGAAAAGCCAAGACAGAGATGGATTTCATGCATTTCTGTCAATACTTTCACACAGTCTGAAAAACCCTGGCTATGTTCAGTAGTGTTTCTTTGGATAGGTTTATCCTCACTCAGCTTCAAGGTCATTATGGTCATTTCAACTCTCTTCAAACCAGGTTTAAAACCATCTCTGCTGGGAGACTGGAATCACTCCAAATGAGTCCAAAACTGTTCCGGCAGAGGGTGCAAAACCTGACACCAATGCCAAGACTTCATCTGCATTGACTACGAGTCACCCTAAAGAGCAAAGCCAAGTGCAAGATTATACCAGCTATACTAGCTACAGCTATACTTAACTTGTCTTCTATTTTTGATTCAATTCCCTTTGCATCTCTTACACATGATGTGAAATGCCAAACACATGGCTACATCCCTGATCTTCCCTCAACTCTTGGTGCATTGCGCATTTTTATAGCCATAAAAGGCACTTTAAAAGGAAATGGAAACAAAAGCTGAGTCACAGCATAAGCTGGAGCCAAGTGCCTGGATCTCCTTTTCATTAGGAAGATGCTAGATTAGAAGTAACTCTCCCTTCCCCTATGTTTAATACGTTGGTTTGTTTCAGAAAACATATGTTCTGAATTTTTAGGGTACTGAGTGAGAAGAGTGACTGCCAAAATTAAGCTTTCCTCTACAACTCCTGCTTAAATGTAAGTGTGTGGAATACTGAACTCAAACTTCTAATTAACACTGGCATCATTACAATGAAAATGAAAGCCTTTGAGTTGGCAGGAAAACATATAAACAAACTTTTATGTGAATAATTAAGCTATAGTTGAGCTTGAACTGGAACCCTTTTTATCAGCCTCTGATTATAGTTACCAGCAAAATGCCTCCACAACATTTAATGTATTAAATTAATAGAGTTTATATACACAGAGGTAGAATGACAGCTGTTAGAAACTAAACTAGTACTTCACTACCCTCAGTGGCAGGGTATTTCAGTGAAGTATCCATCCCACACTGTTTAACCAAATATCCATTCACGATAAGTATCTGCCCAATATGCAGGTAAAGGCAGCAATTCATAGTTTGACAAAATATTCTATACCAATTGTCTATTTGCCTGTAGGCTACTGATCTAGAAGATCTAGAAGGAAAGGGACTTAATACAATGTTGTATGTTGTTATTATATATTTATTCAGTGCCATAACTTTGCATGAATATTTTATCTGTTACAGAGTTATGTTACTGGCTGGTTCACATCAAAGACATCACTAAAGTCAACAAATAAGAGCTGCCATTTCAGGAGGTATTTACTTTGGTCATTCAGCAAAATAAATGTTAAGATAAAGATTTAAACCCACAATTATGAGTCTTCGCTCAAAATGCACTAATGTGATTTGATAATCCTTGACATATCCCATTTGCCTTACAAGTACAAGCTGCAAGTCTCTATTTACTCAGATGTTTGTTATACATAAGAAAAATGGCACAAGATTGTGTCAGGGGAGTATAAATTGCTATACATCAAATTTTACTTAGCAAAGATGAACAATTAATTAAAATTCAGCAACACAGTTGGTCAAACACAGACCAATACTAGACCTAAAAAAATTAAACTCACTAAAAGCATGAGATGTAAAACATGTTTTCATGAACATCAACAGTTCCAACAAGCTTCGGGGTAACTTTAACCATAACTATTCTGTGCTATATATGCAAATAAGCTTTGTGTCATTTCACACGAATTCTAGAGGAAAAAAAAAAAAAAAGAAAGAAAATACTCAAGTGGAGCTACTTTAATCAACTAATGCTGTGAATTATAGTATTTCAGTATTATATTATCCCTGTGCTTAAGTTGCTTTGAAGATCTAGCACACTCAAAGCAATCGAACAGTAGATGGCAAAAGTCTCACACAGATTTAAAGATCATATATTGCCAAAAAAGGCAGTTTTATTTCCACTACTCAATGTCAGGAAGACACGAGCAACCAAGAATGGACAAGCAAAGTCTGTTAAGACAGCCAGCAGTTACTGTAATGACATCTTCACAGCCAAAAACAGAACAGTGGAGTATTTTGGTATTGTTTGATTTTACTTCTAAGTGTTTGCACTTGTCTGGATGAAGTTAGCAAACTGCTTCTTACGACTGCAATCTCCAGCAATTTCTGAGCCATCAGGCAGTTGCCTGCCAATAATACAAATGCTAAAAACATTTGACTAGGGAACAAAAAGCACAGGCAATGATATGCAGATGGATTTTAGAATTAATGGCCAGGAAATTTATCAGGAGACTCTTTCCAAATGACCAATATGAATAAAAGAGTAACGTTTTTTTTTTTTTTTTTAAACCAGACTTGCAGTCACTACTCGCGCTGTTTCTTACTTCAGCTAGGTGCAGTCCCAGTAGCTACAAACACATAACATGACAGAAAGTCTGAGAGATCTAACAGCTCCTAATCATGCCATCTGCAAACATCCTGAAGGCCTTGCAGAAAGGGCTTAAGCACACACACCGCAAGGGTCAAACCGGTCTAACAGAGCTCAGGGACACCAGACAACCCTTACTGGTAAAACCATGTAGAACCCTCACCAGTAAAGCCATCATCTTAGGGTAATTTTATGTTGATGGGACCTCTGAAGGTCATCTAGCCTAACATCTTGGTCAGAATGGGGTCAGTTAGATCAGACTGAGCGACTTGCCCACTAGAGTTTCATGCATCTCCAAGGATCAAGACTTTACAACTGCTGTGGAAATCTATTCCAGTATTTGACCCCGCTTTCATGGTTAAAAAGAAAATATATGTTTGTATACACACATATATAAATGTATTATTAAATCTAATCAAATTTTCTCTTGCTGTAACTAATATCATCTGCTTCTTACCCTATCATTCTGCTCCTTCAGGAAGAGTCTGACTGATTCCTCTATACCCTCCCATTAGGTAGTTGTAGACAGTAATAACTTTTCCCCTCAGCTCTCTCTTCTTCAGGCTCAAATACTTTTTTTTTTAATCAACTTTTTTAATCATGCACTGTATTTTCCAGTCCCTTGACCTGCTGGCTCACTCTGGTAGATCAACATCCCCTTCCTACCGAGAAGCCCCACATTCGTCACACTCTTCCGTAGGTAGTCTCTCAAGTGCTGAAGAGGGAATTAGTTCTTTCTACACATGACTACATCTGTCCTAATGCAGCCCACAGTACTGGTAACCTCATGCAAGGGCACCCAGCTGGCTTACGTTCAACTTCCAGTTTACCAGGACCTCCAAGTCGTTTTCTACAAAAAGGGCTTGCCCCAGCGTGTACTTGGGGTTATTCCATGGCAGAAGCAGGACTCAGCAGTTTCCTTTGTCACATTCTCTCTCCTCCAAGTTAAAATAAGCTATTTGGAGTGATAACAACATGCCACAAGCCTCAGTGCAACACAATAAAAATACATTTGACTTTTGTAGCAATGGTGGCAATGCTAATATCCCTCAATGCTTACAAAAGAACAGCTTGCTAGATAAAGAACAGCTTGCTCAAACTCAACTTAAACAAGTAATCCAGTAAAACTGCAGTGCTAAGCTGGTATCATCACTTTTCTTTCCAATGAATCCCTGTGTCACAACAATGCTGAACAAAATAGAGTGGTTCCGTTGATCTTAAATCTTTTGTGTCAGAAACAATTGCCAGACCAATTCTTTTGTTTTATGAGGGCTTGGCGCTGGCATTACTGAGTTCAGGACAAAGCCCAGAACATTGCACAAGTTACTTATTAAAAACAAAGGCAAGTGCATTTATAGTTGGATTATCCAAAAGCAAGTGATGAGGTTCCCCTTTTCCTCTCTTCCTTCCTCAGAAATGGCATTATTTCTTAACACTACTGGCCTTCACAGATGCAAAGCAAACATGGGATCTGTGGCGACGTCTGCAGAGAGTTGGAGCCATCCGTAGCTTGGATCACCCTATGTATCTTGCATGTTATAGCCATTCCCCTCCTCCTTCCTAATCAGCTCTGTGAGTTGCCCCACAGTGACAGACACTACATTTGGCACACTTTGCTCTGTCAATAGTTTCTGGGTTCTGAAATAGGCAGTAGAACAACAAGTAAGATAAAAAAAATCATAGAATTTCAGAGACATTGAAATCTGAATCTGCAGGTTGAACTTTAGGGCATCCCAATTTAAAGGAGAAATTAAACATACGGTTACTGGAATCAGCAAATGCACCTCAGGAAACAATATGGCGACCGATCTGTTAAAGCTATTGCCTTGCCTCTTCTAAAAACTCAGCTATACAGTATGCCTTGCCAACCTAAAAAGTAGAGAATAGTTTCTGTGACACTAAGTGAACTATATTAAAAGGTGAAGTTGGGAGGAGAGAGGAAAAATAAAAATCTGTGCTATTCCAGAAAAAAGTCCTAAAAAAAAAAAAAAAAGACTCCTAGATCAATAATTGCACCAGTTCAGATTACATTTCTTGAAAAAAATGTAACACTCTTATCCTGATTTTTTTAATGCAAGTTACTGCATCACTACTATTTACTAAAAGAAATCCCTTTCCATAATTTTCTATCTTTTTCTTGGTTGAAATCATGCAAGCCGACAAAATTACATCTTCAAAAATTAATAATCTTATTCTCCTGTACTATTCTGCAACAGCTACTATGCTGCAGATTTGTGCACTAGTCACTTACCTTGGAAACAAAGCAGTCAGCTATAGCCACAGGGTCATTTTCACAGTTTTCCAAATCTTGCAGAAGCTCACTAATAAACAAAGCACAAGAAAAGTCCATTACAACATGGTTTAGAACAGATGCACCTGAATATTCAGGGCGGGCACAGCTCCATCCCTGTTGCAGTGATGCCCAAAGCACATACGCTACAGCAATTCCTATGGAAGGAACTAGGACCCCTCTGAGGTCCCAGAGCCCCATTCCCTCCCCAGTAAACTGGCTTCTGTAAACAGTCCTCGTGGCATTTTCAGCTAGGGTCAGAACTGAATTGAGTCACACATTCTGCTATTTCCTCTCACGTAAAACATTTTAGCTTTATTCAGTGCTGCTCCTGCTCCTTACAGGTCAGATATTCAGATTCAGACATACAAAGTCATGTATCATCTTCATGTACACCAGACAGATAATTTGCCCTATACACAGTATGGGGTTGTTATCTGCACATGCAGAAAAATTCCAGTTCTGACAATACAACATGTGATTAAAATACTGTATACAAACACCATATTGAACTACATGCCGTGTCCTGTAATGACATTTNCACACACACACACACACACAAACACCATATTGAACTACATGCCTTGTCCTGTAATGACATTCTACGTTCTAGGAGCTTTACTTGACTAAGGCAGATGAGGAGCTAGTCTGAAAACCACAAATGAGAAACAGAGATGTATTACACATAGAAGAAGAATGGTAATAAGCTCACCAAGGAAAACTTGTCTACCTTAAGTGGGTCTTTTCACTGGAGGAAAATGATTAGTCTGGAAAAGTTTTCTGGAAGCTATAAATTCTACATGCATAAAAACAAAATCCTACTGAGAGGATTTTATATTTTTGACATGCCAAGCAGGAAATGAATTCATTACAAGAGGAGCAAAGCAATAAAAGAACATGTTCACCATTGTATGAAACTCAGTTCTTGGAGGCAAATTCAAAGAAGGAAAGATAATTCAAGCAGGAGAGGAAAACCTCAAAAGGTCTCTGCTTGGTTCTACCATCCTTTAGAGTCCTACTGAAAAACACATTTAGAAAAATAAGGGAAATTGATTTTTCTGCCAAATTGCTCTCTATAGAATCTTTCTTAGATCAGATGATTTTTTTGTTTAGTGCTATTTCTCTACCTCCATTTCACACATGGTTCCCCAAGTTAATTTTGAGTAAGATTTCCTAAGTCAGTATCTAGGGAATTACCCTTTCCTCCCTTTTAAGCAGAGACAATTTTCCTGCTTAAGTAGTAAAATGGAAAAGTTTCATTACTTGTTCTTTCCTTCTCTAATTACTGGACGAAATAAAGCCAGAAAGAAATGATCACAGTTTAACAGACCTAAACCAGGTTCACTAGTCATTAAGTCAATATGGATAGCAATAATATAATCTACACATCTAGTTTTCTCCACCAATTTTCACCAATATGTGGATGAAAATATCATTCTTGATTGATGCCACACATTCATAAAGATTCTTTAGATCAGTCAATGAAAAAATTGCTGCTTCATTCCAATAAAAAAAATGTTTTTGGGTATTTTTTGGGGGGGAGAGGGGGAAAAAAAAAGGCATCTATTAGTGCTTTTTTTTCCTAGTGGTCTCTATTAATACCAAGCTATTTTTCCTTTGTAGGATACAATAATGCTGCATTTAAAGATCATCTATATTCTTGCAGTAGAGTTCATCATGCAGTAAATAGTTTGTGTCTTCAGCACCATAACATAGGAATACTGAGCTTTTAACAGTTCTTAGTTGCACTGTAGTATCTTCTGTCTTATCTGGCTGATAAAAATGGCATTGGTAAGAGCAGCCTGCCACTGTGTAACAATAAACAAATCAGTCATGCCCAGGAATCCTGAAAAGCTTAAATAAATCCCTATAATATCAAGCTGACATGTGAAAGAAGAAGTCTATTATTTTGGGCTTCAGCTAAGTATGGAGGAGTAATCGGTATGAAGGAGTAAAAACACTAGAGAAAGGGGGAGCTCTCTTCATCTAAATATCCAGAGGTTTTCCACTGTTAACCAATAAGCAACACATCTCTCAGCATCCATGATGAACTTGCATTAATTGCTCGTGCGGGGAGAGTGCAGGAAAAAGGGGAACTCAGTGCTCTTGCAGCTGGATAGCTCAGACCGAAGCATGCCACAAACAGCAAGGCTGCCTAAGACCACGTCACTGCGTTATACAGCTGGAGCTATTACGGGTTGGAAAAATCTGGGTCTGCACAATCATTATCAGCAGTAACTGTTGACAGATACAGCAAATGTAACCACAATTGACATTAATTGACTTGGGAAGAGAATTGTAAACATGGACAACTTTTCATTCAGTACACGCATTAGCATTTCAAGTTAAATGAATAAAAGTCTCACTGCAATATCTGAGGATATTTTCATTTTTTGATTTTGAAGAGAAAATACTATTATCTTCAACCTGTAGGTGAGAACATCCAAAGTGACACACTGCAGATTATATCAAGCTGTTAAGTACAGGAGATTGAGAAGAATGAGATAAACACATTTATCTCTGATACACTGTTGAAATGAGGCACATTCTATTTATCATAAATCATCACCACCCAATTTTAAAACAAGACAGGAGAAAAGTTTTTCTCCACCTTCATCTGAATTAGAGAAAATGAAAGATAGGTATGTAAGAAAAATATTTTTTGTGGGATGGAAGAAATGGAAAGAGTCAGGAAGCCAACAACATTATTTGTCCTCAACATGGGACAGAAACAGTGGATCACCAAATACTGTGCATCTAAGCAGAAACACTAAGGTAAAAGCATTACTGGAAAACTTCATCCTCTTGTGGCCTAGCAGACACATTTGAAGTACAAAAGGAACAGAACAAGCACAGTCTGGTCATCATGGTTGAATAATTTCATCATGTCAAAGTATTTTTAAAATGAGTGTTTGGAAAATGAATCTGAAAGCTTCAGATCTCCACAAGGAAAACAGAAACATAGATATTTAGCCTTGTCACTACCTAATTTCACAAAAAGGCAAATTTTTCCTCAGAACTCACCATTTTGAGATCAAGCTGTGCTATCTGGTCACACATGCAAAACTTATCCTAAATTTACACTGGAAAGAATCTCGACAGGCTAGAGAAGAAAGGCACCAAATGCTGACTTCGACATCATCTTGCCTTTCCATCTAACTAAATTAAAAGCAGAGTTTTTTTTTCCCCTCATTAATGGAGATGGGATGAATATAGTCAGTGGTTGTGCCTTTCTTTCATTTGATCTAACACCTAAAAATCAACATTAGCTTAGTCGAGAAAAAAATACCATTTACTGGAATGGTACTATTCAGATTCATGAAGTCCACAAAAACATCACAAGATTAAATCATCATTGATAAAAATCTATTGTATACACAAAATACACTTTCCATAGTGCAATGAAATCTACCTATTTCTCCAAGCACTCAAGGACATGAAAATCCACACACCAGAAACAGACACTTTCACAGCTAAATTCAAAGCTGAGAAAAACACTACAATTTGGAAAGTATAAAAATCATGCTCACAAAAAGCATCTAAAACTACTAACATAAGCTGCCAGATGGAACACTTGCAAAGGTAAAAATAAATAAAAAGACTCTAGAGTATATTTAGGACCCAGAAGTCACATGCCAAATTTCACACAAGCATGAACTTTATCCTTTAATTTATGTTAGGATCTGCAATGAAAGTCTTCATGTGGACAACATTCTAGCGTGTTTTAACCATTTTAACATAATCTCTAAAAGCACTCAAATATTTTGTTTAACTATTTCTGGGGTTTTTGTTTTAGCTAGTATTTGTAATAATGTTCTAACTACCAAGTCTGCTATTTCTCTGTTTTATGAGAGATCAGAAAACGCAACGGTCAAGACTTTTTCCATTCTGCGTCTGTGGGAAGCCGCAGCCAACAGTTGGTGTTTCATCAGCATTCGATGCATTTTCCGACATGCTATACATCCATGGGCAAGTTAGATGTTACAGTTGAAGAGGATACAGCAGCTCTCTCCATAAGCTTAACTGACCACCATCCCAAACTGTGTAGTAGCTGCTTTGGGTTTCATGAAAATGCTTTTAGGTTTTATTATTGCCCAAAAAGTTTAAATAAAACTGTCTTCACCTTCTCACTGGCACAGAACTGTGATTCACAGAAGTAGAAGCATTTTAAAGTAGTATCCCATGATGAAGACATATCAATGAAGATACTCTTTGATATGAGTCTTTGCCTTCAGAAGGCCCTTCAGATTCAATGAAAATATCTAATGACCTCTGAAGAATACAACAGTATGGGAAATCTTTTGTCCACTACAGCATAGCTAACAACTTCTTAAAAACTGACATTAATATGTTACAGTATTTTTCAAGATGGATAAAGAAGGCATGAAAAATTTATATCATTGTATTTGTCACAATGATTCATTAGAATTTTCAAGTTTCAGGGGTTTTTTTAATATGTAATTGTAATGGTTTCATACATAAATCAAGGTAACTCAGTTTAGATTAAAGCAAGTTATGCTTTTGTATACAGGGGAACCAAATTACTCATTGAAATTATTATTTTTTTTTTTTTATTTCTTTTGAAACTTGAACTTCCCAAAGTTAAAGTTTTCCTTAGATAACAAATAATTACTATAACAGGATACTAAGTCTAAAATAGCAGTAAGCATGCTCCTAAATCTGCAGATAGTGCCAGACTGTATGGGATTGCAGTATCTGGTAAAAGCAAGAGAAATTCTACTTCAATTTCCAGTAATTCCAGATTCCCATTTACAGAGCTTTAGAGAGGATGTAAAGATGTGTAACAGAAGTGCGCAATAAGTGAAAAGGTATCTAAACACAGAGATTTAGCAAATTGTTTTAAGGAGCCCCTAGCAGTTTGAAACACTGCCAAAGCCACTGGCGATCAGTGCATATCTTCACACAAAAGTAACCAACGTAGCAAGAGCAAAATGATGCCTTTTTAGGAAGGTAAACATTTAATTCAGTGGTCTTACATTAGCCTCAGTTAGAACATAGAAGAGTTTAGGTGTAATTTTCTGCAAATAATCATCATGAAACAGAAAACAAAGTAGATTAAGACCACACATAATTCATAAAAAATCAATAGTTAAGCAAACTGCTGAATAAAGACTGCCTAACTGAGGTTCAAAACCAAACCTTCTGAAAAATCTAAGAAATGCCATTTTCCTATTTATATTCCTTGGCTGTATTAAAGTAATATAAGTATATTATTCAGTTTGTCCTCTCCCCATTAACACTGGTTATTGATTTGTTTTCATTTAGTCAAACATTCATTTACCTGTTGAAATGGTAGATGTCCCGTATATTTCCAAATAGAGCTGATCGCTCTTCTGGCCCCAGGGTAGGCTTGGAGTGGTCACTGATGCAATCAAGGTAATCCTGCAAGAGGAATGACAAGGGTGGCTTAGACATTCCCGTCCTTTTCTAAATCGGTAAATGGAGCTATCTTTAATTGTGCAAGATGAGCTCCTTCCTAGCAGTTTCACATTATTATTATTACAGTAAACCCTTCAATAGCCCCTGTGTGAACAGGCATTCCTTTATGAAGGTAACAGTACATATTTGTTCTCTGAAACCAAGAAAAATAACAAAAGACTGAATGCTAAGTTATAGCCCTTAAATCGGACAGTGAACATTTCTCTTGCTACTGATACACAAATGTATTCAGGTTTCATTCACAATGACAGCTTAATTGATCATCTAACTTGCTCAAAGACAAAAAAATAGAAAAATAAAAGATGAAGAATGTAACTTAGAGGGGTCTTAGAAACAGGAAACCTATATAATCAAGAGCACAATGCATACAAGTAACAGAGGTTCACTGCAAGAGGCTTTTTTAAAACCCCTACTTGGAAAAAAATGCAGAGTTTGTAGAACACAGGCAATCTCACTGTATGTTACTGAACAGTTTCAGCACATATACAGTTATATTGCAAATTATATTGGCATACCTTCTTGTGAAGGTTCACCCTCACTTTTAGGAGTATGATATCATTCACGTTCACTGCATTTAAATGAACAACACTGGGTCTGCCTTGTTCTTGCAGAACAACTTTCCTGTATTTTCCCTCATTTTGATATGGGCTCAACTCCCCAAAGTGCCCCAGAATGCCAGTATTCTGTGGCTGCTACAGTACTAAAGTTTCTCAAATCCAGGGCAAACCAATCCACTTGGCTATTTAACAAATCACAACTCATAAACCAAGAAACCCAATGGGCTGCCACAATCATGAAGAAATTCTGCTGAAGGAAAGACAATAAAGTGAAAACAGCTGAAACAATGCAAAATAAAAATAAATAAAATCCCTTAGCCCAAGGTTAGACAATGTGGTGTGGCAACCTACCAAAAGCAACTTAACATCCCACAACACTACAAGGAGGGAAAAATGTCAAGTAGACCATGAAAGTTTTTACAAGTGGAATGCATTCCAAAGTCATAAAGAAAAAAAATATTACAGAATATTACAGAATGTGTGCATTGGACAAGATTTATTCCGTGTAAATCCAGTGAAGAGAGTGGGTTTGGATCAGCCATTAATCTGACCTCTGGAGTTTGGATGCCCTTATGAGGAATGTTATGAAATGCAGTGCTTGAGAGTCTACACTCAAATACTTCTTTCCAATTGAAATGGTGTCAGCGCAGATAGCGGTGTGATCAAGAACACACTCGCCCCAACTCCCCAATCATAGTGCTCAGTAATCACCATTCACTCTTTCACTAAGGTTAAAAGACAAATTGGAGATAATTAATACCTGTAATTAAATGAATCCTTCATCATATGTCATCATAAAATAGTCTCTTTTTCCTTTCTTTTAGATAACACAACAATTGAGAAAAAAAACAAAAAACAACGACCCTACACAGAGACCGCCTTAGTGTCTGCAAAAAGGACAGTTATACTTTACTTTCTCTCTAGGCATCCAGCTGCCTTGTAGCCCAAGCCTGCTGTTGAACTACATTTGTGCAACAAGTCACTGGAACTGCATCCTGACTTGTGAGTGGCTTTTTAGTCATACTCAGAAGCTACACAGGAGCAGAAGGTTTAAGAAGTCAGGTGACAGAGTTGCAAAGTGCAATGCTCTTAAGCCAAAGAGCCAGAAGTAAATACAAGACAGACCCAGGGCTACTCTGGGGCAGTTTTAATCTCTGCTTTGTTTTATTAATTATTTTTTTACAGAATTAAAAAAAAAAAAAAAAAAAAACCACAAGCAATAATAAAAGAAAACTCACAATAGCAAACCTTCTCCTCCCACTGCTAGCACAAACCTCCATATAAAAACAAAGAATAAGAAAGCTCCAGTGCATTCCTGCACTTCTCACATTGCAGCAGAAAACCCAACAGCATCCTAGGACAATATAACAGGAAAACGGAAAATGGTAGTAGAGGAATGGGAAACTCACACAAAGCTACTCATCATATAAGGATGTGTTACTTTCAAATTCATCCATCTCAGCAGAGTTGGAATGTGAATTTCCTCAGAATAACAGTAGCTCACAACTGATTTTTTTCCCCATTATTTTTGCAGACACTGTTACAAGTTAAAACTTTTTTTTTGTCTTCTCATCTCAGTTTTACTCCACTTATACCCTCTTTTCAGCCTTTTACCAAATCTTAGTAAGAAATAAGGAATGAAGCACTCGTTCTTAGGAGCACTAATGTTCCTGCCAAGAAAGAGCCTGCAGGTGCTTTGGCAGTTTTCCAGCATTCCAGTAGCATATGCCAGTATCAGGTTATACCTCACGCCCACAACTTTTCTTCTATTTTCCTAAAAGTTTATTTTGGGCTCCCTTATCCACCTTTTTACTTACATAAAGTAAAGGGAGATACTTACATGTTAAAGAGCTTTAGAATTACAAGGTATCCAGCATTGTATCTTGCCTCACACAGGTGATCACTCAAGTGGTGGGGACTACTTTCATGTTCTCATCTTTTATTTTTGCTCATTATTTGAGGTTTGTGTAGCAGTCCAACAACTACTGACATGTTTATGCTGCTGCTAAGCATGCGAGCTGATACCTGAGCTAGATACAAACTGGGAGGAGTGACTGACACTCCTAAGGGCTGCGCTGCCATTCAGAGGGACCTAGTCAGGATGGAGAGTTGGGCAGACAGGAACCTTATGAGGTTCAACAAAGACAAGTGCAGGGTCCTGCACCTGGGGAGGAATAACCCCAGACACAGGTTAGGGGTTGACCTGCTGGAAAGCAGCACTGTGGAGAGGGATTTGGGAGTCCTGGTTGACAGCAAGTTAACCATGAGGCAGCAGTGTGCCCTCGTGGCCAAGGTCAAAGGGATCCTGACTGCATCAGGAGGAGCGTTGCCAGCAGGTCAAGGGAGGGGATCCTGCCCCTCTACTTAGCCCTGGTAAGGCCGCACCTGGAGTATTGGGGGCAGTTCTGGGCTTCCCAGGACAAGAGAGACAAGGAGCTTCTAGAGAGGGTCCAGCGTAGAGCAATGAAGATGATTAAGTGATTGGAGCATCTATCGTATAAGGAAAGACTAAGTGAGCTGGGCCTGTTTGGTCTGGAGAAAAGAAGGCTGAGAGGAGATTTGATCAACATGTTCAAGTACTTGAGGGGTGACTATAGGGAGGAGGGGGCCAGGCTCTTCTCCGTGGTGGTTGGTGACAGGACGAGGGGTAACAGGTGTAGGTTGAAACACAGGAAGTTCCACCTCCGTATGAAGAAAAACTTCTTTCCTGTGAGGCTGACAGAGCCCTGGCACAGGCTGCCCAGAGAGGCTGTGGAGTCTCCTTCTCTGGAGATCTTTCAAACCCGCCTGGATGCCACCCTGTGCCACGTGCTCTGGGTGTCCCTGCTGGAGCAGGGGGTTGGACTAGATGATCTCTAGAGGTCCCTTCCAACATTAACCATTTTGTGGTTCTGGTTACTGGAGGTAATATGGCTGATGGGGCAGTCGTAGCAGCAAAGGGCTCCAGGTACTGCCACTTCTGTGGAAGAGGTGGACGTTGGACAGTGCTGGCTAAGTGGTCCGACAAAGTCCAGGTACAGCCCTTGCACTGCCAGAGACCCCCCTGGTTATATTGCTTTACGGAATAGACGTACGGCCATAAAGGCTTCATGAACGCATCCAGGAAACAGATGCACTACTGGCATATAACCCTCTGCAAGGACAACGACAAAAGCAGATCAAAGCTACTCAGTCGTGTTTTTCCCCTCTCCTAATTACATCTTAGAAAAATGATACTTTACCCCCACACTAGTCACTGACCTACTACACCGTATCAACAGCTGTTATCATCCGAGGCCATAATGAAAGGTTTGGGGCTACGCGATAACAGGCCAGGCTGCACCACAATGACATAGTGCAGAAGTCAATGAAATTTATCAGCAGAGATGGCCGGGCTCACTCACTCGATTTCTTTCTTGTCAGCATCTTGTCGGTCCCTCTGTCGGCACCAAATGATTTGTTTATAACCTTTGTCTTTGTTAGTGTTTTATTGCCTCTCAGCACTTACCACAAAACACTTGGCTCACTTTATAGAAGAAAAAAGCAACAAGTGCCAGTTTGCATAGATTGCTTTACAGAGCAAGGTTTGCTCTATAATGACATTGCACAATTTTTCCATCCTATTTCCTGAAACTTTGCAAAAACTAGAAGACTCTTTGCCAGATTCTTCTGCCTTCCTCACTGGGCTGGACATTCTCGCCATTTATTTTGCAGCACATGACATCTAACCAGACACACGGCTGCTAGGAGTGTCATGTCCAACTGCCATCTCCTCCAGAATCAAATGACAGAGGCTTAAATTTGTGTACTTGTCCAACCTTCTGATTTCTAGTGTTGTAGCAGGAGGAGGAAAATATAATGTTAAATCAGGCAGGACCCAAATCCAGGTAGTGCAACATCACTCAGTTCCTAATTTTCTGATGCTTTGCAGCCCTTTCTCCCCAAATCACTGGACCAAACTCATGAGCCAGAAGAGCCACCTCTTCATCCCAACTCCACTCCATCCAATACAAATGTAAACCAGCAGCAAGACAGTGTTTGTGCGCAACAGGAACTGCCGGAACAATTCAGTGGCCAGCACAGCCTGAATACTCTTCCCCCATTTTCTTTCCAGAAAGAAAATAAAAACAGAGCTCAGACTAGATTTTGTCTATAGCTGGAACCACACCAAGCAATCCAAACGTCATGCTTACACCCAAAAAGAAAGCTAGGATATAACTGTATAAGCGGATAATTTCTATAACATGCTCCTCATTGCTAATTCTGATGGTTACATAGAAGGTCATCATCTGTACATCACAAGTCTTTTTTTTAACCATTTTTTTCCTATTTCTTTTCTCTCTCTGTTCTACAGCAATATATTTCAAATGTCTCACGTGGCAAAAAACAAGCAAATAAAAAGAAGTGTGCCCGCCACAACAGGGGAGCAGGACACTGAATTCTGGTCAGAGTAACTCGCTGTTGCTATCAGACTACTGCAAGCGCAGCTGCAACCTGTAGAGCGAAGGTGCAGCTGCAAGCAACACATACATCACATTCTTGCTCTACTTCCTTTGGCTACATCAGCTGCAAATCTTTTAAGTCAAATTCCTCTGCATCCCACAGCAAAGCCTTTCATCAGGATTTCTCCCTAAAACACAATTATCTCCATTGTCATCACCTCTGATTGAAGACAGCAAGTTCACTAGTAGTGCAGGTTTCTTAGCCTGTGCAGGGTTTAGAGACACCTGCTACAAAACATTTCATGCAGCCCAAATTAACATGCTGTTCTGTCTGCTCTTGTGCCTTCACCATCCATGTTGTCCTCCTTCGCTCTTCATAAGGAGGCCATACTCATCACTTATCTATCAGCAACCTCCTGCTGACTGCCGCCACCTCTATCTTCCAAGAGCAAGTGGGCTCACTTGATAGCTCTTAACGCCACTTCCCCACCCACCCCCTCACCATTTCCAGTCCTCCTGACACAGACCAACAGGATCCCACTTGGGAGGCAGAACTCCATACCTGCCAAGATGATTAGTGCCCTTAAGCCCCCACTTCTGAAATTTCCCTGTAAGAGCAGTGGCAGAAGTGGCAGCAGCTGTGTTTCAATATCTTACTTGTATTGACTCAACAGGAGAGAGGGAAGAACTTTCAAATGCTCTTTCCCCCAGCAGTGAGAATTGCAGGTAGTAGCTCCAGCTCCCTGTGATAAAAGCACTAAATGGATGAGTAGCACAACTACTACTTAGGTTGTGAGTTTAGCCTGTCCCATTCACATGCACAGGTTTACAGCATACAGTTGTTATAGCTCCAATTCTTTACATAATTAAACTTTTTTTTTTTTTTTTTTTAGGAATAGCAGCTCTTTTCTCATGGTATTTTGCATTATGTTCTGGAATATCTTCTTCTTCTTTCATTTACTAATATACCAGGAAATGATTATACAAGTACTATTTTTTTTAAACAGATAATACTTCTTTTATATAAGTACTTTTATAAAATACTCTTTATATATTTTTAAACAAGTAATGCTTAAGAAACACAATTAAATAGCAACACCTGACCTTTTAACCTTATGCAATCACATTGTCATACAGTGAGCTAACAACCATTTTACCTATCTGAATAGTTTAAATAGTAAATTCAATCTCATAGCCATTAAAATCTGAGGTATATTTTACTTCTGCTGCAGATATGCACGTTAAAGATGCCAGTAAATCAAACTTTAAAAGACATGCTTCCACTACCTATTGTCAAGATTCTCTGCATGTAAAGACATTAGAAAAAAAAAAAATTAGTCAATAGATGATTGATTTAAAAATAAACAACAAACTTGCAAAATGAGATAGAAGGAACATGTCTCCTACTTTCTATTTTCAGAGAAAGGTCAAGTTCTTTTTTTACTTTGCCTTTTTTTTTTTTTTTTTTGGAAAAATCTCTGAAGCAGGAAAACCCTCATGTCAGCCCAAGCAACAGCAGGTCTGAAAGAGCAATGTCTGTCTGGAGCCACCTCACAGCCCTGTCACCAGCAGACAGCCAAAGCAAGGGTCTTTCCATGGACATCACAGACCTCAGAGTCCCAGGCAAAGCGGCCTCTTTGCTTCAGCAAAAGGAGGGAGCTCAGGGGGGCTCCGTGCACTTCTCATCCCCTTTCTCACTCCCCTCATCTCACCCAGTACCTCATGCCTAAAGCTGCTACCTGGCAGTGCACTTCTGTTTAGGACTAGCTTCCCCAGAATCAGCCAATTTACACATACAATCCACTTAGAGCCTACAGATAACAGCAACACAGCAGGCATCACAACACAGTAAGCTGATACTCCAATGACTGTGCGTAGAAAGGGCAGAGACTGATGGTGAGAGCACTTGTGAGAACACGATATGAAGAAAGACTAAAAATAGAGAAGCATATTCAAGTTTTTTTTCCACTGCTTAACATTGCTGAGTAAGATGATCATGACAGACTTCCCCATACGTTTTCCACAGTTAGGGACATGCAAAATTCTATTTCAACAAAGCATAATATAAACATAACCTCTAGCGGAAGAAAATCCATGTAGCTTTTTTTTTTTTTTCCTTCTTCCAAATAAGTGACAGATTTTCTAACACCAACATGATTCACCTATCTTGCAGATGTTAATATACTCCCCAATTTAGATTATAAAAGAGATACTGAGGGCTGCAAGTAGTGACCTCTGGTAGATGCCCCTGCCCTCGCCCTTAGCTTTATCCACATGCATGGAAAGCCAGAGGGGGAGTACATGTCAGCCAAAATTAGCAGTGCGCAATTCCTGTGCACTAACACTATGCCTACATCTAAAACACATTCCTTCTTTGTTTTAAACCATCTTTGAACAGTTGTGCCTGTGCAGCGCAGAAGTACACACAAGCCAGTAGGACCCATCAAGGCCAACAACAACGCTCATGAGATCGTGTCGCAGGACCTCCGTTTTCAAAAGCAGAGCTAGTCCCAAGAACTTGACTAGAGCATTTGGCTGAAACACTTGGCAAGTGTGAAGCCTCTTGAATTGGCTACTGCCCACTGCTATTAGGTCACCTGCAGGGACCTTGGGACAGGACAACAGTGGCCACTGTGCATGGTTGCGGGGGGAGCAATATTGCTTTCTACAGCTGCGATCCCCCTCTCATTGCTTGCTGTGTCCATAGTGGGAGCTTCCAAAGCCAGATGCCACAATCAGTTTCCAGGGCCACGTCTGCACCACCAGCCCACAGCTCCTTTCCGGAGCAGGCGGCAGGAGACTCGGGCCAGTTTAGAAGGAATGCTCCTTTTATTAAGCAGCAGGTCAAAGAGTCTGACACCAGCCAATTCAGTGCTGAATTGTCAGTCTGCTTGGCTGCACAGCTTTTATGGACTTTGAAGAATTCATTAATTTTCACTTGAAAGAAAGATGACCACGGTTTAATAATATTCCCTTGGTCATCTGCTATCACCAGTTCTGGGAATTTCCTGCCAAAATCTCCCATGCTGAAAAGACATCCTGAAAGACAGACTACAGATTAAATCAAGTTGCACTTTGACAGAGAGATGCTTGATTGCACAATGGCAAGTTCCCCAAATTCTCCATCATCTATAAAGATGATACAGGCAAATCTGGGAATAGCAGCTCACATACAACTCCATTTATATGCTTCAGGACACTGGGTTAATGAATTGGCAATCCACCGATTACAAACACTCTCCATGCCGACCACCAGACACAAGCCAGCACCAACTGACAAACCACAAGCCCTTTTGGGGCTTTTTGCCCCAAAACTGGCACTCAGCATCATTACTGAAGATGGCACGTTAACAGAGAAATTCCAAAAGCCGGATGCAGCCTGGGACAATATGCTGTCAGTAGCTTAGTGACATTTCACTTAAGAACTATGCGAGGCCACAGTGTGACTTCGTAAAGATTACAGAAAACACAGAAAAAAAAAAATAAGCCACAATAATGATTTTATTTGCCATCCTCACTAGACAGCAATTAGGATGTCAAATAGTGTGTGGTCACTAGGCATATAAAGAAAGTACTCTACAGTTTTCTGAATCTAGGTGCCAACTGAATATCAGTAAGAATCATAATCACTAACTAACAACCTTGACATTAAAACACACACACACTTAAGAGTGCGCAACATTGATAAATTCTACAAAAACTCAAAAGTTTTTCAGGGCATATACAGCAAGGGGCCTCAGCTGCTTTGATTATAAACTTTTATACCACAGTCAACAAAGCACAGAAAAGTCTTGTAAGTGTGGGTCACTCAGCAAACAAACACGAGTCTCTTGCTGCAAACCTTT
The DNA here is from genome assembly GCA_013389825.1 of Crypturellus undulatus. Lineage (NCBI taxonomy): Eukaryota > Metazoa > Chordata > Aves > Tinamiformes > Tinamidae > Crypturellus > Crypturellus undulatus. The sequence continues at coordinate 156,665 of VWPW01012060.1, read as the reverse complement.
GCCCTGTCAAATAAATTTTCCCCAACTTACAAAACAATGAAAGATAACATTTTTAAAGGATATCTAACTACATTTACTTGTTAGGTTAGTCATTTCAGAAGCGTGGGGTTTGTTTGTTTTTGTTTTTTTTGTTTTTAAACAGAAGGGAAACTCAAACAATTTCTTTTCCAAAGAATAAAAATGCAAACCCAGTCTAATGGAGAAAATCTGCACACAACCTAAACACACATATATATTTTATTCTCACTAGCCATATAATCCCAGGAATTTATGAATAGATATTATTAATATATGAACAACAATAAAATGGAAATTTCTAGCAGTGGGTGTTTTCCAAAAGAAATCCGGGAAAGATGTTATTTGTAAAATGGTCTTCTCATGAAATAAATAAATAAAAATTAAAAAATAATAAGAAAAAGCTACCTTCACACCTTAAATCCCTGGGAGGGGTGAATGAGGAAAAGAGGGAGACACTACTACCATTTTTTAAGCCTTCAAGTTTAAAGTATTTGGATCACTAACAGAACAGTGTTCAGTATCAATAATATTTATTTAATAATAATGATGTAACAAATTTAAAAGTAATTTTCATGGATAAGGAAAGGAAATGACTATTACATGTACACAGAATTCCCAAACATATGGTCTGGTGGAAAAGTCTCAGGAGTCTATGTAATCACTTCCAAGTTTTGAAATTTCTTTACAAAAATCCCAATCATTCTGCACCGATGCCTAATCTTGTTAAATTATTTTAAGTATTTATTGAAAGCTTTTGAAGCTTAAGCCTGCACTTCTTTTCCCTCCTTGTTCTGCTCCCACACCACCTCCTCCCCATTTGCTATTCACCTTCTGCAAACCTACTTTCCCTTAATTGCAACACTGTGCTCAAGTTGCCAGGGCGCAAATCAAGGCCAGAGAGCAGAAGTTAACATTTCTACCTTTTGTTACTTCCTAAACTCCAAAGTGGCTGCATATACCCCACTAAGGGGTAATGCAACCTCATGCTCCAATCTCAGTTCAGCTACAGGAGCAAAGATTCACTCTCAGAATTCCCTTCTGTGCCACGAGGAGCGCTTTTCAGTGGTGCATCCCGTATTTAACCATTTTTTAGTTTCCACCTTACCATCCCCCTTGAAAAAGGAAAGAATAAAGCTCTTCAGAACCAAAGATTAACTTTTGCTCTTTTGCCTACACTCATTTACATTTAGAAAGCATTTAGGAGGCTCCAAACACAGAACACGGTTGAGCAATTCACCCAACCCTTTAAGAAAAGCGGGTACAATAGCAGTTGCAGTCGGTCTTTTCAGCAGCTCTATAGTTCACTGGAACGGCAGCAGCTACCCCTGACACTTATCTTCCACTGAAGCTTTAAAAAAAAAAATATTAACTATGCATTTTATGGACGCCTCATTTATAACAGCAGTATAACGCACTCTTCCATGCAGTCCAAACACAGCGCTCATTTTAAGGTCAACCTAAGTATTGTTATATATTTGTATTGCCATAGCAAATGCAGCCCCAGTCATTTACTGAAGCTGTGCAATCACATGACAAAGAGACAGGACCCGTCCCAACAAGTTTCTACAGTCTAAATATAAAATAAGAGGGAGAGCAACAGACAAGTAACAGAAAGTACAGGTAAAGAAAACACCAGCAGCAATCACATTTTATTCACTGTCTTTCAAATACTCAGAAACATGCTGAATAAAGGGCACTGATGAAACCTGCTAGTAGAAATAAGACTGAGTAGTAATAATGCATATAAGAAAAACATGCGTCTTTATATACAATCATGGCTTTATATACTTTGTGTCAGTTTACAAATAGCTCCCTGTTCATGCCATAAGGTACCGGTTCCTTTTGACCACATCACTTGCTTATTCACTTATTTTTCATTGTTCACAATATGAATTATACCTCCTGCACAACTTTTACATAACCTTTTCTGAAGTCCAGGAGCCTTTTCTTGCGCCAGAAACAAAATCAGTGAGGGAAAGGCAGGGTATTTTGTTTGTTTGTTTTTAAGAGAATATACTATAGGAAGTTTAAAACATATATTTTTGACAAAATATTTTCACTTGGGATTTTTGAGAATGAGGAACAACTTCACCTGAATCTGAGACACAAGCCTGAGCAACAGTTTGTGGATGCTTCTGTCATTTTAGGTTACTTTGGGATGTTTAATATTGCTCACATCCAGAAAGAGAGAATTCCTCTGGGAAAATTGTGCTATTGCCTGAAAAGAGGTCCAGTCTACTTCAGCTGCTCCTCAAAGGTAGCCAGAAAAGCTGTTTACACCTGTTTAATAATATACCTAGCATTATTAGACACCTCACCTTTCAGTCTCCAGTGTAGATTATAATCCTGTTTTGTTTTTCCTCAACTGCAATCAAAAAAAAAATCACAAATGTTGACCACTGCAGTTCTCTAATACTGCTACTCCCAAAGTTCTTACAGATTTTCTAGGTAGAACAGTTTCTGCTCTAATTTATACTGCTGAAACTCTGGATAAAGTCCATTGACTGCAAGAAGCTCTTTTAGATTTGTTCCAGGATAGACAAACAGAATTTAGTTTCAACTACCACATCTCAGTATTACACAAAAAAAAAAGGAAAAAAAAAAAGGAAGTTTGAAGTCTTAAGCCACACTTCCCACGAATAATTGATCAGAATCAATCACCCACAAGTGGTAGGAGAGCTCATCAGGCCGAAGCATTCTAAACACTAATCACAGCTTTAAAACGTACCAGTGTCATTATCATAACATTTGTTTTGCAAATAATTTAAATCATTCATCCAAATCTTCTGAAAATGTTAACTGATCAATTCAGATGGAACAGCATGCGAACTAATGGAAAACTAATCTGCTTTTGAAGCCTTAGCAAGACAAATTTCCAAGTAAAGGTAAAAGGAGACAGCAGCACCAGGAATCTCATTCTGAACATTATTGCTTTGCTTCCAATCCCAGCTGAATGCCTTTGCTCTCTGCATGGGGCAGGCTCCATGGCTTGAGGTGGCCCCACAGAGGAAAAGAGGCCATTTCTAAAGCAGGCTGTTCTTTAAGGAATTAAACACACTCCACCTAAAAAGCATGTGGCAGTCACCTGCATGCCCTCTTTTGTCCTGCAGAGTGAAGACAAGTACATGAAGCGTGGAGGCAATCCTGTGGAGGCACCGACTCTAAACTGCAGTGCCTATACCTGAAGCTGAGGTTCTGCCCCCTACACAGCTTTACAGCTGCTGTTATATACTCTGCTGTTAGCTTTTGACCTTCATGCACTCAAAAATACTAACTGTGAGACCATGTATTAGCACTCCTGATACTGAGTGAAATAAAAATGCTGGAAAAGCAAAGAAAGCCATCATTACTGTCTGCTCATCACAGCAGTCCCATAAAACTCAGGTACTTAACCCAGGAGGCATCAGCACCTCCTCTCTTCTCAACAGCATTCGAGAGATTTTCCTTTGAAGCATTCTGAAATTTCTTATCTGCAAGACTCTTAAAGATGGGAAGCTCTACTAACAACCCTTTTTTGCTGAACTTTGCATTATGACATGCGGTACTCTTCCAGCTCCAGTATTTTCACACATAGCTTAACATCAACAGTGAAAAGGTCCCTTCCTCAGACCTGGAAGGAAGTGGGAAGTGGCAATTACAGAAAAATTGCAAACAGAAAGGGGAAATTAAGTATAATGTGATAGCACTAGCTATATCAGGACCCCTACATTTTGAACATAAATAATTTTCTCAGAGCTATGCTATCCAAAAGTGGGTGCACAATAGTTACACTTTTACTAACATACTACAAGAAGTGATAATATGCACACAGCAATCCTCTGATCTTCAGAGCACACACAGCACTGAGTACCTAAAATGTAAGAAGAGGCATCCTCTAGATACAGAAGGAGGAGGTAGGAGGCGGCAGGAAACCTGAACAATAAAGCTCAGATACTGGCTTCCTGTCAGAAGAGCTTCCCTTAATCATTTGTGGCAAATCACTATCAACAGCACATGTCCAGTATCTCCATTCACAGGACTTGACCCCTACATCCCTCATGGGATTTGCTAGACTTTGCTCTCCTTGCACGGAAATCTTTATCCTAGAAACCTGCCTCCTTGCTAAACTATTTTAACCAATTTCAGCAAAAGTATTCCCCCAGGCCTTTTCATGAAAGCGCTGAAAAGGGAAAGATTAAAAAGATTTCTTTCTCATGGAAAGTGAAAAATCATACAAGGAAATAAGATGTCAATATAGACTGACAGGGGTGGGGAGGAACCAGGATGGGATTACTGGCAGAATACTAAGGATAAATGGACAGGAAAATTGTAGACAGAAGACAATGTGGTAGAGGAGGTTTTCAGACAAATAGGGCTTCAGTGAAGAACTTCAAGTATTAAAATAAAAAAGGGGGACTGGAGAGAAAAAAAGGTCTGGAAAAGAGGAAGTTCAGGGAGAAGAAATAGGATAGGAGCTTGGAATAGGCCACTACGGATGATTCAAAAAGGTGGAGAAGTAGAGGACCTCGTACACAGAGAAGTCATCTCCCAGATTTGAGATGGAGTTGAAGCTTCCTGAAGCTGTGCCTCCCATTGTATCAAATACATAGGCAATGTGCTGACAAAACTGTTTCTTTCCCCTCTAGTCACTGGCCTAGATAGATGCCAACAGATTTTCACTGATACTAGACACTGCTTAGATCTAATGGCAGACATTTATGCAATGGACCTGAACGTTCCCAACCTCTTCATGTTGGCTATAAGAGTAAATTTGATGGAAGATGCTGGATAAATGCACTATAAACAAGTGTACTTGCATTCTTCCACCATTGTGCACAGGTAAGAAACACGTGGGTATCATTTTCTACTTTTATACAATTATACAGTTTTCTAACTACACTTTACAATTTAAAACAGGCTGGGTCCTGAAGGGGAAAAAAATCTGCAGGTTTTGCCTTGACCACTACACCTGCCAGCATGACACAAGCAAGAAGTCTAGATATGGGATTTTCCACCACAAACTTACCCAAAACACACTTCAAGCTGCACTAATTCAAAATTTTAATTACTTTCAATAGATCACCTGATAAAAGCATAACAAACTACAGAAAAGTTCACTCTCTCCGTATGATAATGCTTGCCTGTGCAAGAATCACAGTTGCATTCCTTCAAAATAATTAATTCAACTGTGCTTCCAGGTCATATACAAAACAGTTTCATTAACTAGAAAAGCTGGTGTTTTTTAAGCATATCCTAGGTGAGGGGAGCCACATAGTGTCAGTACTGCCTCCTGTTGCTCATCCTAAATCACTGAAATACTTTTCATCAACAATCTGAAAGAAAGCTGGAGAACCTCAGCAGGTCTCCAGTATCAAAGATCCCATCAGCTGTGCACAGTGAAGTCCCTTCTAACTCTGTCCAACAGTTTGCTGCTTTGTTAAGAACAGACCAAACAGATACTTAAAAACCAATGGGAAACAGTGTCTTTTTAATTTATTTTAACATAGCTAGATCAAAGTCATCGAAAAAGGTGAAGTTTTCCTTTCCTCCATTCAATCCATTGTCTTTATACGGAGTATTGCACTGAGTATACAGACAATATGTGTAAAGGCCATTGCCCAAAGTACTATGCTCTGTCTTAGTGAATGTACTTGGGACAAGTTGAATTGTATCAGGAAGCTCACACAGTCTAATTTCACACAGTCTATGTTAGTGAGCCATTTGTGTAGCTGCAAGTTACTCCTTTGGCTTGGCGGTCAACACTACTTCCTTGATGGGGCTGCACTTCTCTATCTCTTATAGGTGCAATGTCATAGGGGCTTAGGTATATAAATAAACAAATTTAAAAAAAGAGCTTGGAGATATATTTCAAACAAACATGCTTTGCTAAGCACTAGAGATTTGGCATGTGGATTCATGCCCATGAGTTTTGAACATCTGGTCTAGAACATCTTGATTCCAGACTATAACATGTTTCAAAATGCTGGAAAGAACTCAGAGAACATGTCCCTTTTATGGATGATTTTGCTGCCTACAGAGAAGATACTGTCATCAAATCACCACCACCTGGGACAATATTCAATAGACTACTGCTTTGGGGACTGTGCGTATTTTGAGATCTGTACCAACAGTTCTCAGCTACAAATGGTAAAAAGCAATTAAATTAATACTTGTTCTTTCCTCCGTTTTTGTTCCTGTATCATCTTCCTAGTCTTACAGCTCCTCAGTTGGAGATCTTTGTACTTGGGTTGGCTCGCTTTCCCTTTGTCTCCTGAAAGGACAATTTTTAGTTTGTGTACATAAGCTTCTGCTGTGTTGTAGTTCATTGCAGAACTTCCCAGAGCACTCTAGGTCCACTCTATTTCATACTGCCCTCAACTTTCCAATTCCTGGGTTTGCTCTTATTTCCTCATATTGTTTTTTCTCTAATAATTTACTTGCCCCAATTAAAATTAGTTGATTTACTTATGCTTTCTTCCATCACCTCCCACTCTTCAGTTCCCATACCCTTCCTAGGCAGCACTTGCCCTCTGACCTTTCCTCAAGTCCCCTTTTCCCATTCTCATCCCAATTCCCAACAAGCTACCAAAACCCGACCCATGTTTATTTAGGAAAAAAAAAAAAAAAAAAAGACAGATTGTGCTGTTTCCCTTCATCTTATTTTGGCTCAGCACCAGTTATCTGTCTGCCAAACTAAATGGCCTCAAGTCACAGAGGCTCAGATAATCAAAATCCTCAAAGGCTGCAGCACTCCTACAAATGTCTGGAGTCTTCTCATCTTCTCACAGCCACCACCCTTAGTTGGGTAAATCACTGCAGTGTTGCCAAGGTGACTTGTTAAGAAAGGAATTCTGAAAAATGCATGAAAATATATGTGTTTCCAAACACACTTCCCTCCCCTGAAACCAACTGAGGATCATGCACAGGCTGAGGTAGCTGGTTCCTGCCTGTCTTCTTCGTATGGTAAGAAGCTCCTTTGAAGCCCTTGGATCCTCAGTACCTACCTAAAAAAATCCTGTTGCCACTCACATCATCTCTCAGATATGCTGCTAAAGCCACACAAAGTTTTCAAGATTCCTTTTTTATTAGATGCTGTGCGTGCTTTGGCATTTCACAGGTAAGCTCCCAAAATTCCTTCATAACTTTAAGAGCTCATTTACTCCACATTCACAATAGTGATGCTTAAAGTGTTCCTAGCAAGTATAAGCTAAGATTATGCTAATAACAGTTTCCAGTTTCTCAGGCTGTATAATTTACTACATAGGGGAAGCAATGAGGGATAAAGTTTTCAAAAACATGCAGGTCATGCCCGGTGAATGGTGACTATGTATGCAGGTGGACTTGCTTCAGTAGCATATGACAAACAGTCTTTAACACTACCAAAATTAAACTTAGGAAAAAACTGACTTTAGTGACACAGCATCAGCTACAGAAATGAAGATGGCTCTGCAGAAAGGCTTCTTTGTGAGAACATTTTAGGGGGAGGGTTGGAAGGGAAAGGAACACATGCATCTACGTGATCAAAGACTTAGCCTTTTCCTCTTTATTTAAATACTGTATGCTCTTGTGGGGGTAACAGCTGACTTGCATGTTCTTTTCCAGACTAGCACATACAACTGCCTAGCACCATTTACTGTAGTGCACTACAGATCCAGGTACCAGAAATTCCTTCTTTGTGGGTGTGGTATCATACACATGCAGGTTAAGTATGTACAGAACGCCAAAGGATTTGCTTATAATCTTCATAAACACAAATGAAGATGATAGGGATGGGCATAGTTAAACAATCCATATAACACAATCCACATAAAGAACAAGGACACATTTGTAGTACTAGAAAGGGATAGTCAAAGATACTGTTGGGCTGGGGACTGAACAAAAACTGCACTCCACCAGCAGTTGCCACAGTCACCATCCTTTCAGAATTAAAGAGAACTGATTTGATCCTGTAATACTGAAAGTAATAGGGTTTTCCATCAAATACGCAAGCCATATTCAATACTACAGGTCCAGGACTGGGAGTGAACAGCCTACAGCTGTCAGACTGCACAAAAGAGAGAAAGAAAAAGGCAAGAAAGAACTTGCAAGACTAGTATTTCAGGGAGGGTCGGGGGCACAGGGGAAGAATCTAAGAGGGAGACCTTTCAGATAAAGCAGTAAAAGGAATGTGGAACTACATGTAAAGAAGCTGTTTCCTATTTGCTCCTTGCTGTATTCCAGGAAACAGGATGGTACATTCGTTGTAAACAAACAGTACTGCACAGTTCACCACTCTTGAGTAATGACCCCTGCCATTAGCTGTAAGATGTTTTTGTCTATTACTTACTTCTTCATGAAGTAATAACAACTTACATCTAAGCAAAAAGAAATTACAAAATACAAAAGAATCATGCTAATTTACAAGAGGTTTACCCACAAACACCAACTCCACTGTCAAATCTGTCTTGATGGAAAATGAGAAACAATATAAAAGAGGCACTGCATTTTAGTTAAGAATCCTACCTTTACGATGCTTTTTAGATCCTGCACATACATTCTCTCTGTCTCCAAAATCTCTTGGACTACTCTGTCCACATAGAGAAGCTTGGGACTGGTAGGCTCTGTGGTCAGGGATATTGCACAGTTCTTGCCTGTTCCTTTTGGTTCTGCTTTCCTTGGCATACTCAGCCTTTTTTCCAGGTTTTCCTCAGTCTCCTGTTGCTCCGCCAGGGTGTTCTTGCGTGGTTTGCTGTTGGAAAATCGCCTGGCTGGGACGAGTTCTAGCTTGATGGCCCCTGTTTCTTTATCCTGGCTAAACAAGCCCAAATGGCTATTGGAAACTAAGGTCATTCTGCTTCCGAAGGAACAGTGGCTGTCCCTGGAGGAAGCAGAGGAGGAAGTGGAGCTGAAGCTGACAGGACGGTCGCTATCCGATAGTTCCATGGTTTTTCTTTCACAGTAGCGGAAAGGTCTGTTCTCTTTGTGTAAATCTTCCCTTTTTGCCTTGGAGTCAAGGGCTTCTGTCACAGCTGGTAAAACTTCAAGAGGCAAATGGAAGCCATCTAAAAAAACAAACATGGAGAAGTAGTTTCACTGCTGTTGTCCACGTAACAGAAAAGCTAGCAACAGCCATTTTCAATGCTCAGCATATGGATGTAACATATAGCAACTTATACAGAAGACACCCAGAATAACATGGCTTTGGCTACGGCAGCTCCAATGCACTGCAGGCTACTCCCTAGGCACAGCACACGCCTGCCCACACGTTTCCTTCCAGAGTGCTGGGCTTGGAATCAGCGTGTGCACTGCACAGGAGAGAAAAACGACAATTTCACCTAGGGTTGAAAAAATAAAAATAATGGGCAGAGTCTCTGCTTTCTCCAAGCAGATCCTGGCCTGAAAGGTTTCAGGGTGTAAAAAATTGTGCTCATAATAGGTAACAGTATCACTCTCAATGCTGTAGGCCAACATGGTCAAACAGAAACTATGAGCAGCCATCTATTACAGCTTGTGGCGGCTCCTACAACAACAGCATGAGTCCGAAGTTATACTCAGTTCAGAACCATCACAAGAATGATTTTCCAGTAAAAATTTTTTTTTAAAACAGCTTCAAAAAGAAAAAAAAAAACACAAGAAGTCATACTGCCAAATAATTCTTTTTCTATTGGGAAGATAAGTTGTTCTGAACCTGTTCAACTCAAGTCAGATGGTTATCTCTTTTTGAGCTGGCCCACAGGTAATTTTTTTGTATCATACAAAATAATGTGTCTATCTTTCTGTCAGTATATCCAGCCGTTCTTTTTTACGGGCCAGTACAAACAAAAAAACAATATTCAGGATGCAAGGCAGATATATCCCTAGCCAGTTTTGGTATGAAGCACCATGACAATTTATAAAGCCAGTTGCACTAGAGGTAAATTGAATTGAAAGGATTTGCTTCACTAAGTTGTGTCCACCCAAATTTTCTCATCTCAAACTCAGAAAGATTTAGAATATTTATTCTGTGAAAAATGTGATTTGGTGACAATTTTTCATGAAAAGAAATATTGAAGCTACTGATACAACAGTAGCTTGGTCTACCCATCCCACCTCCTTTTCTTTTTCTGTAATCTAGTGACAACTATTTTTCAAAAAACACATTGGCAATTAGCATTTTAGATAGCAGTTTCAGTTAGAAAACCAATAAAGTGGCAAATTAAGCCCATCCACCATTTAAAAAGGTCTTTCTTAAACTAAAGCAGATTGGTTTTGCTACTACAAGAAAAAAAATCCATAACACTGCTGCTTCTGCCCTTAGTCTGTGGATTGGAAGAAATTCATTCAAACTGGAATACCAATCTCTGGTCTTAAAACAAGAGAACAAAAAATCCTATTATTTAAAAAAAGAAACACCAAAAGCAACCCAAAAAGTCAGAAAAAGTGGTTATTTGGCCTATGCTGAACATGTAAGATTTTATTTGTACATTGGTACTTAATGATATCATTACGTGATGATGGCATTAGCTTTCTCTTAAGGAAATAATGTCCCCAAGGTAACTCTTGGTATTAACATAGACACTAGAGCCTAATCTGTTACCTGGGGCACAGTATGGCCATTAGATTAAAAACTGATTTCACACACACACACACACACACCACACACATATCCCTAAATATATATACATCTATTATTCCANACATGTAAGATTTTATTTGTACATTGGTACTTAATCCTATCATTACGTGATGATGGCATTAGCTTTCTCTTAAGGAAATAATGTCCCCAAGGTAACTCATGGTATTAACATAGACACTAGAGCCTAATCTGTTACCTGGGGCACAGTATGGCCATTAGATTAAAAATTGATTTCACACACACACACCATACACATATCCCTAAATATACACATCTATTATTCCACATATATCCCTATATAAGAGGCTTTATCTTAAAATGTATGGCCTTTCTGTTTCCTCCCCACCTTCTCCCCCCCACCCTCCCCCAGGGGAAAATTATGTTACTAAAACTTTTTTGAATAAACTGAACAAACAACAGCAACAAAAATATTTTAAATTGAAGTAAAGTTTCTCATTTCACAATGGGTATGGACAAAGATGTTTGCCTTCCTATTGCTTGTGATAAGAAAGCATGCATTTTTGATAAGGAAGAATGTATTTTGTTATCAGCTTTGGATCATTTTTCAAGTTCAGTTAGAAAGCACAGAGTAGCTATACAGATGTAAACCCCCTTGAAAAACATACAGGATAAATAAGATAACAGGAATACCCTTCCGCTAACTACCTCCAAGAGATTTTACTAAAATTACATGACAAAGAAATACCCGATTAGCTGCATTTAGTGGGAAAATAAAGGGGTTTTGCTACATTCCACTACTCCATACTCTTTTCTTCCTGTTTTATTGATATGTTGTCTGCCTTTCAGATAACCTGAAGGCATTAATAGGTAATATTTGCTTCGCAAACATTGCAAAGCTCATAAATATAAAACCAAACAAAACGGTTCCGGTCACTGAAAATGAATAAAAGTATTTTTCCATACAACATACTTGTAGGCAGAAGCTATAGGTGCTTTTTAACACAGCTTTAAAAAGAGAAAAGAAAGAAAAAAACAAACCACTACTCCACCATATCCTCTTTCCTTGCTTAATGACAATTTCCTTGCTTAATGACAATTTCCTTGCCTGTTAAAAAATACAAGAATCAGTTCTGACAGTTTAAATGTGGTGCCTCCTGCATTCTCATGTATTCTCCTGTCCTTGGCAGAGTCCTGGGCACCTGATAGGCAAGGGAAGTGTCAGCCACAAGCATGTGACTGATCCCTCCATTTCCACACAAATCACTCTTTCCATGGCCCTATATAGATTACACCAAACAAACCATTTTGCACTCAGAATTTTTGGTCTCTTTTGTCCTCAGCTTCATCTTGACTACTTCTCTCAAAATTGTGCTTTATTCAAATTTATTCTTACGCTTTTAGACAAGTCCAAAACGGCCATTTGGCCTTCCTGCAAAGATTTTTGGCTAAATTTGTGCCCAGTAGGTGCCTGATCAGTGAAACAAGCGTCAGAAAACCCCCATGGACATCGTCCAGGGCCTGACACTCCTGCGGCCTGGGCACCAAAACTGAGCTCCCTCCAGCCAGCTCAAAATCCCATCTCAGTTTCACAGAAACCGCCTGGGCAGCTTGGCGCAGAGGCACAAGAAACCTGACAGGGGGTTCTGGTGTGATACAAAACCAGGAAACAAATCACTTCCCTCAACTTGCAAGCTCTGTAACACACACTTTGCATCCTGCCAGTTCAAGCCCAAGCTTTGGGACAAGCCCTGGCTCTGTCTATCCCTGAATTCATTTGAGCTACAGGTAACTGCTGCAAAACCCTAAACCCTCTGCACTAACACAGGAGGGAAATTTTTTCCTTAAGTTTTTCAGTTCACCTTCAAGAAGACCCTGTCCAAGGGCCAAGGCAGCAACTACTCCTGCTGCTGCAGCCAGAACCAGAAACACTAGGTGATTTCTTCGAGGTCGAAGATCGTCAGAAAGGCAGAAACTGAACACCCTTCATCGTCACGGTCACTGTCCCATCCCTCGCTGCCATGTTAACATCACGATTTTCACAGCTCTGACACAGCATTAGTGTAAAATAATCTCTCCTGTCAACTGCCTGAATTTTGTACCTATTGACTGGTGAAAAATCCACAAAGCAGTACATGAAGGGAGAAGGAGAGGGGAAAGCGCCTCCCGGTTTGGTCTCAACATGCCCTAATCGCAATGGCTGTCATTTCCTGGTGGCACCTCTGAAAACATTGTGACCTCTTACAAATTTCTGTCTTTAGTACAAGCCTCTCAAAGGCAAATTCACTTCTTGGGTTCCTCAAGAGCTACCCCACTCTTCCCTGCACCACTCTTCCCTGCTCCCTCACCCCAGTTTCAACAGTATCACCAAGAGTTAGGTATATTTATCTTAAAAACAAACAAATAAATAAATAAAAATAATTTTAAAAGTGGGCTGTAAGCAGTTTGTAATTCTAGGTATCCCCAAATCTTCTCAGAAGCATCTACTTTGGGTTACATCTTTTACTCCCTGACCCACACCTGGCCTGGTTCACAACTTATTTTGTTAGATACTCTTTTGTTTGCTGAACCTTTTCAGCAACGAAGCAAAAATAACATTGAGAACTGTTATGAGTCGTGAATAACAGTATTTAGCTCAACAAGGGGGTGGGAGGGAGACGATCTTCGATTTGCATGGCTCAATTAAGGCACAACAGTAATCGCTTGTTCGCGCGGCGCCGAGGGGACGATAATTACATATTTGTCCGGGCTCACAAAGCAGCGCACTCCCTGAACAAGGTCACTTCTTGTTTGTGCCCTTGCACGGATTCAGCCTCCCCCGTCCTGCGCAGACCTCCCTGCCCCCTCCGCCTCCCTCCCCACGATGCAGCCCCCGTGCCAGCACGGCACCACAGGAGACACCAGCAAAAATAACAACGCGCCCCTGCTCTGCAGCGGTGCAAGGGCAAGAGGGACCTGCACACCACCCCAGCGGGCAACTGCTGTGCTAGTCACCACATGAAAGTCACGTGGAGAACAAGTGTCTCAGCGTATCTATGTCTTCTGCGCTCACTCATCAGTAAATGCATACGTTTGTCATTTGCTATTCTTTAATATATTGCTTCTTCCTACAGCTATATTCATAACAGTGATAAATGGTCTTCCATTTTCTCCGTAGCTTTGGCTACTCTAAAACACGAGCATGCAATAACATAAAGTGCTTTGAGTCAGTGTTATAATTAGATACAAAGACCCCCAGCCCTGTCTAAATTTAGATGTTTATTTCTCCAAGTTGTTTACAACATGTGACATTTTAATACGTAATGTGTGACTAAAAACTTGCAAGTCATTTATATTCATAATTACTATTGCTGCCTTTCTTCTATTATGAAAAAGGGCACCTAAGATGTAATCTACAAAGTCAATATTAACACAGAAATTACAAGCTTCACATCCTCTGAAAGTTTAGCCAAATAAAAGTGATGAGACTACAAGAAAACTTTCCCATGTTTTGAAATATGTTCACATTTTAAATAAACCAATTATGTGGTAGATACAAATGAGCAGGACCGTATAAAGCAATTCCTATTTTCAATACCAAATTCAGTTACTGCAGTGAAACTGAAAACATAAGTGTTATACTGAAAAATGTTAAAAAGCATTCCCTACAATAATCTTAATACAGCTTTCTTAAATATACTCCCCATATCCTCTGCTTTGAATAGTCCTAAAGGGAAGGCCATTTCCCCTCCCTCAACTAAATTCTGAGCGTTAACACAGGTCATTTCTAAAACTAACCTCCTCTGTGAACAAAATTGCATTAGACAGCTACAATTTTTGCAGGATTAGATCTCTGCATGTCATGAATTCACTCTTAGCTGTTACATACAATATCTTGCCAAGTACTTCAACTGAACTTTGAGCAACAGAAGTCTCATTTATTAGCAATCTTACGAGGAAAAAAATATATCAACCAGTGCGCCACTGTCAAATGACTCCCCCCCCACCATGCAATACTTAAAGCAGAATAGCCCTGTCATAACGAAGCACGCTAACGTCCGAGAGCGTTACTGCAAGGGAAAATCCTCTGCGACAGTATCTCACCACTGTGGAATGTCTCTGGCTCCTTGCTCAGTGAGCAAACAAGTCCTCGCTCTGCTCCAAATCCTCTCGGAGCAGCCCCCAGCTTACCTGTGTAACAGCGGAGAAGCGCACCCTCTGCCTTCAGCTGTTCCAGGATTACCTCACTGGGCACTCAGGTAAAACGAGAAGCTCTTACTAGTCCGTACAGCTCCTCTGCCAGAAATATTGCATGAGTCAGCTTTTATCTATCACAACCCTAAACACAAAGGCTTCACAGAAACCTGATTCACAACTTTCTCACCGCCTTTTTCCCAGCGCACCGGCCGTCTCCAGCATCGCCGGGAGCCTTAAATGAAACGTGACATCACCCGACTCAGGGACGGGACAATGGACATCGCTGTGGGTAACTTGCAGGCACACACTGCGCTGAGCAAAACCCAGTAACTTCCATTTTTCCAGGCACGGTGCTATAAAAACATCACGCACAGCCCACACTTCCGTGGTGTCTCTTATGCTTTGCCCCTTGATTTGAAGGCAATATTGATAAGCGTGCAAAGCAATTATTTCACAATAACATCAAGTGATGCAGCTGTAGCTATGTTAGAAACTCCATAAAACATGCAATACTAATTAAATAGGATCATTCTGGGTCCTACATACACATAAAATCAAGAATAAGTTTTTTTTTTTTTTTAAAGGGGAAAGAAAAACCTTTTAGAGAAAAGTACTAAAGCCATCAGATTCTCTGCTACATTGCAGAAAATATGCATGGGCAGGAAAAGGGACAACGAGAGGTGAAATAGAAGAAAAGGCATGAAGAAACAGCGTGTGTCTAACGCAGAACTTGTCTTGTTCACCCTCCAATTCTAGCTCTTCTTGTAAACCCAAAGCTTACTTTTCCTCAACAGGGACTGCCTGTGAATTCTGCAGTGAAGTCTTGCTCTAGCTCACTGGGTTGGATAACTAGTTAAAAAGAGCACATGATGCCAGGCAGGGTGACTCTGCACTTACCTGGGAAAATGCATACTACAAAGCAAGAAAGGATAATTTTAAGTACATCTCAGACCAGTGCTGGATGCAGCTGCTGGGTAGATGACAGTGGATTGAAAACAAGACGGTAATTCAAATCATCCAGAGTCCAAGGCTCTCAGACTGATGCTAACTGGTGGGGACAGTGCCTAGTATAAGCTGGCGCTGCCAGGGAGATGGCGACTGTGCTGAGAAGCAAAAGGAATCGGATCTGCCAGCTGCTGGTGGCACCACCTCCCAGCTCTGCTCACCCAGCTATGTGCCCAAACATAGCTCACACGCACTGACATGGTCTTGAAAGACTACTACTTAAAATTCACTCTCTCTGGCCTCGTCCACAGCTTTCTTTTAAGGTTTCCTGAAGAGCATACACCTTGCACAACACCTTTCAGCAGGAAGCTGGACTCAGAGAAAGAAAGTGAAAACAGCCATTCTCTCCACCTACGGATCACTTTGATCTGAACAGCTCCGGCTGTCAGGGTGAAAGTCCCTTTCACCCACGTTTAAAGACTAGGCGTTTACAAGCAATTGCCAAGTTGCCCCAGCTCAGGTCTTTGAGACATGCTCTGCTTTCCTGTGGAATGCTTTTTTTNGGGGGACGGGGGACAGGGTTAAACACAGCAATAAGTATACATACACACACACCCCTCCTTAAAAGTTCTGCACAATACATCAGACAGGGCCACCTACATCCATAAATCCTGGACACATTCATAAGCACAGGATGTACAACAGTGGTCCTAGCATCCTTGGCACATACATATGCAGAGTGCAGTACACGTGCCTGTGGCAGATTTCCTGTACATTTTTTATGCTGCATATTCATACCCATTCTAGCCTGGGCAATGCGACAATTCCTGCAGACATCAGGTACAGCCCATCTATGTGGGAAAATGGGCAACCACATACTTGGAACATCATGTAAAGGAGAGTTGGGGATGTTCAGAACTGGCTAGTAATTTAGTTCTCTGAACCTCTGCTTCCCTTGTACCTTTTGTCCCTTCCTGTGCAGTTTATGTTGGCTTTGAGGCAGGTTTCAAACAACTCCTGGGCAATCCCGCACCGTGTCAACCAGAGGCCATTGTTTGGTCACTTCTACAAACTATTGTCCTAATATACATGAACACTGCTACCAAGAAAGCAGGAAGTTGTCATTTCAGTACAAGGAACCTCCTGAATTCCTAAGGCTCCAACAAGTGCAGTGCCAGCCTGACGCACAGTCAGTCTCTGCACAGACCCTGTCTGTGCTCTGCTTCAGCAGGCTGCGTTGGACAAGCAGGGGCTGCAGTGAGAGCATTAGCTTCTTCACAAACCTTACTTGCGCAGGGGGCAAAGGCTCTTGCTCTACAAGAAGCCTTGCTTTTTTTTTTTTTTTTTTTTTACCTCCTCACACCTGCATTTGGCCTTAGCTCTCCCTTATGTCATCATATATAAATCAACAAACATTTACCCTATGTCAAAACGGCTTCTAACTGCCTTAAATACATATAGCTGCAAGGTTTGTCAGTACACGAGAATGGAAAGTCAAAGGCTTTTTCTGAGACAGACATTAGATAGTGAACGGAAAAAAAAAAAAATGTGTGAGAATTTTTTGCCTCATCTATTCTCATTTTCTAACACTTCAAAACCCATGGCTGTGGGCTTCTGTTTATCATGTGCATCTTTTAGAATTTAGCACTGTGTTCCTTTCTCCGACCTGTCCTCTCTCCTACTGTATGCAGAATGCCATAAGAACCCATTACTAACGCATCAGGATGAAAAGCTGAAAAAAAAGTGACCTGCTTTTGATTTGAAAAAAAAAAGTCTTGATTTCTCTAAACTCAATAAATGCAGTTTATTAAAGCTGGGAATAAAGTTATTCTGTATTTCTCATCTGGCTAATAATTTACTGAAGAAATAAGTTCTCTTCAGCAAAATAAGAAAAAAAAAATTACTCAACCACAGGGTACATTCAGTCTTAAGTTATTCTAGAGGACATGCTGACATCTTGAGTGAAAATGCAGTGTAATGTATTAATAACTCTCTGCAATGCAGTAGCTATTTAATCTGTATACAGTACTGCAGAGATGCCTAACAAAGAAACAACCTGTCACATGCTCCTGAGGCACTGCAACACAAAGAGTATACAGATCCAATGCTTCATCTATAGGTCTTTTAAAATTATTTTTACCCACAATTTTGGGAGTTTGTTTTACCCCTCCATTTAAAAAAGATGGAGCACTGTAGTTAGCAAATCTGCAAGGCAGTTTGAATGAAAATCTAGTGAAAATACTGACATTTAAGTGCATACATAAGAATAAAGGCACCATTCTTTTCTCTACCTCAGATTAAAAGGCAGTCAAAAATCTTACATCCTTTCCACCCATATCCACCCATACTGGCATTTAGTGAAGACAACTCTGAAAGGCTAAGAATAAACATTTAACAGGATGCTGCTTGAAATTTTAAGTCTTTTTATATTCAAACTTCAATGCTGTGACTTCGCTGGGAATTCTCCTATGCGCACGCAGTCCCCCGTGTCTGCCCCACAGCACACAGAAGTGGCGCAGCTGCTGGCACAGTGCTGCTCCAGGGATCTAGGGCAGGATAGAAGGTAACACTGCTAGATGGACATCAAGTCCATCTTTTACTTGCTTCTCTCCTGATTAGTCTGTGGCTCCAAGTGTCCTGTCACATCAATACATTAACAATGATGTGAGCTTTCAACCTCACCCAGCCAAGCTAAAGCTGTTGAAGTTCAAACTTTTGAAGTCTACTGCAGGTTCAAGGGCACTGAAGTCCCCGTCTGGTGACTCCACATGCAGCACAATGCACTAGCTGCTTTGCTGAAAGCATTGTGAATTTTAGCCTTAAAGTTTAAATGTTTCCTAGCCAGAAACATAAAGCAGGCAAAAAGCTCTAGGGGCATTCACAGTTTCAGCAGAACAAAATGATGATTTACAATTACATATTTAATTGGGTGACAAAAAAGAGAGACAACCCTTCATACAACTCATCGCTTCCCATTTAATAAGAACTCATAACTACAATATTTAAGCACAAACTGATTAGCACTTTAAAATTCATTTTAAAAGTCTCCTGTTTTCTTTAAAATTCTTCCACTTGAATTTTGTGTTGACTTCCAAGTCCTTCCCTGAAAGTCATCCCTAAAAAGAAATGCATTTCGTAAATGCCAGTGTTCTGGAATAGGTGACTTTCAGAATAGAAACTAGCTCCAGAAACATTCTGTAATTGATACTTTCCTTTAAATTCAGTGAAATAATTTCTCCTAGCTCTGAATTGTAAACATTTACTGGAACCTCCTCCGCATCCCAAAGTTTAGCAATAAAATTTTTGAAACAAAACTGAAACAACAACACTAGATTCATACTAACAGATGTTTGTATTTAAAATAAGACTTTTTTGTTGGATTTCCTGTTTTGGACAAAAATAAAACCAAAAAAAAAAGAAAAAGAAAAAGAAAAAGAAAAAGAAATAAAAAGAAAAAACAAAGCTTGTGTATTTGTATCCCAGGGAGGAGAATCCTTAAATTCCACTCATGTTGGAATTAAGACATAATGGTGATTGGTCTATGTCCGCCACAGGCTGGCTCTGCCATTTCCGTTAATCAGTCATTTCCCCTGGCTGCTGTGCTAAAAGGTAACAGCATGCCTTATTTTTAAAGGGTATTATAACATTAAGTTAATGGATCTTTCATAACCCCAATTCAACAGGAATGTATTCAGTGACAGATAAAAGAACTCTGGTCTCAATGAACGACAGTGACAGATTTTTGCAGCAGATGACAATTAGCAATTTAAAATCTCACAGCTTTTGAAATAGAAAAGAAGTAAAACAACAATCAGGTCTTCCAAGTTCAAAGCACTACATATTCACCACAATTCCTTTTACTAGAAAAGTACATAATAGTTAATTATGTACATAAGGCCCAGAAGACTCAGATTACCAAATAGCAAAGAAGTCGCTGGTTACTGCAAAAAGTCAAGATGCTCTCAGTGCTATCACGTAAAAGAGACATGCAATAAGGCAATTGCCAAACATCTTTATTCCTATTTTCTTCTATCATTTTTTTTTAATTCTAATCTGCTGTTTATCTTATTTTGATTATCCCCTGTTGTAATCTCTATGAAAGCTGTTCCACTGTAATAACTTTTGAGATGGGTAAGTGACTTAGCAATGTTTTAGAAATTGCTTTTAGGCTGAGACACTATTCGCCCCTTGCTACTACTTTTTATTTATTCTTTCACAAAGTCAGATCGAGAACAACAATATTCCTGGCGCAGATGGATAACAATTTTTGTAGTACTTTTGTATCCAAGAAGCAAAGCATGAGTTAAGAAAATCACAGATCACTGCAGTATCAATCTACCGAGCAGTTTAGCATCTGTATCCATGTATAATGGTGTTAATGCCTGCAATATATATCACATATCAGTAGCCAAGATTAGCATCAAGAGTCACCATCAGAAGTTACAAGAAGCAAATATAAGAACTTTGGATTTGTTTTGAGCGAACATTTGGTGCACAACTCACAAGTACTGACTCACTCAATCATAAGTCTTCCTCTCAAACTTTCTTCTTATTAGAACAATGTGCTTATCTGAACCAGAAAGGCAGTTTGTTAAAAGCTACATGTAATGCAGAACCTATTCTTTGCCAACCACCGCAGAAAAATAATTTCACTTTAGAGTTTTAATTCTGTAATGTTCATATCAGGATGTACATCTATGGATATTTTATTTTAGCTTTACATGCTCATAATACCCGACAAAAAAAGACAGTGAAAAGGAATGGGCAACATTTGTCAATTCAGGAAATATAGAAACAAGAGAGGGGCCAGAAATCTCATTCAGAAAATGTACCCCTACCTGCTATACATAAAAGGCATCACAGCCATCTTCCTGCTTCTATTTTACAGCTACTGACAATACCATATTGATACTCTGTTACAGTCTTCAAACATTTCTATTTTGGCCAATTTTTAGTCAGCATGTTAACTATTAAAAAAACACATCTAATTCTGTACACGTGCAGTAGAAAATTTGGGGTGGCAACGTAGATTGTAGAAACAGAGGAAAAAAGTTTAAATTAGAAGCTTAAGCTCCTCTTAGTACAGCATATTATTCAAAAAAAGTTCAAGATTTCCTTCACATTAAAGTGGTATTTAATTTCATCATTTTTTCTGGTTTGTTTTATCTTGCCTTTTTTTTTTCTTCTTCTTTTTCCTCCTCTCCCCCGTCTCTTTTTTCTCTAAGGAGTACCAAATCCCTCCTTATTTTAGTATTAGAGTCAGGATCCAAATCAAAACCGCAAATGCAAAACACATAGCCCCGATCTTGGGAAGCATAGCTAGAAAGGCAAATGCTATGACAGAATGTCACGGGGTCGGGGAGGAAGAGAGGAGCACATTATGTATTAACTACTTGTGTTACAACAGCATTTTTTTTTCTTAAAAACCTATGCTAGAGAACAATTACTTTTGTTTATTTTTATATATTTTTAAAGAAAACAAAGCTTTTCAACTGCATATCATGATAGATCATGGGATCTTTCAGGTAATTCAGTACACGGCATAGCGTTTAAGAGGCATTCTCACTACTTCACACATGGCCACTCTTTCTTAAACAATATTAAAAAAAAATGCACACGACACAGTAACATTTTTTTTTCCTAAACTCACAATCAAAACAACAACATTAAGCTATAAATCTTCACTGAGGCACGTCCTGTAGTATCCAGGCCTTTCTTAATTTCAAGTGCAGCTTTCCAACTTGTCCTTAAAGATGCTTTCCCTTAACATTCAGCCACAGCACTCAAACAGAGATGGGGAGGGATCCTTCTGCTGTCTCATCCANTTCCCTTAACATTCAGCCACAGCACTCAGAGATGGAGAGGGATCCTTCTGCTGTCTCATCCGCTCATGCAGGCAAAACAGGTAACCTGGAAACTGTCTTCAGGGAATTCACACCCTACAAGCCCAGAGCTGGCACACCAACCTGCTGTTAACTGCATGGCAAGAAGGGGGGGAAAAAAAAAAAGGCTTCTTGACGGTGATGGTGACAGAGCACTGAAACAGGCTGCCCAGAGAGGCTGTAGAGTCTCCTTCCCTGGAGATGTTCAAAACCCACCTGGACATGATCCTGTGCAGCATGCTCTAGGTGAACCCACTTAAGTGGGAGGTGGGTCTAGCTGATCTGCAGGGGTCCCTCCCCACCCCAGCACTCTGTTTCTGTGTCTTGCTGACCTCTGCCTATTTCCTACCCCTATCCCCCATTGCAGCTACAAGGGGGCTACAAGCTAAAAAATCAGGTCCCCTCATTTTGCCTGGACATGCCGAGTGCTGGGAGGCTTTTCCCTGCTGAACAATGCAGCACATTCAGCACTGCGCACTGAGGCAGAGGGAAGCCCCGAGAGGCTGCTACACGGCTATTATCCCCCTGCATTCGTCCTGCTAGCACGGCTATTAGCTGGCGTGCTCACTTTTCAGGTCCCAGTCTCTTTGGAAACCCTGGCTACCGTTATTTTATTACAAAGGAAGCGCAGGTTAAGAGACGTAGCTGGGCGTTTTCATACTCTCCTTTTGCATTGGATATAATGTACTACTTGTGTAGGCAAGATGTGAGCAATAAGCATCTTTAAGTTATTCAGAAATTATACAGTCAAGATTTTGGCAAAAAAAATGAAACTTGTGCGCAATTTAATCAGTAAGTGAATGAAAACAGATGATCAGCCTTGACTATCTAGCAATATATTTCAACTATTCAGGACTTGCGAGTAATTTCTTCATTTAACTTTACTCAGTAAAACAGAACAATAGTTCATTCCTCATATCTTTTTTTGTCAATTTTTGCACAATAGTTATGGATAATATCAGTTTTATTTACTTTTGCATCCAAAAACACTAACTTGAAGTGGCACAACCAGAATATTCTTCTCTAGGATGAGGAGTGTGAGGAGGGTAAACTAGGTCCCTTCTGCAACTGATCAGCACCATTTAATACAGCACCAAAAGACGGCAATGTTTCCAATCCAGTATTTTTTCCAGTGAATACATTTTTTTTTTTTTTTTATAATCTGAACTAAATGACTTGAAACATTTTAAACTATCTACAGGCCCTGCCAATTATAAGTTGATTGCAAAATATTTTAAAGGTTATAAAAACAATCTGGAAGAAACCTCCTATTCCCAGCAAGACTAGAGCAAAAGCCTTTGAAAACAGTGACAAAAGCTACTAGTAGTAAGGGCTTGTGTAACAAGGAGAGTCAAACTGCCTATGGTTGGACTGCAGCCTTTGGGATGGCATTTAGGGTAGCTAACCACGCTTGGAATAACAACATCCAAAGCCAGGAGAGCCTCCTGCCCACGTCGTAACTTTCCAGTGAACTTTAATAGACAGAATGGAAGCCCATCACCAGGCTCTGAAAAGCTCAGCAGTAGAATTGCCATTGTAGAACCTAATCTGTACAAGAAAAAGCATCTTCCCAGAAGTATAGCACAATTTTACTAGAATTATCAAGAAGGGGCTTTTGTGTGGTGCTTGGTTGACATTTTGAGGTTTGCATTGTTCTGGGGATTAGATTTTTTGGTTTTGACTGGCATAGTGAACATGCGGAAGTTGTGCAAGACATCAGTATCCCCTTGCCCATCAAGGTAAGGCTACATAAATTCATTGTAGGACTTAATAAAACGTTCTGACACAAACGGTGTTCCTAAAAGCATAATGCCTTGCTACCAAAAGAGTGCGTATTATCTAATCTAGTTAAACCACTATATTAAAAATATATAGTAGATTTTTTTTTAATCTTCCAGCAACTCTGCCTTTGAAGAATATTAGATACAGGAATGTGTGAGGATGAAATTAGCTGAAAGCCTCTCAGTCTTAGCCAAGTCACCATTGTCAACTTATAGGACTTCTTATAGGACTTCGAGTGGTGGTTTTCATTTTAAGGCTGTTCTTACCAGGGGCATGCTAGCATGATATATCTAAGGACAGAAGAAAAATATACCATAGTGCTTTGCCAGAGCCCTCACTGAAGGGGCTGCAGGGTTTTATTTGTTTTCAGGTTTCCTATACATTGAAAAGGATATTTTGAACTTCAAGTTCCACTATGTCAGCACTTTGTCTCTCACATCCAGAGGTGGCAAGAAGCATATTTAAGATAAAGACCTTGATTATCAGCTTTAGCAAACAGGAAAACAATTATGGAGTATACACTGAGTGTGTTACATTGGGGCCCACCATTTGCCCCATGTATTGACATTCCTTTCTCTTGTGTTTACTTTTCTCTATTCAAACTAGCACAGTTAGTTTAGGAGCATATCACTGATACTGGTGGTTCTGCCTTGAGACTATAGTAATCCTCTACACACACATAGTGATGTAGCTAGGAATCTCTCCTTAACACTCCCTGCTTTCCCCCTCCATTTATCCCTTTTGTTACAAAGATGAATGGGTGTGCAAAGTGATAGCTTATAGAGTTAGGTTAAATAAAGGTAATTCTCTATACAACTCCACATTCTCATCTGAAACAGACTCATTCATTCAGAATAAATATATAAAATAAAAAAAAAAAATCAGACTTGCCAAAAATGGAACAGAAGGCATGCACAGAGTCCAGGTTTCCAGATTTCCAACGTGCTCAGGCCAATGACTTATCCCATAGGAGTTTTAAGGAAACATTCACAGAACTTAATCAGAAAGTAAAAGAAAAATTCTACTAAAATTAAAAAAAATACTTCTCATTAATAGTTAGATACTGGTAGTCTAAGAGAATCGTATTTATCCCCTAAAAAGACAAGCTTTGTCACTGGGATTTACTGCATCAATATTGTGTTAGGGCACCCTAGAAGTTCAGCCCATATGTATTTATATAAAATTGTAAAATTAAAGAAACAATCCCTGAAGAGGGAGTTTTATTCTAACCTGCCATAAGTTTAATGGATTTGGCACATCTTTTCCATATATTTAACATTTAAGGTCTTAATGTGAATGATTTATTTCTTCCCATAAACAGAACAAGTGAGAACAAGTGAGTTGATGCAAGTTGATAAAGTCTTGCTGCAGCTAATATTCTGGAGTCTGTCTCAGAGTCAGATTACCTGAGAAACTATTTAAGTTAAAAAAAAAAAAAAAAAAAAAAAAAAAAAGAAAAAAAANCACACATATACCTAATAAAACCTGTATTTTCTCTGATTATCGAGTATCACAAATTAGTTAAAACAGTTTCTAGGTAAAGAATAAATTAATTGATGACGACAATGTATTTCATCAGAAATGGCTTTTTTCTTAAGTGGGTATTTATTTTTATTTCTGAGGTTTGTAATAAAGCACCAGAGGTTACACATGATGAAGTTTTAGCATTGCCTTTAGTCTAATAAGTTAAATCTATTTTTCTGGGTCCTATATTATGCCAAGATATTTAGGCCCAAATTTTCCTAACGGTCCTTTGCTGACAGTTTTCAAATTTGATGCCTCTTGTCAAAATGCTAAATGTTCAGGATCCCCAGGAAGGGGAAGCTGAGGAAACGTAACAACTTTGAAAAAAACAGGCCCTGAAGCTAGATACTTAGCTTGTAGAAGGAACAAAAACCAACCAAACAACACACTAACTCATGAACAAGCTACCCCAAATGTACAACTGCTACAAAGCTTAGAACACATTATGCAGCCAACTCCCATCTGCCATGGCTTTTCTTTTGCACATTAACAATAGCAGCATGCATAAACTTGTCAGGCAGAAGCCTACCAAGGCTACTTTGAAATCCCCAAAGTTCCATTATATGGAATATATATATTAGAATGGAATATATATATGGAATATGTATGCAATGCTTATAAAAGCATTCTAGTGTACCTTCTTCACCCTGCTCCTGCAGTCATGCCAAGGGATCTTTAGGGACGGAACAATTTCCAGTAGTGCTGCTGAGCAGGACCTTCTGAATCCCAGTAGCCCAAAGGTAATGCTGCAGCTTGTATCCGCGTCCCAGGGCTAGTGTGAGGCTGGATCTCCATCAGTATAACCAGCAGTTTACACTCAACACTGGCCTCGGTAGGGATAGTTTTGGTTAAAACTTCCATTGTAGCAAACATGCCTTCATCTATTCCAAAGCTCAGTTAGTTCAGAAACTATCTTGCATATGCTGTCAGCACTGATATGTGGCATTGCAACATATACCACAAAGTGACTGAGTAAAAGTGAGAAAAAGAAGTATCTTTCAACATTATGCATATACTTACCTGCTGGGCGAGAACTATTGGCAACACATCCTGCTCCAGTACAATACAACTTTGCTTTTCAGTTGAAGGGAGGAGGATAAAAACCTTGCCTGCCGTCACACCACCTTGCTCCAAAGCTCCACTTTGACTGGGAGAACACTGTCACGATTAAGTGATATTGCTAAAATGCTTCCCAGGTGTGATAAAGTAGGACTGGTGTTAAATTGCTAAGACTAAAGGTTTGATGAACGTAATACCTTGAGTCAGAGGATAGATAAAGATACTTCTTTCTTCAGCATCTCTATGCACCAGTGATTTGGGACTCTGCTGAGCTCGGGGTTAAAGACAGTATGCCATCAAAAACACTTAGTATGCAGTTTCTGTAAACTGACACCTCTGCGAATGCTTTAAACTTCTAAATCTGCTGGCTTCTTACAATGGCCAGGGTGCTTTAGGATCTCCACACAGACCTCGGTTGTCTTGACTTTCAGACCCATGAAACGAGGGAAGAGATAATCTTGACTTTCTTGAGCTTTCTTTCAAAGGGAACAATCAGTAGTTTCACTAATCGCAAGTCATTTTTACAGTCCTATTTCTAGGGTACCTCAAGTTTTAAAACTTTCCCATTTAATTATAGTAATATTTCATTACAGTAAATAAAATTCAAAGGCAATCAGGAGTAGGAAGATGAGGTCCTATTCAGAGGCTTTTCTTTTGTAAGAATCTTTTACATGAGCATCTATCTCCCTGACGCACTAGGCTCAGTTTTCCCTCTGATCATAACAAAAGATGTTTCCTTCTGAAGCTGTTACTCTATACTTCAATCCCCCACCAAAAACAGATGGGCTTGTAAAAACAGGCAAGTCAAAAGGTTAAGAAATGAACACGTCCATTTTCTCCAGCTGTACAAAAAGTAGCTGGCAGTCTCAACTCTTCAGATCACAAGAGACAGGCAGTACTGAACTAAGTGTCAAGTATTGATTTAAAATGGAAATAACAGAATGGAAGTTTAAGATTAATCTAGCAAAGAGTAAATGGCTGCATGCAAGAGTACTTCCAAAGTAAGAAAAATAGATGATGTATAAGTAGGAAGAAAAGCATTTTAATATATCCATTATGTAGCATACACATTAGGAATACAAAACAAAATCTATTATAATAAATATTCAATTTAGGTAAGCATTATTGAAACAGTAAATAGAGTATATTGGAAATAAATCATATGATGGAGTAAAAGCTACTCAACTGCAGCCACAGACATTTTCTAAGCCTAATATAAATTCATTTATTATGTAGGCTGTATCAAATTCACAAGGCTCCTAAATATTTGATGTTTTACTTTGCCACTTTCAGAAAGCCTCATGGTGAATATTGCACATATTTTCGTCACTTGCTACCTTACATTCTAAACCAAACATACTAAGAAAAGTTCTCCCTTTTGGCAAAGGGAGGAAAAGGATTTCATAATGCCCTCCCCCCACCCCTTGTCCTTCCTCCACACTGCACTGCAGCAAGTACAGCTAAAGGACAATAAGGATTCAGTGCAGTAGAAATCACCAGTTATAAAAAATAAATGAAGTGGAAAAGGTGTCCAAGACACCTTTTTAATCCTTTCTTATTTTTTATATATTTTATAAAATTTTATAAGATATGGCGATTTATATTTTATTAATATTTTATTATTACATTTACTATATACATTATATATATTATACATACATAAAATTTATTTAATAAAATTTTATAAAATATGGATGATATTTATTTTTTAATATATAAAATATATTTTTCTCAAAACCCTGACATGGTTGCAGAAATACACTAGTTACTCTGGCATTGCTAGTGAATATGAGATTCCAATGTATTTGTAGTACTGTGGGAAGTGCATACATACATACAGGCAACATATGATCCCAAATATTTGCTCTTCTGAAATCTCTTACTCTTGTGATTATTTCTTTATGCTTTCAAGAGCAATCATACAAATCATCTTCCATTTGCTTCTTTTCCTTCCCTACTTTAAAGGCATATGAATAATATCTTTTCAAAAATAGAAATTTCTTATTTTCCTTGAAGATTTCCTTACTGTTTCCTTACAGGCCAATAAAATACTTCTTGGTTTATGTGCTTTCCAAAATCCTCGAGAGGGAATTAAAGGTTACTCTGAGTTACTATAATAACAAAATATATTTCTCTTCTTAATTTCTAAACTAGCTCAGCTTCAGTATACTGTTCCAGAGCCACCTTTAAAAGCACATTAAGCCCAGTTATGGACTTGCTTCTCTCCCCTCACTTCTCACCACGTATTCCCAAATAAGCCCTAACATTCCTATGGCCACACAAGTTGATTTTCACCAGCTTCTGCTCAAATTGGGTGGCTGTGCAAATGCTGCTGCCAATGGGAGGGAAGTAATAGGAGTACATGGCACAAACTAAAGGGGCACCTCAGTCACGGTATCAAAGCACTCGGAAACATCTGGAAGAATAAAAGCATTCACACTCTGGGACTACTGAGGGCATCCACAAGGTCCACAAGTCTGAAATCCTGATTTTGCCAGGTTGGGCTAGAACACACACTTATTCCCTTATTGGTCAAGGGCCCTTGGGGGTGGTTCTAAGTTATTAAAATGTATGAGAAAATAACTTGATTTAAAAAAAAAAGCCCCCCTTCGCCCCCCATATCTTCCAGAAATTTATACCTAGGCTTAACTTTTGGCATACATGCTCCGAAAGCCTCAGCAACTTCAGAGGTAAATTTTGGGGATTTATCTCTCTTGTTAGAGCTACTTCCCTCAGGCAATTTTTAAATATATCCTTTTCCTTTCTTCCTGCTTCCTCCCATAACAAGAAGTATAACTTCATTTCAATCCATCTTCTGAAGAACAGTAATTATACAGAAACCAGGATGAACAAGCAAGATTTTGAACTAGAAAAAGATTAAGTAGTGACTTTTTCCCCTCTCCTGTAAGCCTGTAATTTAAAGGGTGAATGCTTCTATGAAAGCTTTAGAAAAAATAATGAGTATTTTTGTTACTACTGACAATTTTCAGAAGTAAATCTTCCCATCCCCAAATACCTTGATCTACCTTACCTTTGACTATGTACAACTACTATGCATTCATACACCCCTGTGCAACAGTTTCACAAGTTAATCACTAAAAAAGTAACATTCATACAGGCAAGAGGAAGATATTGGACTGATACAAACTCAAGAAACTACTGCATTTCTGTTTCTGTAAAAATGCAGCATAAAACATGCTAAAAACCTGCATTTTATCTCCATGTCTTCCTCCTGCCTCCCTACCCAAACATTTCAAGGGAAATAGCAAATGAAATACTCAGAAAAATACTCAGAAAAAAATACTCTGTGTTGAAACACAGATTCTGACTCCTCTATAGCTGGATAAACCTACACAATATGCATTTATAATAATTAAAATGACCTAATAACAGCCATAACATTTGACAGCTAAATTATGAGTTTTAGGTACCAATAAATTTTGGTACATGATTTAGAAAGCAGAATGCATGCATACTTAGGTGAAAAAGTACAATACTTTGATAAAAGGTCAAAAGAACTTCCTGAACAATTTAGGGAAAATTGTCCTCATAAAACTTTTGGTTGAAAAATATAGGGTACTACCATGTGTTAATTCTCTTGCTATACTTAAGTATAAAAAAATAAATTTTCCTTTTATTTCCAAATAAGGAGGCAAAAATGAGAAAGATATGAGAAAATATTAAAAAAAGGCAGTGCTTACCCCAAAGTCTTGTCCTACAGGAAAAGCACATTCATTTTTCACTGGATGCATAAGCCTAGCTACACTACATATACACACATATATATAATCTCACATTTAGCCCAACAAATGGTTATTTATCTTCTAACACATAATTAGCTACGGCTGTTGTAAAACACTGCCGTCAAGAAGCGAGCCCCCAGCACTAACTGGTCCCTGTTGGAGACATTTAACACAAGATTAGCAAGCAGCCAAGAGCCATCCTCTCATTCTGATTTCAAACCCACAGCTTTGATATCACAGTTGGCCACCTGCCACCACTGCAGGCTTCAGAGATTGAAGGCTTAGGGGGGAGAGAGAGAGAAAAAAAAAAAAAAAAAAAAAAAAAATTTTGTAACATNTTTGTAGCATCTTCAGCTTTCTCAGCACAGGGGGGGCAGGAATGGGGGAAGGGGGATGACTTATTCCATGACCAGTTTTACATTCCAATTCCAGATAGATCCAGGCATACCAAACAATATATTTCAATTTTTTCAGTTTGGGAACCCTCCAGAATTGGTCTCCAGAAGCTGCCAGGGAAATGCTGCTTATCAAATTATTTGCACTAAGGTTAGGAGTAAAACTCCATGTGTAGACTACATAAGAACTAATGAAAAAAATTCTTAAAATAGTAATTAAGACATGAAATATTCTCCATCTTCCTCTCTCCCTAAATGCATTACTAGCCTATACTGAAATTAGCTTGCAAATGAAATAGAAAGAAAATAAATCCTATTTTCTCCCAACAATGGAGGAATGGATTAGTTCTGTAATTCTAAGTTTATTTAATATTGAACAGAGAAAACTCTTAAACATTTTAAGTGCGTTTAAATATTCAGTATCTTATCTTCCTTTTTCTTTCTTTTTTTTTTTTTTTCTCAATACTCCTCTCCCTCACCTTAAGCTCTAAACATACAGTTAAATTAAAGTTACCAAGCATCACCAACGCCTCAAAAACCGCATGCATGGACATCCTTTTAGAAAGAACAGAATAAAATATACCCACCTATTTTCTTTTGCCAAGTTAATACGAATACTACAAATACCTTTTTCAAACTTTTTTCCCCAAATGAACTATTTCCTAAACTCAAAACTCAAAGTTTGCAAGTCTTTAGAAATAGTAGAAGTGAGAAAAAAAAAAAAGAAAAAAAAGAAAACACAACTACAGAAGTGCTGCATAAGCAAAAAAGATTTTTCCTTTTTCCAAGACTATTTTGAACAAAAACATCCTTTTGAACTGAAGCAAACTGAGCTTCAATCTAGAACTACAGAGATAAAAAAACCTCTTAACAAAAGTAAGATTTTAGTTCTATTCCTCTATGCAGTTGCTTCAGCAAGTGGTATGAATTGCTTTTGATTAAAAAAAAAAAAACACTTAAAACCATGAAAAGAAAATGAATATATTATAAATTATACAGAGTATCATAAATATTATACCAGAAAATTATGTGTCAGAAAATGTTGTCCAAGAAAGGCACTAGGGATGATACTCAGAACATGAAATAGTCTAAAGTAGGCAAATTAAGTTAATGGAGGAAATCAAGAGGTATTTCAGGCCAGGTGAAAATAAATCATGATAAGTCATGATGGTAGATAAAACTCACTGCTTACAAAGAAACTCACACATGTTGGAGTATCAGCACTAATTACTATTAGTGCTAAACTAATACACCTACGCATCATAAGGAATAAATCCTGAACGTTTGCTTACACTATTCTAACTATATACTGAAAATGCTTTATTTAGAAAGAAAACTTGCCATACCTACTCAATTGCAGTTTCAAAACAGAAAAAACACCCATCCCTCCTCTTACGCATTCTCATTAGTTTTTGCAAGAAGAAAGAAATTCAACTGAAAAAAAAAATACTAATGCAGCTATTTCATTTATTCAAATTTCAAAGCTGTATGAAATGAAGATAAAATGAGTGTACTCCCCAGAAATTCTATTCAAATATGAAGCCAAATGCGGACCCTACAGAGATAATGGAAATTATGGCTGCAAGTACCAGACTCAATTTTAAATTAAGAAAGCCTGAAAATCGTGAAGTTTAATTAGGATTGGCAGGTGTGGACTGCCTTGAACTTTTCCACTATTTCAAATAGCAAAGAAAATATTCAAGTTTGGTTGGATAGAGGGGAAGGAAGATGGGATGACACATGGAAAGAGCAAAAGATGCAGCTTGTTTCTCTGTGACAACATAGCATTTTTTTGAATAGCTATTTCTCAGTTATGTACCCATTTTTGATCAAAAAGGCAAAATAAACTTGAGAAATACAAAACTAAGAATCATCTCCCAACTCTCTCCCTCAAGCAGAACTAAGCAAATGAGCTAGATCTTTCTGAACTGAAAGTCAAAGGCAGATACATGGTTTGTCTTTTCAAATCTCTCCTTCCGATATGACCAACAGATTTCTTCTTTCCATTACAGTAATCTGTACCCATATGTTTTTAGATATATCATGTGCTTTTCTAGTAGATCTGAACAATTTGGGAGGTTTTGAATTTCAGCTGTTTGACAGGTAACATTTAACTCTGACCCAATTCTGAGCTGCACCTATTTTTTGTTTGTTTGTTTTTTGTTTTTTTTTTTAAAACACTCCTAGATTTGGCCATCAGGTTCAAATATTGATAAAGGCCCCAATTCAACAAACAGTACTGTGCACTTTTATCTTTATCACATATACTTAACTTTGTTCTTGTGAGCAAAGAATGAAGGTCAGAGCAATGGCACTTTCTTTTTAAAGAGAGTTTCTCACTTAAATACTAAATGTGTTTTACACACAAGTTATCTTTGATAAATTCACTAGCACTTCTACTGGGCTTTTCCTTTCAGAATTAAAAGGTCTTCCATCACAATTCCACAGCATAAACACACTAGTTAATTCACTGTTTGCGTAAACTGATTATATTGCAGGACTATGTGGGCTGTATTTATCATAGTTTTTTGGTTAATGTACCTATTTTACAGAGTAATGTTAGAAATAGTAAAAAAGGGATCCCCTTAATACAAAATGAGACTAGAGGCCAACCTATTAACCTATTTAAGGTGACACACATTCCACACTACAGCTACTACTTTGCGAGCAAGCAGTGTCTTTTAAGCTTGATTTTTACTAGCAAAACAGTAAGTGTGCTTTTATAAATAAAATGCTTCTTTCAGCCAGAGTAGATGGGAAATGTATCTCACTATGAGTGTGCACACTATTATAAGGTAGATTTTGCATAAAAGCACTCTGAGGGTCTTTTAGACAGTAAAGGATAGAAGCCTTATTTTTATTAAAATAAAAAAATAAAAAAAAAAAAAGAAGGGATTGCTAAATAAAGTTTTTCATTTTGACTTGTTATATTCACTGGAAAATTCTCCTGTCAACTCCTCGGTTATCTTTAATGTACAATATGTTTTAGCATGTCCAAATATATTAAAAGCAGTCTGTATTGTAAATGGATACGTACAGCCACTATCATTACATTATATTAGGCTAACACACAGACAAGCTTGACAGTTTTGCTTAGAAACAGGCAAGTGCCTCAGTATATACAAATGTATGTCCAAAATGTTATGTTTTCTTCAAATTAAGCATGTATTTATCACCATTTGCTTTATAAAAGCTAAAGGGGAAAAAAATAGCAACTCAACTGAAATCCATATCCTCATATTTTCATCTTAAGAAATACTTCTGACTACTGATAGTAATATAATATAAACATTTTCCCCCTGACTCCCTCATAAGCTTTTCTCTGCCAAAACCAATTAGGAGCACTGTACCTTTTGGGAATGATGAGGAAGGGAGGGAATGCTTGACGAGGTTATGACCTTCTCTGATTAAGAGAAAAAAAAACGCAAAAATAATTTAAAAATATAATCTCTGCTCATTCCATGAAAAGGGAACAAAAAACTATTACACTTCTCACTTTAAAAAAAATATATATTATAAAATGGGCATATATAATTTTTTTGATCAATGAAGGCAAGGAATATTAGAAACTTTTTTTTTTTTTAAATAAGTCAATTATCCTCTACTGCACAAATCAAATACGACACCTGAGTCTAGTCCAATTACACTAACAGCAATATTGGTACTGCAGTATCTCTGAGAAAATGAAAAAAAAATAATAATAAAAAAATCAGAACTCACAGGCAAGCCATATGTCATGATCTAATCTGAAATGACAAACTAGCAGGTTCTTGAGGGACAAGGAAGAGGCAGCTTCCTCATATATGATCCCTATAAACCTCTGCAACCAATATGGGGTATTCCTACACTAAAATTGCTAAGATTTTTAGCTTTGACCAATTTATCATTAATACTTTCATAAAAGATCAGTCTAACCATTTCCTGCCACATTTTGTTTGATATAGTCATCTGTCATTAGCTCTTCAGATTAGTATAATCATTACAGTTCACTTTGTTTGCCAGAGTGTCAAGAAAACCTAAGGACAAAATACAAATTAGATAACTAATTGCTGCATCAATACAGGCAGGCCATGACTCCAAGCCTATAGTTCAATTTGCTTCCCTGGACATCTCTCTCCATGTACACTTTTGCATGCAGATTCTTGATACCCCTCTTTTGGCTCTGGTTAAGATGACTCTCCATAAGCAAAATAGTTACTCTTCTGCCCACTTATACACTCATATTGCCTTGTACATCAGAGATGAGTGCCTCTGAGCACTCCTCACTCTAGGATGAACACTTTAAAAAAAATCTACTTGATACAGATGCTAAAGGTAGATTGTTTTCACCATTCACCAGCATTCACCACCAGCAGCACTTTTGCTATTGGCTTTCATTTCTTTAACCTGAGCAGGTTAAAGATTCTTCTTTGGCCTAAAGCTGTGGATTTTACCAGAAGAGCAGGCACAGTTTGCTACAGGTATTTCATTTAGATCAGTTGAACACAAGCCTTAAAATTCACAATTTAGGAGAGAAGAAAGCAGTATGCAACTTCTGACATTCTTTTTTCTCCTCCCCTGTGACATGATACTCTCAATTAACCAACTGTCAGTGCAATCATACACGTCTCTAAAATCAGAAACTTGAGGGGGGGGGAAAAAAAAAAATAAAAATAATGGTTTTCCATCATCTTTTTTTTTTTCAGCCAGTTCTATCAGAACTCTCTAGGATTACCTTTATTCCTGTAATCAGAAAGAACATTTCACAATGAGGCTAAGAATTTACCTAAAACAAAACGATACCCTTTTATGCCAAGGGAGCAAATGCGAGTTAGTTCCATTATGATACAAAGGAAAGAGGCTCCTGCTTTGTTTCAGCTGAACTGGAGAACACATTGCTGCCTCAGATGAAAAAGCCTACCTACCCACTAGGATTTCACGCTAAGATTACTATCACAAATTAGTTATTTCAGTTTAACAATTCCATCCTGTTTAGCACTGAAAACACAGCCTTGGACATTTGGTTAACAAATTCAGTCCTCTGATGCATAAACACAAAACCGGATTACCTCTAAGTGCTTCAACAAGAGGTAACAAATGATATCACATGCATGTGCATGACACTAGCACTCCCAGGTTAATCACAGACATCCAAACTGCCAGTACTGTACAGAAACTTACATTCATTTATTTTATTAATTTGTTTACCTGCAGCCTCACTGTTTACCTGACAGTCACTTCACTTCTCATTTATATTGCAATAGGTTACAAAAAAGCATTTCAAGGGAAATTCCAAAGCTCAGTATAAATAGAGGATTAGT
The DNA here is from genome assembly GCA_013389825.1 of Crypturellus undulatus. Classification (NCBI taxonomy): domain Eukaryota; kingdom Metazoa; phylum Chordata; class Aves; order Tinamiformes; family Tinamidae; genus Crypturellus; species Crypturellus undulatus. The sequence goes on along the minus strand of VWPW01012060.1, from coordinate 121,310 downwards.
TAGTGGATACTGCTTTCAAGATAAGGAGGTATACGAGCAGTAAAGGCATCTGAACTAATTAAGCTCTTCTAACCACAGAATGTTTGCTCTGTTTAAAAACTGGCTTCGAACGCTTTCAATGTGATTGCCAGCTACCTGTTTGCACAAAGCAAAATGGAAATTGAGTGACAAAGAAAATAAGCTAGCCTGGGTTAGAAATTCAGAAACTCTTTCCATTTCAGTATTTAAGTTCTTCAGTTATGAATGAGTGATAAAACAATGGTAGCCAGACAGAACATGCTTGAGTAAGCAAGAACTTTTAAACAGGATTATACCAACCACTGAGCAAACACTGTTAAGAAGAACTTAAAAAAATCCACTAAAGAATATATCTTAAATCAAGGGTCTTTGTTTGCTTTACTTTAGAAGGAATAGAGCTCAAAGTGCAGAGTATAGTCACAGTTTTTACTTAACTCTCCTAACTTTACTTAACTTTCATTGGATACATTAATTTAGGCACTGCATTTTAACTACATTCACAGGGCTATGCCACAGAACTTACAGATATCATCCTGTCTTTGAAAAGCAATACATGCTTCGGTATAGCCCATAGATTTCCAGTGTAATTTTTGGAAAATCCATTTATCCATGTCATTTCTCAATTCTTAAGTTAAGGCTAGTGTCCCCTTGCTTTTACCCTTCAGAGATGCAGTTTTACAGTAAACCACCACATGTTCTTTCTCACCCCTTGCAATGCATTTCCACATTGACTAAACTGGCACAGAGCAATCTGCCAATAAGTAGCAGCATCTGCCTTTCCTCTGTTAATAAAGAGTGAATTTTGTTTATTTAACTGTGTGTTTCATGCTTTCCATTGGGGCTACAGTCTGCAGTAAACCAGAGCCTTCTGACTAGTCAGAAGCACCTCTAGCAAAGCAACTCTAGCACCACTCTGCTATTTCCCTTGAATTCATCTGGGGGAGCCTGTGATGTCCTGAAAAATGAAGTACGCAATTTATCACCGTAAAGATACATTTTTAAGATGAAGTTTTTTAAATATGAAATCCATTTTTTGTAAAGTCATAACCAATAATTCAGCCATCATTTTAATTAGATCTCTCAAAATTGTCCAAGTTTTGACACACTTAACTGTTATACGACACAGGAGAATCACCATCTGTAGAACAAACAGTAACCAATTCTGTTTTCAGTCAAACTCAGAATTTTCCTCCCTCCAGTTGCAAATGAACTTAATCTCCTTAGCAGTACTAGTGGTAGACATTAAAGTTTTATGACAGTAGAGAGTTATTAGCTTGTACAGATATGATTGGCAGCATCTTTTTTTTGTGTGTGCCTCAGGATAACACTAGATAAGATGGGAACAGAGAAAGGAGGTAAGCATAGTGAAACATTAAGTATTACCTACGGAAAAGAGAAAATTCCCCTGAGATGACAGGTTAAAATTCCTCCTTTTGGGTTGCCTATAGTACAGTCATGTTCCTAACAGGTTCCTTAGGCAAGTCAGGGACTTGTTTAAGTATTACAGACAAGGAAGCAAACACACAGTCTTCAAAGCATAGCCTTTGAGCCAACAAAAACAATCTTCCCTCTGCAGGCTGTGCATGGTGTCCTGTGTAAAGCTATCATTTACATCCTCTTGCAACTCTGCATTAAAAGTATCACATTGCCCTCATTGGAAAAGGAAGAGTCCCCTTCCCTCCATTTACTTCAGAAGCAAAATAAGCTTTTGCTCCTTCATTCCATTAGCTCCATTATTTCATTTGTGCAGTCAGCACCACAGAGAAGAAAAAATGAGCTAAGTTTATTTCATAATCACACATCAAGCCACCTAGTTTATCAAATTCTACCTTAGTCTTAAATTTTGCCACCCCACTAGACAAATTTGGGCAAATCTGTCCAAATGTTTTGCAGGGCAAATCATATTTTGGAATCTGGATGATTATAAAGCATGGATGATCAATAGCAAACCTCTAGGCACATTGTGTCAGTGAGCAGCACAGACAGTGAAAAACAAGAGAAAATTAATATTGTGCTGGTCATGCTTCTGAAACATTGTAGGCTGAAATGCATGCAAAGACCCACAAAGGTGTGGGAGGGCCTAATCAGGGAGAAGACAGGACTGTTCCTTTTTGTGGCACTAGATCTGAATCCACTTAGCTCTGCCATGAAGTTGCGCTTCTAGTCTAAGGTGTGAAGCACAACACAAATGTTTAGCCTTGAGCATGTTACTCTCTACACCTATGCTATCCTACATTTAAAGCTAAGGACTTGCTTAAATGTTCTGCAGGATCAGCGTTCTGAGAACTTTGTAGTAGTGAGTCCAAACATGCAGGTTGCTCTTGCAATAAACATTAAAATTGTTTTATCCATGTCAAAACTACATCTACACTTGTTATTGATAGCATAATATATAGAAGCTTCAAAACTATTTTTTAAGCAGGGAAATAGCAAATATAATATGCAACTTTTCTGTATATTCCACTTCCACATCTCATAGAAGTACTTTTTTGGCCTTAAAGTACAAAAGGAGGTGTCATATGCTTGCACAAAAAATAAGGCATAGAGACGCCACACTTGCTTACAGTAATGATTACTGGAATTCTGTTTGGAATAGAAGGGAACAGGAAGATAGGAAAGGTTTAAAAGTGCAGCATTAACAACAACAACAAATTGCACAGCACACACACATACAATCCTTTGAGCCAGTTTTCAAGTTTTCTAATGTATTAAGAAAAAACTCCCTCATATTGTGCTACTAATATTACCTGTTCATTATACATGAGGAAACAAAGCAAGACTACAATATTTTCCGCATCATAGACTTCAACATACCCTCCTCCAGTCTATCAAAGCACGAGGCACACTTCTGTCATGAAGATCTACAAAAAGCAAACCAGAAAGACCAAATCATTCATTCCTTCTCAGCTGGCAGCCACACTGACCTTCCACGTTTAAAAGCATTGTGCCAAGGTACCAAGAAGACCTGAGGATAGTTAAAGTATAACGTGAGAAACTACAATTGTATAACTTAAGAACCAAAGGGATTTAAGTAACCAGGCACTGTTTCCCCTAATTACTGGATCAGTTCCTATCTGGATATTCGTAGTTTCGGAGTATAAATCTAGAATACCCGTGACCATAGACACCTGCTGTATTCAACAGCATCCAAAGTTCAAGGTAACAAACTGAGCTCAGTGTAGCCTTTATCTTTCTTTCCTTTAACTCCTTCTGAGTCTCTGAAAGATAACCATTTTAACAGAAGGAACTGATTGTCTACGAAGTGCATCAGAAATACTGGAACAAGCAAAAACCCTCCAAATTTAAACCTCCCATAATAATGCCATCATTTAGTAATTTTACTGTGTAATCTGAACTCTGTTCAAAATCTATAAAGTCTTTTTGGATCTGCTCAGAGATTTGAACCATTTCTCCATTTTTCTAATGGAGAAAAAAAAAATCTTATTAATTACCGGGTACTGATTGACCTATACCTGTAACCCCTGTTAGCACAAAGCACTTATAATTCCTAGCACTTGTATCAATTAAGAGGTTGGAATAGGCTGCTCTCATTGAATTTCTTGTGGAGAAAAATCAAGTTAAACAACATTTATTTTTGGTACCCAACACTGTGCAATCTACTAACAAGACTTCAACAAAGTACTTTTGTTGAAAAGCTTTTTCAGGTTATTTTAGGAATGCAGCAATATTGAAACTCATCAAGTTCCTCCTAGAGTTACTTGTAAGTATTGAGGAAAGGCCAGTTTTCCCCTTGTTTACAAACAATCTTACTATTTAATCAGGAGGAGTAGGAAAATGATACTTACAGACATATGAAAAAAAGATGCAAGATTGCAAAATAGTCAAATCCTAGCAGTTACATCTCCAAAAGATCATAGAAAAAAATAATAAAGAGTGCAAAATAAGCCACTGGAATGATTTATACCTGGAAAGCCTATATTAAACCAACAGCCAAAAGAGGCTTGACCTGTTTAACTTGCACTGTCCATAAGTACCTGTTGGAGGGTGACAACCATTTCTTTGGTCTAACAAAACAAAGTGTTAGGTTGCAAACAAAAACTCCAGACATGTTCAGGCTAGAATTAGGACTGAATAGCTGGTATAATTAGAGATAAAATCCCTCTGTCATGCTTGATTCTCCAACACAAGTTCTCTAATGATTAAGTTTTTTTTTAAAAAAGGTATGACATTGCAGGGGGATGGGGGGGGGCACTTTGCAATTCAGGCCCATATGCAGAAGATGAACAAATCACTGAAGTCTTTACAGGCTTTAGAAATTTCTAGTGATTTTTGCAAGAGATGTGTATTTAGGTTTTATTATTTCTGCCAGGAAGTCAACACATTTTCCTCAGCTAAAGCAGAGGCCATTTTAAACCCAAATCCTCATCTTTCTATTCTTTAAGTCTAGCAAGTAGTATTCATATCCACAAGAAGGATTACTGCTTGCAGACACTGAAATCCAAAACTGCATTTAGAAGAAAAGCCAATTTACACTTACAATCAGGACCCAATAGAGCTGGTTTTGTTTTACCATTTAAAAAAAAAAAAAAAAAAAAAAAAAAAAAAAAAAACAAACACTTTTTAAAGGAGAGAGAACTAGTCAAACAATCCCCCAGACTTCTTAAAATACAGGATGCCTCAAATGTAATGATTTTGCACATCTTTGCCAAGCATTATTGACAGATAACACTTTAAAATAAGATATAAAAAGTCTCGTGAAATTGAGAGAAAAAAAAAAGGGAGGGAAAAGTGATTGTTAATGACTGAACAAGTATTACTACACATATTTAATTACCAAAGCAACATACTCTTAGAAACCTTACCTGTAACAAAGTGCTTCAGCTGAAACATGCAGCGGCAAAATTTGAAATTTTAAGTGGAAAAAATCTGCTTCCAGATACATTTTTCTTACTATTATGTATAAATTTATCAATTAGTTGTGCTTCTTGACAGACTGTAGAAATAACTGTACATTTAAACATTTGAATGAGATTCTCATTTATCTTAATGTAACAAACTAAGTCTGCCAAACACAATACTTCCTCCAGACCTGAGGAAATTTGCCAGAATGGCTAACAGCAGAAAACAATTAAGCATAATCTAGTATGGTCAACAGACAAATATTTTCAGTTATGCAAAATTTGGAGGTTTCTTTTGTTTTGAATCCATTTCATTTATATCATTTTTCCTCAAACTCAAAACAAAATGAAACAAAACATTAAAAGGAGAGTTACAGTTCTTTCCTTTCACACATTTCATTTGGTGTGGTACATTTCAAACTTTTTTTTGTCCGTGCTTCTTTGTGTCACAGATTTCCTGGTATGACATTATCAGTGTGCCCTTTCCAGTTCTTTTATTCACATACAGAAGAGGGTGTGGGTTACTTATAAAAGTAGCTGTAAAGTAAACAACTCTATAGACTTTGACAATTTTATAAAGGGTGGTTATTTGTTTGCACTTAGAAATGACAACAATATGGTGACATTTTCCCAGCATAGATAAGTGCAGAGCTGCTTCATTCACAAAAGTAAAATCATTGGTTTAAAATTAGCAAGCTTTAAAAAGCATGCAGACATTTTCTTCAGCAAAATCTTGATTTCCAAACCTCCTAGTGAAGGGATTCTGTTGATTGCAGGAACCCACATAAAGCTACCTTCCAAAAATTATGACAATAAAAACCACAGGCCCTCCCATCTCAAAAGAGGAGGAGGTTTAAAAATATAGATGACACAATAAAAAGTATTAAAAGAAAAATAAACTCCTCAAATATCAAGAATGGAATGTATACATTCAAATCAATCCCATCAGCTCAACACAGTTGAACTGGAAGAGGGCATGGATTGCAGAGGCATAATATATTCAGAAATAATTACTATCAGCGAGAAAGCTAGACTGAATATTACACATTTCTGGAGCTAGTATATAGGGCATTTTCCCAAAAATGCATCTTTCACTATGCAAAAAGCTCCAGTTTTGCAAATCAAAGGAAGCTTTTCACATCACTGTGCACTCCTTTAGCTTTGAGGATGGGGGGAGAGCAAAGCCTACCTGGCAAGCTTGCAAAGCAGATGTCCTAACAATAGAGTTTAAAGATAGACATAAACAAACGAAGGCCTGTTCAAAGCTACCCAGTCCATACTATGACAGCTCTAGCCAGGAAACCTGCAAGTCTTTCAGCAGAAGTAACATAACTGAGGAACACAAGAAATCAAGTATCAAAAACCATTAGATTTAGTCACATGAAACCCCTACATTATTTTCTTTCAGCATTTCTCTCACACATGGCTTAAAATATTTCTAAATGCTTCATAAATACATAGCATTAACAGAAAACATTCAGCTAGCCAAATAACACATATGCCATGATTATCATTTTAACATGCAAGCTAAAACATCAATAATGCAATACCACTGAATCATACAGCACCCTGCACGCTTAGCTGTAAACTGTAGGACCCCGCATCGTCAGAGGCTGGCAGCACCATGCTCAAGTAACACTTATGTATATACAAAGATGTGGGTCTCGGTTTTTACTTCAGATAGATGGAAAATGAGATGCGATGATGAGCAGCAAGACCAAACAATTAATTTTTATCATAAAATTGTATTAATAAATTAGGATAATTTATTTCTGAAGCCAGACATGTAACAAGTTTATGATTGATTTCAGACTCGAGAAAAGTCTTTCCCCTGGCATGTGGGAAAATTCTCTGCTGAATGCTTGTCAAAGGTTTAAAAATATTTTGCCTGCATTAGCAGATGACAAATGTGGCTGACTTAAGAAAGGCACCTCAAGGCATCTCCTGGGCACCTTTGTGCTTGTGTATGAGGTACTATAAGAGTAGGCCAACACCTTTACTTAGCACTGTCACTTCTTCCTCCAATTTCTTCAAAACTATTCACTGATGAATAAACTGTGAGAAAACTGAGACATGAGAGAAAAAGAGCTTATAACAATCTATACTTATAACTCTAAGAAAGTTGTCTTCATGTTCTTTTTTAATTATTACACAGCACCTAGAGCTGGAATCTAATCCTAAAACAAGGCTCTCTCATGGGATAGGGATCCAAACGAGGGACAGATCTTGAAACGCGGACATTTTCTTTGCAGAGAGTCACGGCAGAGACCTATCTTCCGAAAGGATTTCCTGTTGCCTATGAGCTGCATATTTAATTAGGAAAATATTCAAGACAGGACATCCCATCTTTAGAAATGCTGGCTTGCCTTAGACATGACTAGACAGAACCATCTGCTGGCCAGACATTAAGCAAAATTCCCTAATGATTAGCCTAGTACTTACATGATTCTTAAAATATTGTTTTACATTATGAATGATAGGATAATATTTAAACAGTCAACATTTTTTTATACAGTGAAAGCTACAAACATTTATTCTGACAACCGCCCTTCTTACAAACATACAGGAAATCAAGCATGTGGTTTATAACTATTTTGACAGAAACTAGACATAACAGAAACCAAAAAGCTTGGATAGCTTAGCTCTCCTGGTGAACCACAACAGTCCAGACCTGCTAATATAGAGGTTATATTCAAACTCCTACTGCCCTAAGCAATTTTACTCCTTTCATGATCTGAAATACAGAGTATATTGTGTGCATTTAAGAAGAAAATTGTATTGCACCTGGAAGTTGTGTCCATTTTTAATCATGCTATAAAATATGCTGGAGACCACTGCCAAGATGTGTGTAATGGAATTTACATTAAGCACTGTTCTACAAAGCCCACAACTAAGAACAGTTACTATTTTTAAAGCATTTGGTCATTTTTAATGCTTTAAAGTATGCAATCAGTTTTACAGCATGTCCTGACCTAAAAAATTACCAAAAAGTAATGTGGCTTTAGTTAAAAGAGTAAAAGCCTGCTGCATGCTGAACCCAGTGTTCATTTTTTTTTCAAGCAGGTTAATGTACCTGAACACAGGACAGAGTGTTTCCCATCCTTCCTTCTCTTTTACTTTTCCTTCTGGGATCAGACAATATTGCAACAGCACTACAAGGGCCACAGTTTGCTGACTCCTGAAGAAGTAGGCTTTAGTAGTTTGACATATCACTCAAACATGAAAAAGGTTTCTATTAATATTTTATTGCTCATAAAAGATCAAAGCCAACTCTTTCTGGTCTGTCAGCATGCAGCAATTTCCCTATTTTTAAGCTAAATTAAACTACAGGGAGCCAGTTTAAAGAAAAAAAGCAAAAAAGTAACAACTAAGACTTCTTCTGTATTAATCTCTCTAAATTTAGTATATATTTGATATATATGATGCCTCTCCGCTTACTTCTAATGTAGCTGGCATAGTTTGAAATTACAGTTAGACATATAATTAGGTGACTGAAAAACAAAAAAGTAGCTCTTAACTGATAATTAACATTACACAGCTGTAGTTTCTAACTCTGTAGTTCTTGTCCAAGTTTTTCAAGGAAGAGTGGCAATATGGGTTAGCTGTGCTGCTGCATGTCTCCTCTTCTGCACAAAGCTAAGAGGGCAAAACCTCTTTGTATCTCTGTCTGTTCGTACTGCTTTGGATCTGCAGGTCTTTAAAGCTGTGGTCATCCCAAGATGGTAGAATGCAACTTGCAGAATCAAACTTTTCTTTAAAGTTAGCCTGCAGTAATTCCACCCTCCCCTTTCTTCTATGTTTTCATGTCACTTTTCAAGATATAAGGCCCAGGATGCTGTGGAGGATGGAAATCTAAAAACAAACTTCTAGAGTGTTAATAGAACAAAGCAGTAGGTTAAAATATGAAGGAAATTTTGAGAGAGAAAATAAAGCAAGATTGGGGGATGAGATCTGATCTGTATTTAAGAAATATTGTTGACTTTAAAGTACTTAATTACACCTTTTACACACTATTCGTACACACCATTAGCACAACTAAAAACCAATATTAATACTGACAGAGGGATTAAACTGTTAATATTTCTTATCTCAAGTATTTTAAACTTCTGCAGTTGGCAGCAGCTTGGAGTTCTCCTTCCTTTAGGAACTCTAAAAACACTATGATATGTGGTCATCTCCCAAAAGACAAAGCCAAAAGGCTCCAAGCTCACAATGAAACTGTCAAAGGAAACTATTTTTTGTCACAATTTCCAAGATAACAGATTTCAAGATGACTGCATCTTTTTAGGATGCTGTAAATACTGAACTGTAATTTAAAGACACAGTAATTGCTTCTGACAAAAATAACTGTTCTGCTTGGTAACAAGGACCTCCCGCAAAGAAACTTCAAGAGACACACTGGATTCCTGACCTAGATATAAAGTACCCTGAAAACTTATGCAATCATGGAACTTTCAAACTTGCACTCCAGGTCATGCACATTTAAGACTGTAGTATCACAGGGTGCAGTCTCTATCCAAGTCTTCTGTGACAGCTACTAGTACAGTTCCTAAATTATTTCCACAGAAAATTTAAACCTGCAGTGGATTTTCCAGGCTTAGCTGCACATTTCTGAGATGCTAAGGCAGAATCATGTTAAGCAAGATACAAAAAAGATGCTATGAGCAAGCATTTAAATCATTCACTTTAAGTACTTAATATAGCTATCTGATTTTAAAAGAATAATAATATTAATAATTAGACATCTTTCAACCTTCCCCTAGGGACAGCCACTGAAAATGGAACTAGCATTGTTCACCTACTAACTGCTAAAGCTTTAGTCATCATTAGGAGAATGCTAAAGTCATACACGAGGTAGCAACAAACTCTTTCCTAAATCTTCAAAATTTTGATACAGTGCTGGAAAGAATCAAAGTATATCTCTAGTATCTGGGCTAAACTGAAAATGCTAAGCAGATCCTTTTAAACTCAAAAGCCTTGACATTAAACCACAAACAATTCTTCATTTGTAGGATGAGAACCTGAAGAGTTATGTTGTGACTGATACCAAGGTTAACAAATGGGCTTATCTCCTTAACTATGAAACTAAGAACATAAAGTCCATAAGCAAGAATTTTACTGCTAACAATACAAAAGCATAATTACAACAGTCATAAGTGAGGGATCAGAGTAGAGAGAAGCAGCTCTACTTTGCTAGCATAGGGAAGAGAGAGTTCTTGATGCTTCCTGCTTCTAGTCACTCAGATCACATCAGTTTTGGCCAATTATGGGCCAAAGTGAGCACCGTAGTGCAATGCCAGCAGACAGTTAAAGTTTCTGTTCTGGAAGCAGAAACCTAAGTTATGGAATCTCTTGCATTTTACCTCAATTCATGGAACAATTTGGGGATGGTATGGGATAATTTGGTGTGAGAATGTGATAAAGTTGATACAATCACTTTGTTAAAAGTCACTGGCAATATTTATTCTGGAAAAGCAAGCACAAATTTAAGCCAAGGTAACAGCCAAATTATAGTTTGCAGCTTAAATGTAAACTAAATAAATAAAATAATTCAAAAAGCTCACAGTTTGCCTAGCTTCTGAAACATGCCATCTTCAGGCAGTATTAAATAACATCCCACAGAGAAGAATATTTACACAGGATGCAAAGCAAATTATGACACTTGTTTCTTTGCTTTAACAAGGAACTTTTGCTCCTTCAGAAATATTTTGATTGTTTTGGGTTTCTCTTCACTAGAAATATCACTTAAAAATAAAAATTAGGTAGATCATTAGCATTCAAAAGTTCTTTAAAGCCCATGGCACAAAATGGGCATACTTCTTCATGACATACCACTCTAGTTCATAAAAGCTACACTCATTTTCCCTATTGTGCATTGTACATAATTCATTAATATGTCCACATTTTATATATGTGCGCATGCACTATATCATAATTTATAGAAAATTATACAAAAGGAAAAGTATCAGAGTTTAACACTGCCTTTCTTGAAAATTAAGAATGAACTACCTTTGAGACAGAAGAATAAAAGGTAATTTCTTTTTTATAAAAAAGAGATAATTTTTTAAAAAGGCATGGATTTACAAGCCTAAAACGTACACAGTTCAGGTCACATGAGCTTTCTAGGTCTGATCGAAGGAACGTAACTTGCAGATGACTGGAATACTGATCTCTGCCTGGAAACCAGCCAACCTGAACACCATGGAAACTACTGGGGACTTAAAGCACGTTATTCTACCAGTTAATAGTCCAACCTTTGTAAAGGGAGATTTAATCACTACTGTAATACAGAAGCTGCATCTTCCCTTCTAGTAAGAGAGGGCTTCTCTGTACTCAGTTATTTCACAGTGTCCAGAACAGTCTACCTGCTATCAACTCTTCATTGCTCTAGATCAAGGGAGCAAGAACAACCTCCTCTTCACTTCACTGAAGCTGCAGAAGTTCAAGAGAAGTTTAAAACATCTTTCTGGTAACTCAAGGAAAGAGCAGGAGTGGGCTCCAACCAGGATTTCCCAGTAACCAACAGAGTTCACCAAAATGCTTTCATAAAGACACCAAATTCCTCTGAAACTTTTTTACGTTTTAAAGTATCATTAAACTCCTGGAGAAGTTAAACTGAACTGTACAGTATGGAGACTAGAAGCAAAGTAGTGTGCCATGCAGGTATAAAAGTGCAAAAGGAGCTTTTACTAAGGCTGCTGTCAGTACTCATCTTAGGTGCATCAGAGCTAGCCCAAACTGAGAGATGACACAGTCAACCACCAGTGTATGAAAGAAAAGTGAGTTGACTTCTCCCGGTATGCAGAGAGAAGACAGTAGTGACATGTCCGAAACTGGGTATTCTGTTTCATATGCTTCTGCTTTTCTTTTCTCCCATATTTCAAGTCTACTTTGGTCTCACAGTCTCCGTTCATAAGCACTATGCCTGAGAATTTCAGATATTGTCTTAATGTATTCAAGACACTTTGCCTTCCTTCCAAATATGACTTTTTTTGGTGGTTAAAAACGGCTACAGAATGAGGCTATCAGTTGTGGGTAAGGAAAAAATAAAGGATACAGGAAGATTATATGAAGGTACTTTGAGAAATTTCATGCTGATTCATACTAAGAGTACAATATTCTGCAGGTAAGAATGCAGCAAGCATGCATGATATTTCACAACAGCACTCTGCTAGCTTCCAACTATTTTCAGTTAAAGGAATTTCCTTGGATTGCATTGTCTTTTCTGTTTGAAGATGTTTCTAAAAACTTCTCTGGTCTCCCCTTCAACTCATTTGAGCTTTTTGCATCAACTGTAGCTTTTGGCAAGGAAGTCCCCAATGTCTACCACCTTCCATATAGAGACAAGACTTTGTTTCAGATTTCAAATGCCTATTCTCACTTGACAGCCACACGTTCTTGTGAGCAAAAAAACGTAGTCAGACAGTTTCTGTAAACCTCACAATACATACTATTTATTCCAGTCACCTCTTTTCCTCGTTAGGCAGTGAGGAGCTGCATGAAATAGAAAGGGAACAAGGAACACACTGAAGCTAGTTTCAAAAAATAGGAGTAGGGAGACAGAGTATACAGTTGAATACCACTGTCCGTCTGCACACACGCACTTTTGCCTCCTCCCCACACCAGTGATGAACCATTAAGTCTAGGAATGCATGTGACTTCACATACAGTACATATCTGAAAAAGCTTTAGAAGAGATTTTTCATTTCTCCCACCTAATTTGGATAACTTAAAAAGGGGTATAGTAATAATAAATTATATGACCAGTAGGTTATAATACATGTCAGTAAATATGGCACATGACAGTACCTTGCTATGTGTCCCATAAAAGTCGCCAAAGCACTTTGCTAAAGGCAACATAGCACCCACTAACTTGACCAACCTTACCCTCAGATTCCTGCCATAAAGAAACAGGCCTTAGTAGAATTTAGAGGTGCAAATACACCTCAAAAATAACAAAGAAAAAAAGCATCAGTATGACCCAGGAGAGAAAACTGAAAATTTATATTGCTATGTTTACACACATTTTCTTGTGAAACATGCCAAATGATATAGCAGAAATAGTAGGTAAAGTTGTGTTAGAGAAGTTATAAAGCAAACTTGAGTCTTCTTATGAGTAACAAGAGTAACAGCTGGTAGGCACTAATATCGTCAGGTTCACAATGCAAGGAAAAACACTGCTGTTACTGTAGGATATTTTTCAGTGATAAAATCTTTTTCTCCCCTGGGACTTCTCTGTTTATAAAGCACAGGTGGATCACTAGTTTCCTTCTGTATGCTAGTAGGAAAGACAAAACACAGCAAGGTAGGAGGCAGCTGGGGGATGTAATAACACACAGAACTGTTTGTGGGAGTTTAGCTTCAAATCTTCAAAGATTTCAGCTATTTTAGGCAGAGAAAAGCCACCAAAACATCCAATTAGGTTGCTCAGAGAAACCCAATATAGGTTTTCGTAATGATACAGCAAGCATCCCCACAGTGTTGCAGGAGAGACATTTCCAAGCTCCAAATACCACTGGAAAGCCACAGCAGTGAAACACAGCGGCCCCTCTGCAAGTGTGAGGAGGAATCTACACAACAGACAGAGCTGTCTTGTCACAGTCGGATTTCCAAGCGCCAAGTTTAAGAGATTTTTCAGCAACCATGAGATTTGCTCTGTGCCACAGAGCAAATAGCAGTTTCTGTGCAAGCTAGAACAGAAATACCCTCAGTCCACTTCCTGCTATTGATACAGGGCATTGTTCTAACTGCAGCCATTGTCAATAGAATATAATGGTTTTGCTGTAGGAAAACAGTTAAGAAAGTTATATGTGGATCATGGTGGGGTGTTTTTGTGTTGTTTATCTATTACTCCCTAATAGCTACAAAGGCTCAAAAGACAATTTTCACATGGACATACATATTGCACCTCTACATCAACAGAATCTCCAGGTAGTGTTCTTTCCTGCAGCACAAAGCAAGCAGTGACATTTATAGACCTAACTGTTGACTCTAAAGGGTTTGACAGAAGAGGCAGCAGAAAAGCAAATAACCTGCCCACTCACTGGGGACCCTCAAGTCAAGGACTAAGTTACAGTAATTACAGGAAGCTCATTTCTCACTTGTCCGCTTCTATGGGCTCCAGGTTTAACACGAGTATATGGGACAGTGGGTCAAGGGGTGAGGGACAGGGAGGAGCACTGCTAGGTTAAAGCAACACTGACTTCTATAAAGTTTCCAGATAATCAGCTACCCTGCCAACACTTTCGTCAATCTAGTTTTGCCCTTATACACATGGAAGTCTCATTGCTAGAGGTGTGCAACAAATAACCTTATTTCAAAGGCAAGCAAAACACAAATATTAATATACTTTGAAAAGGGAAGTAGCAACAAAATGCTTAGAAAAACTGCTCACATAAATGTTTATGCCTGTAAGTAGCAGCGATACTTTAAACATGAGAAATTAAACACACTGATCTTAATTCTGACTCAGTCATATTTTTGACCAGCAAAGCATTCCTACATATGAGTAAACTGTATAAACACAGAGATGCATATGATCAAAGACAAGGCATGTGTATCTTACAAGTCAGTGCTAAAGTTGTTGCTGCCATATGTCTGGCAATTCTTTTCAGTAAATGTTATAACAACATACTGTACGATTAAGAATGGCACAGTATTTATGAGGGGAAAAAAACACCTCAAAGTATAGAAATTCTACTTGGTTGCACTGTTGATTTACTATCATTAGATGATATTAGTATAATGTTTGAGAATTTTTAAGTAGAATTGTTCCAGCAAGATATAAGATCAGGTTTATAAGTATATTTTTGCAATTAATAAATACTCAACAGTGATTAAAAACAAAACATCCAGAATAATTCATGTTTTTAGTAAACAAAATATGTGTATTAAAGTGCATCTTTATACAGACTGCTTGAAGAAAGTCAAAGATATTATCATAGCAAGACACAGTGATAATTATTTTGAACATAAAGTTTCAGCATTACCTCATAAGTTCTACTAGCTATATTTTATGGTATCAGTTACTTACTTGGCCAACATGACTAATTTACTAATTGATCTGGACTATCCTGGAATGCACTACCATTTGGTTAAAATTGTTTCCAGTTGTTGAAAATTATCCTGCTTTGAGCCTTCCTTGGTCCAGCAGCTTATAAAAGTGTCATGAAAACTAACAAACTGCAGCAAGCCTGGGGATGAAATTGTCTGAACCTCAAAACCAAAAAGTTCATTTTCTTAGGAAAATGCACATTTATTTTTCCAAATTCCTGTATTTGGGGCAAAACCCTGAAGTATTAATGATGCTCTTCCCTTCTCTACAGTCTGGAAAGAAAAATAATGTGGAAAAATTAACCAGATTCTAAAGACAAAAACATGTTTCTGTTACCTTATAAATATATTTTATAACTGTATACATAGGTTCCATACACAGTCTTTTTTGATCCCTTCAGCATATATGGGAGATCAAGTCAGTCTTGTATAATTCCATCATAAGGGCATGTGCACATATACAAGAGAGGACTTCTAATTGTGGTACTCCTAAACCCTGCAGATAAATTTGGCATCAGGAAAAGCTTTCCCATTTTAACTTTCCTTGATGACATGCATAGCATGATATTATGTTTCTGCTTGATTAGACACTACTGTACAACACAAAAACATACATCAGCCAAGCACAAAGGCCAGCTATAAGACAGATTATTATAAGAAAGAATAAAGCTGTGGAACTCTCAGATAGGAGCAAAGAATAGTGTGCCATGCAGTAAGTCTAGTTACTGAGTTTAGTTTTCCTGGCAATTTAAAGTCATAAACCTTTCCAGAAGTTATATTTTCTCATAAGTGTCACATGCACAGCAAGCAACTGCAAACCAACAGTTGCAGAAGCTCCCACGGAAGAATAACTGCAGGAGCATGGCACACACAGAATCACAGAATGCCTAAGGTTGGAAGGGACCTCTAGAGGTCGTCTAGTCCAACCCCCCTGCACACGCAGGGCCACCTAGAGCACGTGGCACAGGGCTGCATCCAAGCGGATCCTGAAGATCTCCAGAGAAGGAGACTCCACAACCTCTCTGGGCAGCCTGTTCCAGTGCTCTGTCACTGTTAAAATTTTTTTCCTCAAGTTCCTGTGGAACTTTGGCTGCTTAAGTTTGTGGCCATTTCCTCTGGTTCTGTCAGTGGCCACCAGTGAAAAGAGGCCAGCCCCATCCTCCTCACTGCCTCCCTTGAGGCACTTATAGACACAGATCAGGCCCTCTCTCAGCCTCCTCTTCTCCAGGCTGAACAGGCCCAGCTCCCTCAGCCTCTCCTCATAGGGCAGATGTTCCAGGCCCCTGATCATCCTAGTCGCCCTGCACTGAACTCTCTCCAGCAGCTCCACATCCCTCTGGTACTGGGGGGCCCAGAACTGGACACAGTGCTCCAGATGTGGCCTCACCAGGGCTGAGTAGAGGGGCAGGATCACCTCCCTCCACCTGCTGGAGACGCTCCTCTTAATACACCCCAGGATGCCATTGGCCTTCTTGGCCACGAGGGCACACTGCTGCCTCATGGTCAACCTGTCGTCCACCATGACACCCAGGTCCTTCTCTGCAGATGCACATGCTTCTGCTCTGCAGGCATACATGTTTCTACTCTGCAGGCACACTTGGCTTTTCTGCACTTTATAAAAAAATATATGCACACACACACACATTCACCTTGCCGGAGCCCATAATAGCACTAACTGAAGCTACACTTCTATGAATAACAACGACTTGTCCAACTTACAGATACCTATAGTTACTCCAGAAAATGGTTAAATGGTTTTTTTTTTTTTTTTTTTTTTTAAATTATTTGATGCCCTGGGCCATCCTCCAACACATGTAAAGGAATATGCTTAAGATTGGTTTTAGCAAACCAAAATACTTTGAAGAATTTCAAGTTCCCTGAAAAAAAGAATTCCCTGAAGAACATATAATCAGAACATAGATAGTTTGAGCTTCCATTGCTAATCCTTTATACGAGTCTGTACAGAAACATGAGTATCATGCAGGTGTCACAGCCAGATGCACGCTGTTAAATGCAAAATACATAGTTCCAGCAGCAATAACCTGATATTTATTTTTTCTTATTATATGCATTGAGCAATAAATGAAGAGTATGTTTCCATAGGAGTTTTGAGATAAAGCTCTGAAGCACAACATCTCATACAGGGTTTGCATAAATGTAGAAAACTCACTTCCTTGAGAAGAGAGCACCATTTTTCTGCTTGTTGTGAATAGCACATATACAGAATTCTAGGAGGGGAATGTTGCAAGGTGAAGATGAGAAATCTGAAACCTCTTATGACATACCACCTCCCCTTCTTACCGCAAATTCCAACTCCACTGGGCACACAATGAGTCTTGGAAATAGAGAAAAAAAAAAGAAAAAGAAATACTGCCTCAGAAGAAACATTTTTCAAGCAAATTGGAAGTCTGTAACTATGTAAGGGCTTTGTGCATATTTTGCAAGATTTGCTTTATTTTTCAGTCTCTTGAGTCTCTTGACATGTTTAAGACGCAAATAACCTACAATTGATGAGACCCCCCCAGGCAGTATCTAGACTAAAAAAAAAAAAAATAAGTTTCTGGAATGTTTCTTTACCTGTTGGCAATTCTGGTAAAATGAAACCAGGTTTACAAAAACTGAGAGACACTGCAAGCTTCAAAGGAGCCTTCCAAAGCCAAAATGAAACAAACAGCTCCATGACTCTCTCACCCACAGCCAGACATGAACAAACCTTTATTCAGCAACAACCTTGCAATTTGGGGCTGCAATTAGCAGGAAATGGTTGCAAACTGATACCTGCGATGTCCCCTCTAACCTTACAGACTGTCTTTGAGTTGTTCTGTGACTCTTTCCACCTATTCCCCTTCCTTCCCCTGGACCCTGCTCCACTCTGCCTAGAGCTCCAGGCTATCACAAGCCCTGCTCTCCGCAACTCCTGACATAAAGCCAAAGCAAACCTTACAACTCACACTCTGGCAGTTGCTTAGGCTGTGAATTAAAATGCAGTAAGAGAAGATAAAGTCACCTTTCACAGAGCAAGTCATTTTTCCTCCCTCAAATTTGATCTAAATTTTTGATTCATCCTTATGTTTAACTGATGGTTTACCCCAGGTCCTCATGGAGGCTGGAAGTCGAAAACTCAGCAGTATTTGCAATCGTCCCCCAGGCAAAAAAAATTCTGTGTTTCAACACAACTGTCAACTTACTAATTTATATTATGAAATATTCAGACTCCATTAATACTTAGGAGAACCAAGAATATGACCATATAGGCTGCTCTTAGGAAAGCAATTGGCAAGATACAAACCAGATTTGGGTTGTTAACAGGACTTCACTGGAATATTTTTCAAGTTATGGTTTATTTATAAGGTGGGTCCACGGAACATGAGTCATGAGAGAGATGCAGACAGATGGACAGACCACAGCCCTTTGAAAGGCTAGCTCTAGCTGTTTCTATTTCTTCTATTGAGAGTTCTCATAGTAATGTCCATTGAGCTTTATAATAAATAAAACAGAAGCGAGTTGAAAGGCTCTTTGTACTCCAGCATAGCTTAAGTTTCCTTCCATGTAAGGGGAAGTATTTCTCTGCTGTTATTGATGTGACTATTGAAGTTTATTATTGCAACTTATTCCACAATTCCTTTCAAATGACCAAATTAATGTTAAATGCAACTAGAATTGAAACTAATTGAAAAAGTAATCAAAAAAGAAATTCTGAGATATCTAACTTTAGATTCACCCAGGAAACACTATGAAACAGCCTGAGATGCAAGTTTTATTCAAAAAAAAAAAAAAATGCATATTCAACTATATGTGTTAGGACAGCCACAACATAGACAGCAAGCCTACACAAAAACATTAACCCACATCACAAACTGAACTTAAAGGAGTAGATAAGTTTTATAAAATACTCTAAACAAACACTAATATTCCAGCAGTGGTTCTGAAAGCTTCACATACACAAGATAATAATAGATTTTAAATAGGACGTTTTTCCTAAAACTAAGTACCACATTTTCAGGTGTGAGTATTTAAAGTTAATGGCCCTGAAAAGAAGAGAGAAAACAAACAAAAAGTGGTCCGCTTTTCAGATTGGCTGAACATTTCAAGATTGTACTATTTTAGTAAAAGTCATACATATTCCTTCTTGGATCAATTTCTTCCCGCAAGTGTTTAAATTTAAGCTTTGGTTCTATGAGACTTAAGGATGCGATATGAACAAATGGGTATCCATCAATGAGATCTCCTTATCTGAAGAGGACAAAACATCTTCTCCAAAGATTAAATCCCTGCAACCCACTACTCCTCTCCAAGTCATATGCTATACTGTAGTATTTTCAAGGATGAAACGGTAGGTCCAGGGAGAAAAATAAGAAAAAAAAAAAACACTAAAATAAGTGAAAAGTTACTCTTATGTAGATAATTATGTACATACAACATTAATTCATCTCTCCTGTTTGCTTATGCACAGGGAGGAAAGCTCTTTTTTTTTTTTAATTAGGAAGTCTTCACAAAGTATCAAGGTTTATCTTTAATATTTTGGCAAGAGAATAAATTTAAGGAAAACAAAACAAAACAAACTAACCTTCACTCCTGAGAACAGGTTCTATATCACCTGGTGTTTTATCTGGCATCTCAGCAGAGATGGTCTGAGTAAGACCTGAAGGACATAAAGCAAAGAAAGTTTTCTCAAGCAAACCCAGCATGTTTCAGCAGCAAACTCCCGGATCGCTATGAAGTATGCAATTGCAGCTTACATCATTCCCACGTATAAATAGTAGATATCTAAACAAACAAAACTTGTTAGACATTAATTGAAATACTGTCTGGTAGAATCCTATCTCTAAGCATGAATATTTTTATTCCCAAGTGAATTCCCATCCGGAAGGCCATCAGCTGTGGCAGAAGGGCTGGTTGCCCCTAGTACTGCTGAAGTTCACAACNTCTAAACAAACAAAACTTGTTAGACATTAATTGAAATACTGTCTGGTAGAATCCTATCTCTAAGCACGAATATTTTTATTCCCAACTGAATTCCCATCCGGAAGACCATCAGCTGTGGCAGAAGGGCTGCTTGCCCCTAGTACTGCTGAAGTTGTTCACAACGAAACACTGAGTGCCATACCAGCCTACGTTCAAAAAGCTGTTTACCTGAAGCTTTAACGTGTTGTACAATCCCGACATTTCTTCCATGCCATCAGTGGGGAGGGACAAAAAGGCTTCTCGGGCTGGCAGTGAGCCCACCTCACCTTAGCAGCCTTATGCCCATACTACACTGCAGAGCCAACTAAGGTCCTGCAAAGGGCCAACATACAGCCCGGCATTTTGTATCCTGATGTATTTATTATTGTCTCATCACCAGTTGGACTAGTACTGTCTCCCATGCAAGCAAATCTCAAGGTCAGACAGACAGTATGAAAACAAAAAGGCAAGGTTCTCTGGGCCAAAATGTGCTGTACTTGGGACAGGGACTTGACCTGGGTGACAATTCACATGTGTAGTGTTGTATGCAGTACTGTACAGCATGTATATGCATGAAAAACATTAGCTGCACAGTCCTACTGAGCTCACTAAATCTCCTGTTTCTAGCAGGGAGACAGTGCTTCCCAAGAGAGCAGCCTCAAGTGCACAGAATTCTGGAGAGCAAGTACGGAGCTCTGGGGAGCCTCCTCTAGCTCATCCTGCAGGGTAACCAACAGGGGACATCAATAGAATAGTCCACAATTTTTTTTCCCAACAAAACTACTTTCCTCTCAAGTACATAAGGCGTGTAGGATTTTAAGGAAGTGAACAAGATTCATATCAGATGCCCCATCCACAGTGGTTCTATTTGTCATATTAGATTCACATACATGTAAAAGCTTAGAAAGACAGTAGATAATTTTGAAGTTAGAATTCACCACCCTGAGGGGCAAACTAGTCTCATATTAAGCTGATGAAAACTCTACTACATATGATCAACAACATCTTCACTTAAGATTAAATCTACCAGGTTCTACTTCGGAATTACTACTGAAGCAGCATTTGGCCTAAGGACTGCTGAACTTCATCCTTAACACAATATTTTATTACTGAACATTAGGAATAAGTGGAAAAATCTTCTTTCAACTCTATCACCCTAAACAGCAATAAACCTTATCCACCTAAATATCTACATGTGTAAGTTCATAGATCACAGAGCTGGACATTGTCACAAATTTACTGAACAAATATGCAGAGAATGTAAACACCTGTAAACACTGGGTGGTCTCCAAAATCCTTTTTAAGTTTACTGTAAATAATCGCCAGAATGAAACTTTAAAAAGAAGAAAAAAAACAACCAAACAAAAAAACAGAACAAAACAAGCCCCCCTCCCCACACACACACACACACACACCAGACAAGCCACTACACACATGGGGAAAAAGGTCCTTAAAACTACTGCACCTATTTTTCCAAACAGATTGCTCAAATTTAATTACCCATGTTTGCCATCATTAAAAAACTGGCTAGAGTAAATGTATGGACCAAGACTAAAGCTTACCTTCAATGCTTTTCATTCAATGATCTGATACATACTGTTTGTGAATATCAAGAAAGTTTATAAATCAAATTCCAGCTGCCCAGTGATTTACTACTAAAGTTGATTAGAACTGGTAAATCACACAGAGCATTGAAGTAATCACATGAATAAATCCAGTATTTACTACTATGACTCATTTCAAAATTCAGGGAAATGCCTTCTGTAAGTTCTAGGTTTTAAACAAATGAGTTCATATTACAAATTCAAGGTATAAGTGGATGTACATGTACTTTTGGGGGCCGGAGAGGGAAGGAGAACTGAGCTTACACAGAATTATGATTTTTTTTTTTATTTTTAAATAAGAGGACTTATCAATGAAAATGCTCATAAAGTAACTCAGTGAAGTTTTAATGAGGTAAAACTGGTAATCTCAGAAATAAAATTGGATTTTTATTGCGCTTTTGTAGAGCAACTAGATAGGAGCAAGAAAAAATAGGAATGACATAACTTTCTTCTTTTTTTCTTTATCCTGTCTTAATTTTTATTTATGCAAGTACAAATTTCCTTCTCCAATACAGACCAACATTTCATGCTAGTTGAGCTACGAACTTGCATTTATGTCGTCAAAAATCAGCCCCAGAAAGTACAACACTTAAAAGACACCTGCCAACATTCACTTCACTGGCATTTAATGTGGTGCCTGTGCTCATTTCTGTTGAGCAGGACCCACCATATCCCACACAAAAACAAACAGGATTCAAATGGGCACTGAATGACCTTGGTTTTATAAATAATGGAATGGGAGATGAAAAGGCAAATCATTCAGTTACGCTGTTTCACGTGCAGTATTTATTGAAGAAGTTCAGATTTTCCATAGCTGTAACAGCTGTCTCTGAAGAGCTCATTTGGGTAACTAAGGCAATTCGGTCCCTACCAGTCCACTAATGGATTTTTCATTGGTTTACCAATTTAGCAGTTCTGCAGCACAATATGAGATAGTCAGGTAGGCCTAACATAGTTGCAGTAACCTGAAAAAAAGACCTCTGCGCCCAGAAAATTCCACATTCAGAACAGTCATAAAGCCCTTGTCACTATTGCCAATGTTTCTCAGTAACACAGTCTAAAACGGGTTGCTTTTTTGTAGTTTCTTCTGGACAGTGCATATAGCACATGTTTATGGGATCAAAACAGTCCGGGCAAAGGCAAACATGGCAGCATTAGTACACAATGGCCTTCAACATTTCCCCTTAGTATCATCTACAATTTTTAAAATTACATATAGAAAGTGCAGGCAAACTAGGTGACCCAGAGTAATAGTATAAATGATTAAAGAGGATGGAAATCAATGTATGTTAGATCTAAAAAGTCAGATTTCCCTCGCCCATAAATGTAAATTGCTAAAAATAAACAAATTGCTGATTGTATACAACTTACACCAAGTAATTAAGGTACACATTTTTTTCTTCACATAACCAAGAATAACCTTAATCATGCAAATACGTTGTACTTTTGTTTTCTTTAAGGGGTATAGCAAAGCTAGTGGAAGAAGAATATTTAAAATTAATCAATCATTGAAATGTTTATCTATTTGAAGTTTTATAAGTTCAACTTATTTTATATTTTATCTTTTTAAATATTTTAAATTTAACAGATAAAGATAAAATATAAAATTGTGCTCTTGCTTCCTGTAGCCTACCAAATTCTAAATGAATCAAAAAATAGAAGGCAGCTTAGCATTCCTTTATTTATGAAGTTTACAATTGTAAACTAGAAGGGAATTATTTGACAAATAATGTTAATCAAACCAAAAGGGTAAACCTCACCTCCTTAAGTGATACCAAGCCAAGCAGGACTGATGTAGTTATTTCCACATCAGTGGAAATAACTATTATATATATATATATAATATATATAACTATATAACATATAATAAATAAATCTAGCAGCATTTGGGGTATAAGCTTGTTAATAAAGTGTAAAAGAACATAATTCTTGCAATAAGATTGAGTTAGTGGAACCTGTTTAGAAATTGAGCAAACCTTGGGTTATCAAAAAATCAGCAGATAAACAGACCTTATAAAAACACTTCTATTGGCACTTCCAAATGCTTTTGTCATATAATTATTGATATAGTTTTAATTATCACTGCACCTTTGAATCAGCTATTCTAGTAGTCCACATGGTACACTTAGTATTTCTGAATCCATCACTCAGAGTTCCATTTTTTTCCCCCCCACTTCTACCTACTGCTCCCTCCAAGAGGTTTTTCATGGAACATCCCAGTAATAGAACTTGTAATATGTATGCATCTGTAGTTTATGAACAAGGATAGCTATAGTGCTTAAGTTTTAGGTAAGTAAATAAAAAACTCCTAATGGTAACCAAAAATATTCAGACCTGTGACCATGCATTTTCATATGCCATAATCAGCCAAGGCCACCCAAATGGGCATAGTGGGAGGTCCTAGGTCAAAAAATTTTGTTCCTTATGGTAGACTGGTTTACCTTTAAAATCTTGAGCTGTGGCAAACTGCAGACAAGCTTTACAGTTATGAAAACTAAGACTTCAGTTTCTTTAAACATGGGATTCAACACAGTATCATGCTATAGCTGAACTCATGAGAATGCAAATCTATAGTACACTAAATGACTAAAATATATTTCTTAGAAAGTATATACAGGAGAAGTGTTAGTTCTGTATTTCAAAACAAATAAAATCCTGTCATGTCAAATTAACTACACTTAGCTAAATATATATTAAAATATTTTCAAGTTATTCAAAATAACTATTAATTGAAGTATTGTCTTTTTAAAAGTTTCATGGAGTATTTTTCATTAGAAAAAAAGGCTTTTATGTTCTATTTTTATTCTCCTAGCAATTTATAGCTGTACTCTAAAAAGCAAGTAGTTTGAAAGAAGCTATTGTTAATCACAGCAGCATTTGCAGTCCTAACTATAGAGTCTAAGTATGTATTTATTTTGAACAACTAATATTGCTAACCAAAGTCTAACCTTAACCTCCTTCTCTGTCGGATTGTCAAATCCTAGATCACATCTCTTCCAAATAGCTGAAAGTGATCAAATTTAAGCCTACTGGATTTCTTTTAAAATTCCTCAAAATATAGTGCCTTATGCAGAGACTGAACTTTCTGATTTTCTGGGGGTACAAATAGTACCACTATTACTAAGATCTGCTTCTGCTCTTGCCACTTTATATTCCTTTAAAATACTTATTTCATTTTTAAAGCCAGCCTTTTACAGATTAAATAGTATTTTATGAATACAAATCAATTATATCTAAAACAACTGAAACCCTTACGTTCCATGTTAGATGCAGTGCTGTTAACCATAAAGCCAACTGCTACTTTATTAAAATAAAATAAAAAACTTCTTCCTACTTAAGCACATACAAACACCCTAAAATGTATTACACTGTGGGTAGGGAAAAGAAGGAGCATTAATAGTTTCAAGTCTCAGGTAAATGGTACAGGAATTTGTACCTTTGAAATGCTAGTTTTGATGATATGAATGTATGAATGCAACATCATTTGCAGAAAGTCTCAGGTAACAGGATGAATTCCAGATTACAGGAAAGGCTATGAAAAAATCCTAATCTACATTAACACAACCAGAACTTGGTATCTGGCTGCTAAAGCAGGACATCTGTCCTGGAACTAATTTTTGTGGTTTGTTTGCCTACAAATCCCTTCTAGATCAGAGGCATTGCTGCTCTGAACCCCATGAGAATAACTTTATCCTAGGTCACAAACCATAAAAACAAGTTCATATGCTTATACTAATGCAATTCGTTCACATGAACTCAGTGGTGACACCGAAATAAGCTCCTGCTATCATGGAGAAATGACAGAAACAAGGACATGAACACAACATGCCTTCACGCCTCAGTACCACTTCAATTCTCCAACACCTCTAAACACAGAAGTAACTATCTAAAGTGTTATTTCAAGTTAATATTTATTTCTTCAACATAGCAGAGAGTTCTAAGGGTTCCTTTCACTCCCTTCCAGCAAAGGTCTGGATGTGGGGGTTGAAGTAACAGCTTCCCTGCTCCACCAGTCCTCTCCTTCAAACTCCCACAGAGATTTCTTGACTTTTTTCCCTTCTTCATCCCAACACATAGGTTGGAGCATTTCAATGTTGTTTGGAAGATGCCAGATGCCTCTGACACTGCTAAACCAGGTCACCCTTGCACCATTCTCCACATAAAAAGCCAATGATAGTGACTCAAAGACAGCTACACTAAGAGATGAGCTGGACCATAAAAGACACCAAAAGTCTTGTTAAGATCTCCATACATCATGGTATCTCTTTCCTCATATATATTCCTTTTCAAAGAATTGAATGAGTACAAGACAGCAGCATCCTCTAATTTCTGGACATAATCACTCATAACATACTAGCAACCAAATAAAATATTCAACTCTTTTCCCTCAAGCAAAAACTAAATCACAGAGTTCTCTTTACCGTCTTCATTCTGGTTTGCTGTTAAATTCTGTGTTTGAATTTGAAAAACTGCATAAATGCTCTACTATAAGGAACGAGGTGTCTGGTTCCTCTGTGGTTAAACTGCAACACATACATCATCTCCTTCCTCCCATCTCTCCACTAGCTCTGAACTCATTCCCAGTTCTACCTCAAGGCTTTGGTCACAGATTTTCAAACCCACTAACAGATCATGTTCAGCAACTAATCACTGTGTTTTAGTCTGAAAGTCAATACAGTATTTTTTACAAAGTAATGCAGGATACAACATCTAGGAAAAAAGGAAAAACAAAACAAAACTTCCTCTACAAGAAGTTCACTCTACACAAGGCTTGAAAATATGAGATTTATTCACCCTAGTGAATACCCTAGTGTCCAGTGAAGCTGCAAGACTTTTCACTTAACAACACATATGCTACCATTATGTCAACTGAACCAAAGAGGAAATCAATTCTACAGAGTCTCCTTTGAGGATAAAAACAGATTAAAGCCTCAGTTGACACTTTCATCCTATAAACTTGTGTATTTCCCAGCTGAAAATTTATTCTTCACCTTATTCAAAGCCTAAACAGAAAAAAAAATGGTAGCCGAGTAGTAAAACACATATAGTTACTCCTGATGAATGACCTCCTCCTGACACTCCTGAGGCCCTTATAAGTTTTGTAGGAGTAGTTTTTCATCCTCATCATAAATCATGTCTGTGTAGGTTGCATGATTTTTTTTTGATTTTTTTTTTTTTTTAAAGCACAGGCAAGTACTGGAACTCTTCTTTCTGTAAGGACAAACCGATAATGAGTATTTCTGAAAATATCATCTTTTATTATCTTGGTATAATACCAAACTCTGCTTTAACCAGAGTTCAGTCCAATACAGCATACTATCATGCGGTACCAAGGCAAGCTGATAGAAAACAACAGTGTGCCTCTCCCATCTGACTTTCTAAACTTGCACCGTACCTCTGAGCTATGAAACCACCTGGTGCTGCGGGTGGCACTGCCTGCCCCGACAATACCAGGCCACGCTCCATCTACAGACAAAAGCAAGTGATTGTAGCAGGAGCTGCTGGCCCCTTCCGTTCAGCATGCTGAGCAAGTGCTACACATCCTCCCAGTTTACAGGTATCTGAAGTACTGCCCAGCTTTGGAGACTAGATTTGGGTTTACGTCATCTGGCAGCCAAGCCATTAGCTCAACAACTTTGAATTAAGCAAAAGGCATCATCAGAATAAAGTGCTGTTTAATTTCTAAATATTTTGCTTCTCTCATGCGTTTATACCATACAGCCAAATTCAGTGGCCTACACAAGTCCTCAGAGAAGTTGCACGTCACCCTACATGTCCAAACAAAACAAAACCAGCCCTTCCATAGAGGTCACATCTCATCTATGCACAGCACATCAGTCCCTTTGGATGCTTGCTCTTGATCTTAAATTTGAGAAAAATAGACAGACGTGGGCAAGGTGGTTCAATGTAGGATATTCCCAAAATACACTTTGAAGAATACAAACCAAGGGCAGGACAAGAAGGACAGTCCCAGGATACTTAGGGACTTAGAGGCAAGCCCCAGCAATGACTGTGAGAGCAGAGCAGC
Source organism: Crypturellus undulatus (assembly GCA_013389825.1). Taxonomy (NCBI): domain Eukaryota; kingdom Metazoa; phylum Chordata; class Aves; order Tinamiformes; family Tinamidae; genus Crypturellus; species Crypturellus undulatus. The sequence continues at coordinate 93,804 of VWPW01012060.1, read as the reverse complement.
AGTTAGTCATAGCTACAGAGTACTGCCATCCTGCCATAAAATGCAGCTCTCCTATACTACTCCTGTTCCTTAACAGGCAGATTTGAGGAATAACACCATGTACTGAATTTTGCCTTCTTACTCCATGAAAACCATACAACAGTGCAGTTGTTTTTATTAAAGTTTAAAATATTCAATCTTCATTTTTGTAACTGAGCTTTCATTATATTGTTTTCCAAATTCCTTTTTTTAGTTCTACTCTTAAGTGCTATTTAAGACCACATGATGAAAACCAAATTTAAACTTATAACCTACAACAATAAAAATAAATAAATAAATAAATAAATCACTAAACGGCCTCAGCACAGACAAGAATTAGCACAGTTTGACATTTTCATTAACCTTTTTAAACTTGAAAAAGTGGCCTGATTTACTGTTATAGCATTGGTAAATTGTCACTCTTCAGTATTGCACATACAAGTGTTGAACTAGTCCATGAAAAAGCATTATGCATGTACATCACCTAACAATGCTAAAGGGACTAAAGGATTTTGGGTTACAAGTCTTCCCATAGCAAGAATAGTCACACTCAGTGGCAAAATCACAACAGTTGCCAGAAAAGTCCTTATGACATAGATTGTTCCCTTGAATAACTCTACTACAGGGACTTAGATAGTTGCTGTAAACTGTCACCAGGGAGAGCTGGGACCAAAGAGTCTCTAGAAATTAGCTCTCTGACTGCACTCGTGCCTCTCCATTCTTCACACCACTTCCAGAAACACTCAGATCCTCACACATCGAGGGTATACACAGACATACCTTGACTTTGATTATAAAAACTGCCCCAAAAGAGTAAAATTTTAAAAATAAAAAATAATGAAAAAATGGCAAACTACATTTGGTATTTTAAGGGGTCAGCAGATGCATTTACTTGTAACAAAAGCTTCAAGGAAGACAACTACTAAAAGTGGAAATGAAGACCTGATGTAAGATGGACAAGACTCACCACTAGACCAAGAATTGCAGTTTAATACATAAATCCCCACACCTTCCACAGCTGGATGTGCAGTTGTCAAACTTCAGACATAACAGAAGTTGCTGTTGCATGTGCTAATGATACACATGATTAAGGGAAATAAACCAAACAGGAGAAAGAGTGCACAATGAATATCAACTTAATCAAACTCCTTTTAAAGCCCTGCTTTGCTACAATTAGCGAGATTTGTGGCTGGGCTAAATAACTATTACACAAGTGCACATGCAAGATTTCACTCTTCAGTCTTTTCCACATTCAGTTCCCTAGTGCTCAGCAGCTGCATACTTTGGATTAGGGGGAAGGCTGCTACCATTCCAGCTCCTGTTGAGCAGGAACAGGATCAAAGGGTGAGGAGGAAGACAACAACCCTTCTAATTCTATTTCTCTATTAATGAAAAAAAGTTAAAAATAAATAAATAGGTCTTTATGTCTGGCATACATAAGAGCCCCTGATACTTGCTTTTGCAAGCTTTAAAGTCTGAAAAAAAGTTAAGTTCCTGGAGTAGTTTGCTATTATAGAAGACGTGTGGTACAACAAGCTTCTTTGCTTGATCCTTGTACTTACAGCATCATAGCATGCTTTCATAGAAAACACTGCTGTTGTTCAAATTCATCACAGGATCAAACAGCAGAGAAAATAAAAATCAAAACAGACAGAGGAAGCAAAGTTATCATTGAAGCTCAAAGCACCCAAACATAGCGAATAAGATAAATAGCAGAGAAAGTAATTTATAATATGCAAAGCATTAAATGTACATGAATATTACTATATGCTGAAGAAATACTACAGTGATGGACCCCAATATTAAATTGGGCAACCCTGGGCTTCTTAAAAGTTTAAAAGATTAAAAATGTTTAGTTTCATTATATATTTTTAAATAACTAACGCATATTTCTAAATAACTAATTCATTATAAAAAAAGTGGATCTTTCAACAGAAAATCTTACTCATGAATGACAGAACATGAGTACTGTGTCCACTTTTTTAAGAAGTTTCCTAAACAAATTGAATTCCAAATAGAGAGCAGATATTCTTTAACTGTTTTGTCCAACTTCCAAAAAAAAAAAAAAAAAAAAAAAAAAAAAAAANAAAAAAAAAAAAAAAAAAAAACTACAGTTGAAAGGGGGAAAAATGTTTCATTTGGCATTGCCAAAGGTAAGGTAATTTAGCAGCGAAGCCTACTCAAAACCATGATAATGAATAACTGGCACTTCCTATTGAATTCTCAGTCTTATTTTTTCTCCCTAAAAAAGGGCAACCCCCCTTATGCTTTGCAAGGAAAAAGAATAGACAGAATTTGACAGTTTCACTGCAAGAAAACAGCTCCTGTAAACCTGGCTTCTTCAACTTCCTGTAGTTACAACTGACCTGTATCACTCAGCCAACTACTGCATCAGCTGAAGGGAGGTGTATAGATAAGGTCCTCCTGATAACTCGACAAGTAATACTCTGTTGGGTTTTCCAGAAACAGCCGTTTGAACTGCTAGCCAAAGTGCAGTTGCACATACCAAAGTTACTCACATATACTTATAAAACACATTTTTTCCTTGCAGCTCCCAGAAAAAAAGATCTTATACTTTTTCATCAGGGTAAGCATGATTAGTAAGAACTTCAGGATTTTTGTTTTCATCACAGAATACATAAAATTAGGAGACCAACACAGTGAGGATCATAAAGTAGTCATTGGTTAAAACCTCCAAAATTCTGACATGTTCTAGTTATGTAAATGCTGGTTCTGGCTGCTACCCAGCTTTGGCTTAAGCAGTTGACTGGAAAACCACTTCATACTTCTTCCACTTCTTATCTTAGGGATACATATGTATGCATATGTCTGTGCGAGTGCATGTGTCCATACACACAAAAAAAGGAAATAAGGACAGACTAAGAGCCCTTTGCACCTTCACTCGCAATTTGTCAGAACGAATGGCCTCATAATTGAGATTAGGACATTTCCTGTAAAAATGCTACATTATTTAATCAAACCACTCTCTTAGAGTACAACTTTTGGAAGTGTCCTGAAAAAAATATATTTTCTAGAGCCAAAGTTTGCAGTTATCTACAAAACACACTGACTAACTGTTGCAGAGAAACCAAAGCCCTGTCTCTGTATATTAGCTTTGAATGACCTGTCCCTAGTTCAACAAGGACTGAAACTGCATGCTTAGCACTATTTACTTTTATGGCATTTAAATGCATAGGTATATTGTGGAATACAGAAAAATTAAACACATGTGCATAATGCAAAATATAGAGAAATTAAATTTTAAGATTACATTCATGGTTAATCACTGGCAAGTCATAACTTTGGGGTATGTATGCACATATATAAAAATATTTAACTGGCAAATCTTAAACATGACTAGAAAGAAAGGAAATACAATTTCACTCAACTACCACCAACACAAGTGTTGCACACAGTGAAATCTAAGCAGCCACAATTTCCAAAAGAATTTGGATAGCTACTCTGACAGAACAAAGTGACTTGAACTGTTGAATAAACTTTTGTTTAAAGTGCAGTGTTCTCCAGACAGGGCAACTCTTTCTCTAACAACATAAATACACAAAGCTTTTTATTGGCAACATTTTTTCTCAGAAAAGCTGCTTTTATTACTAAACATTGCATCACCAGATAGAGACCTTTACTGGACACACATGAGAAGACTAGTTCCCTTCAGAAATAACACATACGGAAAAAAAATAACATAGTTTACAAGTGTTGCAGTTTGAAAGGTGATTTCCTTTATTTGAATACCTTTTTTTTCCTCCTTTGTACACTAATCAAAAAGATACAGCTAGAACACATCAGTTGTTTATAAGTAATTCTAAGTAACTTGAGTCTGAGCCATTTTACCTCTTCGACAGTGCTTCCTAATAATTCAGCCTTAGCTTTTAATCACAAAAGCAAAGAAATACCAAGTCTGAACTAAAATATTCATCATCCAAAACTACTTCATGCAGAGCATATGGATGAGTATGCAACAGTGGAGTCTCCAAGAGCTTTGTAAGATTCTTGGAAAGAACTCCAATTACTCAGTCTGCCCCCAAAGAGACTCGCTCCCCTCAAGACTGCATATTTGTTCGAGCTTTCAGTGAGATGAGAGAAGTCATCCAAAATCCTTTAGCAGTAAAAAATGGTTTTATTTCAAGATAATTTTTTGATCAGGAAGTATTATGCTTCAATACAGGTTGCCAAAATGTTGTCAATGGGGAGTTTCCATTAACTTTATCATGTAGCTTTGGAATGTATTAAGATTCCAAAGCTTTTCAAGTCTCTATACTGACAGATTCTTCCACTCAGACAAACACCACCTCCTTCGCCTCTTCCACCCCAAATGCTGTGGACTAGCACAGAGGAAAGTCAGCTTTCTTATGATTCCCTTTTAACTACACTGAATAGTGGAGGTTTTTCCTTTTACACACTTAGGAGAGAATTAAAAACAATCACGCATTGAACAAAGTTTTCCCTGCTCTAAATCATATGTCAGAATTACCATCACTCTACAAGAACACCTTACTTCTTATATCTTCTCAGTTAGTGTGAAAATTATATTATGTACATACTTTAACAACACCAAGAGGCACAAAGTATAACTAGGTACTTCATTTATATCCTAAGAAAGGGGAGATTATGACAAAGAGCAAAGAGAACTGCACAAAGGAATCTGGATGTCCTTAATTAAAAACATGAAAACTAACAGAATTTCCCAAATGATGGCAATAGTTACTTCTCTTTGAAACTCAAGTTCTATATTAAAACTTTGGAGGAAGAAAGAAAAGATTAACTTCAAGAAGATACTGTGAGTTAAACAAGTGCTATTAAAACAGGAAGCCATTAGACATATTTCTTTCAAAAGTTTTAACATGCATTTCAACTGTTTGTTTCCAAAAACAACTACAATTCATGAGTTAGATTGCTTTCCTGCTGGCAATGCAATACATAAATACGGTATAAAAAAGATGGGTAAAAAATAACTAGTCTTTCTAGTTCAGTTTACATAAGCAAAAAGAATAAATTCAGGCCACAGGAATAAGACTGACATCTGAAGTACTTTTCTTGAACAGGTGAAGTTTTATATTTCATTGGAATGAATGTAGTACTGGAAATAAATAAAAATGAGACAAGGAGAGTAGGAGGTTAAACAGAGAAAAAAAGATTTTTGAAAAGAGAAAGATTTCTGAATAGACTTGACTAAAGTAAATATTCAAAGGGATATTTCCCAACCAAGTATCACAGGCTTCAGCCAAGCAATTCCCAAAGGCCTTTAAACTCTCAGCACTAAGCCCAATGAATTCAGATGAAAGTTTCTTTTCTTCCACTTTTAAAGGAAGAAATACCTTAAAGTGAACCTTATTCAAAACACTCTCCCCAAGTTTAGTAAGAGTAAGACCAAAATAAATAAGTAAATAAAGCACTGCCAAACTATGGAACTATAGGTGTATGTGTTTCTAAACCTTTAATATTTGCTCAAACATTAAGCTTCACCGAGGCAAAACCGCAACAGTATTCCAGTAATGTTGTCTCAAGTTATGTAACTGCAGCCTTGGTACATAAGAATCCTAGTACTTCCACTCTTTTTATTCCACATTTTATACGTGGAAGAACACTGGCAAACAGAGTGCATACTAATGACTCCAAATTTCAGCTGAATTCAGTGAAAAGCACAGCTAAGCAGGAACACCACCTGCTCGCGGTTGGGCTGCGAGACGGTGTCAGCATATTCTGTAGGGCAAAATTCTGCATTTCAGCTTGAGGGAGGGCCATGCATATTACCATTTAAAGGAGAGAGAGGAGGAAAAAAAAAAAAACCAACAAAAAAAAAGAAACTTTTCTTCCTCACAATCAAGCAAGATCCTGCAGCCCTCAGCCTTGTTATATTTAAGCAATGTGAGTAGGTGGAGAAAGAAAAGCATTTGCTTGCCTTAGATTTAATCTGTATTTTCATCCCACATCCATACCCCATCTTATCCCTCTCCCTATCACTACGCCACAGCCTGTGCAGTGGTCCCAGTGGTGTCACTAAACTGATAGCACTTTCTGAACAACCTTCCCTAGCAAGCATTGGCCTAACAGTGCATGTTGATTTACAAGTGCCAAATCAGCTTCAAACTCTTAGCTTCTTTTCAGATTTTTTTCTTCCCTCCTCTATCTTATGCACATGCCATTGACAGTGTCAGGGGTCATTCAGCCTTTCAGTCTCAACCTTTGAAAGGGTTGGCATAAGTGTTCCAAAAATGGCAGTTGTTGGAGAGACTGTTTCTAAGTGTTCCAACATCTCAGCTCTTGCTTAGACCAAACACAGGTAAATGCTTCCTTTAACTCTGTAAAAAAGGAGATTTCTCACAAGCAGAGTTCAAAAAAGGCTCTGTTGTAGTGCGAACAGCCAGGAGATTTTTTTTTTTTCCCCCTGAAGTCTCCACAGGGAACACAGAAGTCTGAAGTCTGATCAGTCCTTATCGCACTAGGAGAGTTATACCAGCAGAATTTAAAGCAGACCTTTACAGGAAATTAAGGTTTTCTTTTTGTTTGTTTGTTTAAATCCAATTCCAGTACAGTTTGAGCAAAAGCTGTTAAGAGTTAGGGAAGAAGCTCCAATGTGTCATAGTTATTCAGAACAACAAAAAAAAAAAATTCTCAAAATTGATGAGTCATTTTTGGCATCAGGTTGGAGTACTCAAAGCTACCTATTATTTTTTGAAAATAACCAAAATTGGGCCTAAATGTAAGAGAAGTCTGACCCATTTTAATATAGAGAGATCTATTTAATATAATAAACTTTAACTGATATATGTCATGTCATATTTAGCAAGATGAGAACATACCTAGTGAAAGCTCAAAGAACTTGATTTCAGGTGAAATAAATAAAGAGGTATATTAATAACAAAAAGGTCACTAAAACACCTTATAGGCTTAGAAGCAGTAGCAGATAGCCTGTGTTCCTCTATGCCTTAATATGGCACAGGGTTTGACACCCCAGTTTTCTTCCAGGCCACTTTCATCTATCCCAAGGGGGCCACATTCCACAGAAACTCCATGTGTGCACTATCATTGGTATGATGCTTTTGAGGCTCTTTAGGATTAAAAATGCTATATATAGAGCAGAATGGTATTCCAAAAGTGACATGCACATGCTATTTCTGCCCACAGCTAAACAAAACCATAGCACAGTTACAAACACAAGCTAAATAGAACATATACTAAAAAAACCTCTTCACATATATTTGTCACTCAAAATTTCTGAGTAGGTTTCCTTACATGTGATGCTTCATGAATATAGAACCTTATATTAAATAAAGTTTATCAGACATGAAGCAGTCGTAAGCCAAGCAATTGGTTATGCTAACAGAAACACAGCAAGTAGAATATATGTTAGTTTGCTGGAACTACAAAAGGCAGCTTAAAAAAAAAAAATCCCCCATCTTTCAGTGAGAGGTGAGAGGAGGGGAGAGAGAGGAGGAAAAAAAAAAAAAAAAAAAAAGATTGTCAGAAAACAAACATTGGGTATGCTAGAAAATGAACAATCAGTGCAACTCACTAGCACACATAGAATTAATTCTATAAAATACAAATCGCAGAATTGCTAGCTTTGCACAGTTCCTTGTAAAATATTGCATCATGATCCAACATGCAATAAGCCATTATATCACTTGACTTAGCTTTGCTTATAAATACTTTTTCCCCTCAAAATAAGATTTTATGTTGTAGTAGATTAGGCATTTTTAACACTTCCCAGACACGGTTCACTGCAAGTGACCCCTGCCCCGATTTTCAGGGGACAGAAGATGAGGCAGAGACTGAATAGGAGGGGACTTCCCTTAAAAGACCAGGTAACTCACAGACACATTCCTCAGAATCAGTTATCATTCTGCTTTCTCTTTACAATAGGCTGCTGCATTCAATGCCTCCTGGGTTTTGAAGAATGCTAAGAAAAATCTGAGGAAGACTGGAGGATGTTTGACCAACTTTTGCTACATAACACTAGATCTAAGATGGTTTAACTGTTTCCAGAACTTTGGTATAGACAATTCTTCATTCCTATCTTTCAGACTGTACTAGTGAAGCTCATTCAATTAACATAATAAAGTTTCATCAACTACTGGTCTGCTGTAAGCTGCAGGATGCACTAGCAGCTTTTATTGAAAGCACACACACACACACACACACAGAGAAAGGTCACAGCATAGACTTAATACATGAAGACAGAATGATCTATAAGTAAAAATAAGCCTGGATACATCTTTCCACATTCCAAAGTCTCTAAGTTTGATGAAACACAGTCAGTCAGGACACACACTGCCCCTTTCTCTCTCTGCCAGCTAGCAGCCCTGCTAGCTGCCGATACCCTTCTCACCACTTGCCTTTGCTTTTGTTTCTTCCCCTTTCACACTCTGCCCCAAGGTTTCCCAAGAGGCCAACTCTATTTATTTATTAAACAGAGGTTTTATTCCCAGACAGAAGCTTCTGTTCTGCCTCCCCTCTGCTCCCATCCCCATATTCTTGACAACTTTCATGATTTCATTTTGGACCCTGCTGAAATGGGTTGATGAGAGAGCAACTTGAACATGTTACATGTGGTTGAGTCTTTCCCATGCTGTCCTACTTTGTTTCTGCAAAGCTGGTAGAGCTACTACAGACACCTTCTCCCTGCCTTTCCCCCACTCAAATTTCTCTTGGGCACTAGCAGAAGCTTTAGAGAAGCAAATTAAAAGGAAACAGGGATGGAATAGCATTATTTACTAAGTTAGAAGGTAAAACAAACTATAATAGCTTCCCTAAGCCATCAGGGCTATAGAATTATATATAAAAATTTTTGAAATAACTGGGCTAGGAATATTGTGGGTTTTTTTTTTTTTTTTTTTAAAAAAAAAAAAAAACAAGTATTTTTGTATACAACTTACTGATAAACCTGAATCTGCTATTATGGACTGCAGGAAAAATACTCTGAAACAGCATAAATCTCTAAACAGCATAAATTAAATATCAATATAAAGCATAAAGCATACCTCAGAAGTTTTCCTTGTTTTAATTCATCCTATCAAATTCAAATACTGCGACATCAGCATCTCCAAGATATCTATCTTGAACAATATTTTTGAGAATACAGATTTGCAATGCTAAATTAACATACAAGAATCAAGGGAAAATGATATGTTTACTTTTACTGATAAAGATCAACTGCAGGAAGTACATCACTACATAGATAGTAAAACATTATACATAAATAGATGCAATGTAAATATTTATTTTTATTTCTAGTCTGTCTATTTTTCTATCATCACTGCCAAATTCTATTTAATGAAAAAAAATCAAAACACTAATCTCATTTCCAGCAAGCATGCAACAGGCTTGTAACATTCACCTTAAAGACCAAAATCTTTGCAGGAAATTGCCTATGCAGGGCAATCAAAAAAGAAAGCCCTATATCAGACTTGTCTTCATCATTTATACAGTTATTTACACTAGGAAATTTACTCAAGTATCTATATCCTGACACCTAACAAGGTTACAGATATGATATGACAATATCAAAAGATACACACTGCTCAGTGTTGAAGGTCTGCAAAACAACTTTATGAGAACTATTACTTCAGGGATTTAAACAATGTCTTAGGTGTAACCTGGCTTCACATTGCATCACAGCTGATGACGCACAACAGCACTCACTTGTGCAGCTTCTCCAGGCCCAAAAGTGAAAAAAATGTGCCGTTTCTTACTCAGAAGAGATGAGATGCATTAAAAACTAACCACAACAAAAACAGCTGCTCCCAGGGCTGCAGAATAACTGGAAAATTGGAAAGCAGAAGATAATACTGAACAGTAAGTTTGGTTGGATTCTGTACTTTCCTGGCACAATAGTCACCGAGTGTTCTCAACTCCCACCGCAGAGCAGGCAACTTCCTCCCCTACTCCTCCACAAGGGCATCTCCATCTCGCACCTACTACCAACCCAAAACACACTGCAGAGTATAAGACACTCTCTCACAGAGCAATTGTTTTCCTTATCCAAATATTCCACTTTCATCCCGCTTATCTTTGTTCTGTGCATAACAGCAAGCATATTACTATTAGCAGATTTGACTTACAGTCATCAGCATTTCTTGGAGTCTGCTGGCCTTGACCAACACAGCAGATGGTCATTACCCCAAAGTTCCCACCCTCCATCATCATTAATTCAGAAGCAAACTAATTTGAATGGACTAATCCTACCTAGTTCACAAAGAACCCATTGTCCTACACAAATTAATACCGTTACAGCTTGTTTTAACAGATGTATATCAGTGAGAGATGAGATTCTAAAAACATAATGTACAGTTTAATGCCTTTTTATAAATATTGATGCATGAAATCAGTTTTAAAACCATGATTTTATTCCCAGAAATAAACAGAGAAATTTTTGATTAAGCTTTTGCTTTAGATTCTAGACAGAACTTGCACAACTTCAATTATCTTGTAATTCCTTTGATCGAAAGCTCTCTACTCTGAAATGGGAAGTGGTGCACAGGTCTTTTGAAAGGCTTCACTTCATCATGACAATTAGAGCTTTGGACAGCACTAGTGTCAAAAAAAGAAGTGGCAATTATGCTTATTACATAAGGAACACAGTTTAGACCCAAACAAATTCAGAGCTCAAACACCAAATTGAACTCAAACCAAATCTCCAAGATTTTGAAGTAGGTCTTTACTTCTTCGATGAATCAGTGAACACTTTAACAAGTGTCAGACGGAGAACATAAAAGAAGGTAAATATTTTTGTTATGAAAAATAGGCAAGCTGTTAACTGCATACAAAGAAAGAAAAACATGTTACTATAAACAATTTCCACAAAGGAATAGCAATACAGAAGAAAGAGCTAGGAAACTATCTTTCTACCTCATAGGAGGAGAAAAAAGTAGAATTTTGAAAATATCCATGTGCTTTAGAAGGAACAGGTAGCAGTCTCTGCGAGACTATAATCAAAACAATAATAAAAACAACCCAGAGGGAAAAAGAATTTGCTTTAAGTTACATTTCTACTACTCCACAGAACTTGTCCACATCTTATAATTCTGTATCTCTTGCTGATAGTTTTGTTAAAACAAGTATAGTCATGTGAAACATTGTTTTCAATAAGTGGACATCTTCCAATAAAATAATTTTTGGTTGAAGAACTCCCAACCAGTCATTTCTCAAATTAAGTTCCAGAAAAGACTCAAGAACAGAAAAACAAAACAGCATTGGATACACTGTACTTACACAGCTACAGATAAGTATGCACATTGCATTGATTTTTGCATGTATTAAATGCTTTCTCAAATTCCTACAAAAACAGCTGATTTTTCTTCTCCTTTATCCTTTGTAAATGTTTTTAAGTTCTTCCAAAAGGAAGCCAGATGTTTAACATCTTCAAAGTGATGCCAATGCTGATAAAAGGAGTAAATATGATTTCTTTTAGTGGTTGAAGTTCCTCCTATCATTTCTTTTACTAAACAGCTATGTATCATGACACTTGAATGAATATCTGCCTCAATAGACCAAATATCTCTACAGTTTTCTTGGATTTTGTGTGTGTGTGTGTGTGTGTGTGTGTGTGTGTGTGTGTGTGTCTCTAGTAATCAGTGCATCAATGCTCAAGCTAAAGAGCTTTCTCTGAACATTTTGTAGAAAGTAAATAGTCCTGCTGTAAATCATCTACTGCAACTTTAGCTTGGTATAAGAGACATCTGTTTCCAAATTCAAAAGCCCATTCTATAAACATTTCAAATTTCTTTACAGTATTTTGAATATGATTAAGCCTCACAAATAATCAAGTGTTTATCATGAGTCATACAAGAGGAAATACACATTTTAAGTACTCTGCTGAAGTACTAGTTTGCAAAAATCTCAAATGAAGGATTCATTGTGTTTCTTAAAACTTACCTTCATATGCTAATGGTTTCTCTTTAAGAGACCTATGAAAAGAAATTTACAAACACTTGTGCAAATAGATTTCAATTGATTCTGCAGATTTATCCTGTACTACTTGGCTGGTGCCATGACCAATATTTAGCTACAACATAATGCTTGCCAACAGATGCAAGATAAGTCCAAAATCCTATGGGGATAGATTAAATATTTAAAAGGCTTTGGAGCGATGAATGGGGTTTCTGTACACCTCATGCAAAAACCAAAGGATTATTTAATTGTTTAAATTAACCATAGTCAGGATTAATAAAAATAAATTTAAAAAAAGACTAGCTTTACAACCGGAATGAAGAAAAAAATGTTTTTATGGTCCCTGCTATCCAAGAAATCAGAAGTTTTCTACTTTGTATGTATATGTATGCACATTTATCATCAGTAATTTATCTGCACGCATTTTGCTAGAACAGATAGTCATGCTTTCTAATATAAAAAAGTACATATTTGCAGGGAAAAAGGGGAAGTGATAAGAGTTTAATGTTATCTATGCTGGATGGCATAAATACTGTGCAATCAGTTATTCCTTATTGCTTACAAGCTGGGGGTGAAAGTCAGAACAAGACAGGTCATAGTTATGATACAGTTCTTATGCTAATACCTTGAAGGCACACATAATGCCTTGGGGCATTAATTGCAGCATGAATCATTTATGCTGTTAAGAATTTGGCATTCATTCTGTTGTGGACCACAGCATGGTATATTCTTACTAACTTTTCCTATCTCTAGTTGCAGTTCTCATTAAGACACTGAAGCATCTAGAGAGTGTAAGCTACAAATACCTTGCTTAGAAGAAATGTTGCAATTAAACATGATGGAAGCAACAGGAAGAAACAGACATAACACAGAAGAGTTGAGGTGAGAAATAACCTCCAGAGATCACCTAAGCCAAGACCTCTGCTCAAGCAGGGCTACCTAGAACAGATTGCCCAGGATTGTGTCCAGATGGCTTTTGAGCATCTCCAAGAATTTCCACAGCCTCTCTGGACAATCTGCTCGAGTGCTCAGACACCCTCACAGTAAAGAAGTTCTTCCCTGTGTTCAGACAGAACCCCCTGTAGCCTTTCACCCTTTTGCTGGACAATCTCCTTTCAGATATTTATACACCCTGATAAGATCCCTCCCCCTCAGCCTTCTCTTCTCCAGGCTGAGCAGACCCAGCTCTTATAGCCTTTCCTTACAGCAGAGAGGCTTCAGGCACTTCATCGTCTTTGTAGCCCTATGCTGGGCTCTTTCCAGGAGCTCCACATCCTTCTCCTACAAGGGAGCCCAGCACTGGACACAGCACTGCAGTGCAGCCTCACCAGGGCTGGGCAGACAGGAAGATCCCCTCTCAACCTTCTGGCAACACTTCTAATGCAACCCAGGTACTAATAGCCTTCTTAGCTACCAGGGCACATTGCAGGCTTGAGGTCAACTTCTTGTCCAGCAGGAATAAGCAATAAATTATAATGAGTAATAAAAAAAAGGCATAAAACAATATTAAGTCATACAGATTCAGATTTGCAGAGCTCTTTCAATTAACAATCTTTACAATACTTAACTCAGTAAGAGAACAAAAAGGTTTCCTGTACATGCACTCTAGGCTTGAGGCACAGAGGGCAGCCACCAACTTGTAGTGAAAAGAAGTGAGTGAAAGTGGAAAAAATATGCAAGAGCCATGAAGCATCCCCATATCTGCAATAAGCTCTGATACACACAACTACCACCTTCTACATCTATCATCCATGAAATTTTCCCCTATCTCAATTGCTCTCCCATATGCTTCTCCTCCCTTCCTCCAATCTCAAAGCTCACTTTGGCTCACCCCTGGCCTCTTGCCAGGCATCCCTGCCCCTCCACTCAGCACACTTCCTTCTCCACAGTCTGTAAAACCAGGCAAGCTTCATCCGCTGGCTCCATCTCCACTCCTTCTCCATGGAGCCAGGAAGGCTGATGACGAGCTCCCAACACCTGCATCTAAGGCTTGCCCAACTCTCCTTCAAGTTGTCCTGCAGCACATCAAGCAAGATAAGTCCAAGCACGAGATGAAAAAGATCCAATGGTCTTAAAAATTGCACCCTAAAAGTCATAGCGAAGAGGACATGAATGGTTCAACCTTTAGATCCTTAGTGTATAGGCTGTTTTGTTTTGCCCTTTCCCCAGAGAGGGCCCTATTCAGCATTATTTTGAAGTGTTACTCCTCCAGGGCAACTGTCTACACTGTGAAGACATGGCTCATCACCTAGGGTGCATAAGACGTAGTCTGTCCCTGAAGCTTTTTAAAAAAGACTTTTTTTTCTTTCTGTAAAATAGAATCATTTGGAAAATATAAACAAGTCATTCTGCTCCAGCTTGTGATTTGTTTTTCTCCTCTAGCTACACCTGTGACAAGGAACAATACCATCACATGTCACCCACATCCCCTCTCTTCGCTAGCCCTGAAGCGGGGGCAAAGGAGGGTGGGCGGAAAAAGGCGCCTTCAAGACAGTTTCACTGCTGTACAGGATGCTCAGTAGAAAACAACAGATGTGCAATAATCACAACTGCCCATTCATTTCCTTTATGTCAGAAAGAAAGTAGCAGTCATCAATTAGGAACTGCTATCTGCCGGCCACAAAAGGAAGTGTACACTTTTCCTTGATCATTTGACCATAACAATAGGACATGTCAGCGGGAAAGGACTGACCACTCAAGGGGAAGGCAGGGGTGAGCCAGCTTGTGTTTGTGGATTTAAAGTTTAAGATAGAGCAGAGATTTTTGTTTAACATCTTAACACAGGATTGTTTTTCCAAGAAAATTCATTTTGACCACAGAACATATAAAATCCTAATTGCATGTTCCCAAAATTTTGATTTAATCTATTCATGGTGCAGGGAAGATGAGGGGGAATTGGAGGAATACCCTAGCGTGAACAGACAAGATGGATAAAAAGCATCTACTAAAGATATTTTATCCATTAACAAGGACATTTTTGCAAAATTGTTATCACCAATTTTATGAAGTTGTTGGTTTAGATATACAAACTTCAGACTGCCAATAAGTATTGGCAGTCTGAAGTTTGTATACACTAGCATTAACTAGCCTAGTACTGTGAGAAATCCTTTTAGATCTGTAGACATTTTCATGAAGGATTATGTTCACTTGTAAGCTTTGTTATTCTGAACTGCAGCAACAGCTTTAGTAAAATTGTCAGTAACAAAACACCCTAAGGTGTTTAGGTGTTTGCCTACTGCAGTTGGACTGCAATCACAGAATTTCTAAGAAACTTAATAAAAATTACCAGACATAGTTAAGTTAGAATGCCAAATTAACCTCTGAATATTTCCATGGATACTAAAGGAACAGCCTGAAGAACCATGTAGGTGCTGTCTGTCCAAAAACCTTTTACAAGCCTTCACATCACAACCAAATCCCTACTCTTGCACTGTACCTCTACTCTATCACATACCAAAAATAGAACAGATTTGTAGAAAAGCTTATACTTGGGCACGCGTCACTCCTCACCACCCCCACACAGATTTTTAACCTCACATGCCATTAAAGTCCTGACCTAAACAAAGAATTTAGTGATGCACAGATGCTCAAGGATTTAAGTATTGACCTTCAGCATACACAACCTCCATATTAAAACACATCCTGAATTCTAGAACAAGCACGTCGATCTTTGTTTCTTTCCCAGCTACAGAGGTCATGATTTTAAAAGCTACTAAAGTCCACATTAACTCACTCTTTCCAAAAATCCATGCATTATAAACAGCAACTCACAGAAACAAAATCATGAAATTGTTAGATAAGCCAAATATAGCTTCCCCTCTTTTTCTTTGTGCAAATATTCTACAGCTTTCAGATTTCTCTGGCACATTAAGAAAATTTGGCAAAACTGTTGTCGGTTGTTGTAATTACTATCAAATTAACTTTTTGCCTTAAAGATCGTATATGACCAAATGATTAAGCTATTCTTTTTAAAGAACAGCACTCAGTTTGCATTCTTTTATACTATCATCTTCACATTATATACACTTAATCTAGAGCTTGAACCGCCTTCTCCTTAACAGATACATTTGTACACTCCAGTTCTCTTGGTACAGCAGTGTTTCTGCTTTTTTTCTAAGTATGTTTTTTCTGCTATGTTTCCCAGAGGGCTTCAGGAAGTCTTCTGCTTCTTTATATACACACACATATAAGCCACATTGTCTCAGCTTTCAGCAAAGACAGTATTTGAAACTTACATTTTATTTCTGTATATCATGAAAACACATTAACATCCTCATAATTTGAAGGAAAGTCAAGCACTAAATTAGAAATGAAGTGTGGGGGGAATTTGTACAAGTTACTTTCAAAGGTCACTAGGCAAAGGCTTAACATGCATTTTAATATGTGAAAATGCTAAATAAAACATTTTAATGAGTAGAGTTTCAAATCACACGGTCCCTCCACATTTGCAGAAAAGAAAATATGATAGTAAATAACTAACAGCAAATAGTACATGCAACAAATGAATTCAGTATAGATCATAGCACTTTTAAAATGTATATTTAAAACACACAATAAATTATTCAAATCTTGCTATTTTAAGAAAATATTAAGATATTTTTGTTCTTCTTTTCTGTTAGCCTTTCCAAAATGTTTTACTGCTTACCCAGACTCCTATCCTATGGAACCAGAGGGCAGTTCAGAGCTCTCTAATGCATATCAGATGTAAGATCTAACTGAATGATACGCAGTTCTGCTAGTTCCCTTCTATTAAAGCTACAAAGCCTCCATATATTTGTTCTGCTCTAAAATTGCCACTGTCTTAAAATGGCATAGGTATTTGAATACAATGGATCATCAATAGTACCCTATTACCAGTATAGGCATGAATGAATTATCTTGATTGCCACAGGCAGAGGGAATACAAATCCACACTGTATTAGTTACAGCATTATGAACTCCATCTGGAAGGAGTAGTAGGTTATTTATAAGTCATTGAGTTCTTCCAAATACCAGAGTGTGTGTGTGTGCACACACATTTATCCACAAAGCCCATCACTGAATATACTCTTTCTTTAGAGACATGAGATGGTTCCTTTGGGTTGGCACTGAGAGAGAGATGTAAGAGTGGGGAAAAGGAACCTTTACTAAATTTGTGCTTTTGTTGAATATTTATTGAGGAGCTTCAAACTGGCCCAACTGAAGTGTCTGGAAAGTTAATTTTAGATATCTGACTGAAATAGGTCATTCTATCCAAGAGATAGTTTAAGACATCTAAATCTGCTTTTCCTATTCTTTAAAGTTCCTCAGGTCCCCCAAGGCCTTCAGGCAATAAGACCATATATATATGCATGTGTTTATATATATATACACACGCATATATATGTATATATATATATACACACACACACACATATATATATTTTAGGGGTTTCACATTGTTTATATTACAGAACCATTTTTTCCCTCCATAAAAATGGCACTTCTAACCCTGAAAAGAAGGAACCATGCAATTAAGCAAAACTTTAGAGCTTCAATTTTAGTGCAGTGTAAGTTTCTTACTAAACTCACCTAACTGCTAAAGTATTTAAAAAAAAAAAGTCACACACATCTAAATTTATACAGTTTTGTTAACATAAAACCCCACTAGCAGGCACATCAAGGAAAACTGCCATCTTGACTACCTTCAATATTTCAGGCCTGAAGTGTTATAAACAGCTATTTAGAATTTGCATATTAAGTAGCATTATGATTAACTTAGTATGTTCTCTAAATGCCAACAGTATTAATCTCAGCAAGAGGCACAGCAAAAACAGTCTTTATCCTTAAATAAGTAAATCAATAAATAAAATCTACCTGGTAGAGCACTCACCAAAAAAAGTCGCCTTTAGGTTAGGCAAAGTGGAGTCACTTGTCTTCTATCAAATCTGTTGCATTCTGTAGAAAAGAATGTGAAATTTATGGTATTAGAAAAAAAGTAAAAGGGAGCACACTCCATAATCCACTAAGAAGGACACGCTCTTTTAGATTAATGAAATCTAAGCCTCAATCACAAAACTACCTTTGCACATTGCCTTAGAGAATAACTTGATAAAACGCAGAATGAGCTGATTCTGTTCAGACAAACCAGAGGCAGGTTTCTGAAAAGGAATTACACACTAATGGGATTCTGAAAATCTCATTAAGCGTCTTACTACCTCTGTGAGCACCTACATACCTTTAAAATCTCTGTGAAATGGTTTATTCAAGGTTACGTTTCAAGTCCTTGACAAAGCACTTGGATTCCCAAGGAGTAAATTCTGAGAGCTATGGGCATGCTCCTTCCAGAATTTCTAGCATTCAGTTTAAAACTAAGCATTTTTAATTTAACTTCTGAAAACCCCTACCATGGATCCTCCTTTTCCTGACGAGCAGTATACGAACATATCACTTGCTGTTCATGCAAAATCAAAGCTATGAGTCATCTTCTGAGATTTGTCTGGTACCTACATCTACTCTATATGTTCTCTAGGAGCTAACAAATCACAAGATATTTCTGGATCAAAACACCATTTCCTCTAGCGCTTAAAAGACAACGGTCTTAATACAGTTGCAATACAAACTCTTTATAGCACCATTCGTTAGCTTATTTTGAGGCCTTTGAAAATATGCAGATTTTGATTTAAAAATGGGAAAGAACTATTTCCTTTTCTAATTACCCAACTGCCACCACTTTCAGAACATCATTCAGAATATCAGTTAGGAACCTAACAAGGACATCAAACATACTGTTATCATCATTTTAATTTCTATAAGACAGCTCTTTAGGTTTACCTATTCTATAGCACTTTGGGATAAATTTATCTTTGCTTTCTCTCTCATAACTTCCTCTACCTTCAACTCAGCCAAACACAACAGGGAAGACTTCACTGAAACAGAACATCAGAAGTTCTTGTTTTGAACTTTTTTAGGAGGACTTTTTTATTGGATGCAAGACTGGATAAGAAGCAGGGATTTTTTTTTTCCTTCTCCTTTTTTTATATTACCAGAAGATATGTTTATATACTTGGAGTAAAAACTGTGCACATTCAGCTGCAATTGATTTCCTGTATGGCAAAATACCTCAGGCCTTCAGCTGGCTGGGAACATGACAAAGGCCTCTTACCATTACCAGTTTGAGATTAGGAAGCTCTGCCCAAAGCTTGTTCCTATGCCAGAATAAACAGAATCCCTGATGAGCTTCCAAGTTCATTTGGTCTAGGAAAACCAAACCATAAACAGGCAAGATTTCATTAAAAAAAAAAAAAAAAAACCCTTTCTCTTTCAACTTAAAAAAAAAAAAAAAAAACACCACTGTCTACTTTCAACTTAAAGAGTAATAAAATCAACTCAGTCTTGCTACAATGGCATGATGTTCATGTAGAGATTTAACTACAAGAACACTACTCCACCAATAGAGAGATGCTTTCTAATGAAACACCAATACATTCCTCCCAGCCAGGTGCTAAATCTACAACAAATCAACAACGAACACTACAAGGCAGAGTCAGCAAGCAACCATTTTTTTCTTATTTTGGCATCAGTGAGTGACATTAGCATTATTAATTTTAAAATTTAGGGTTTTTCCCCACTTGTAACTACAAACATGGAATAGCCTCCACAAACATTCCCATGAGTCTGAAAAGGGAAATATATGAGTACTTTTACTTGGATCCTGCAGTTAGACTGTAACGGTCATTACATTCAAGCACCCACCATCCTAACTGCACCTCTGACTGCAAAAGAGAGCAAAACTGAAACACAGATTGTGCTGTCATTGCCAGCCTACTTGCCTTGTTTCTTTATTTTGCAACCTTCCAGGGACAAAGGTATCCATTTCAATTGCTAGAGAAGACAGGTCTTTAGGAACCACAGAGGCAGATTGCAAATACCTAAGAAGTAGGAGTAGGCATGACTTTAGAATGTATATATTAAAAAAAAAAATCCACAAGTCAAGCACATTTGAAGAAACATGAACTTTTTAGAGAGTTGGTTTAACAAACCAACTAGGTTTAACAAAGCTTTAATTAATAATGGCTTTTTAGCTCCCAAGTAAAGTTATCAGCACAAAGCAGAAACACATTCACTGAACTCTAGAGCACCCAGTGGTCTTTCAAAGCCCTTGAATCCCTAACTTCAGACTGTTCCAGTGTGACTATAGGATCCTAACTAAAACACCATCTATTCGATGCTGTAGAGTAAGCTTTTATCTATTAGCTTTTTCAAGCAAGCTTTCTACAGATTTTGGTTTTATTATATAGATTATGGTATATAGAAATCTGAAAAAGTGTGAAAACCTCACCAAAAATAAAAAGGAAAAAAAAAAATCTCATCCTGAGATATTTTGGACCAATCAGGCCAAATATGAAGTATATTTCTCAAATATCCCTGTAAGAACTATTTCACATTATTTCAAAGAAAACAGTTAAATAAACTGATTACCTAATATATTGTGACTGTACTGCAACTTCTATTTCACCTGAAAGAAGTCTGCATGTTTTAAAGTAGCTTTACTTATTCTGGAAATATATCATAATTATTAATCAGAAAGCTTCATATTCTCACTCACTCTTAGAAAATATATGGGATTTAATCTTCGTAACAGATGTGTCGAGCAAGCATCAGTTTAATTCTAAATTCTTATTAAAGTAAAACAGGGGAAGTGAGGTGGAGTTAAACCAGCACTCCGCAGGACAAGTTAAACAAAACCCCAAAGAAATCCACATTCAGATACCGACCTATACTTAAAAGTTCGCTTGGACTACAATGACTGGCTGTTCCACGTAAAACATTCTGGCACCTGGAGAGATTTCACTGTAACATAAAATGAAAAGCCCAGAAACTCTAAAAATATCTTTTTTTTTTCCCCTCTCCTGACTTTTTTTTTTTTTGGTTAAAAATCTACTTTCTGGATGCTCTCAATATAGGAGGCAGTCAAAATAATTTACGGTAAAAGAACAGGTGGTTTATGTTATTCACATAGGAGTCTTTGAAATCATGTTCATCTCACTTTTTCTAAGAAGCGTGAAACTAAACTTTTCCATGCTACACACTAACGGTCCAAAAACCAAGATGCTGAGTGAGAATCTAACATTTTTGTTTTTTTCCAGCAAACAGGTTCCTTCCAAACAAGCACATTTTTGACTTTTGAAGCTTCTACTCTCAAAAACTTTCCTGCCCTACTTCTGGAAAATGTCTTGAAAAGCCCAAAATAAGCCAAGAACAACTACGTATAAATTAAATTTAAGACTGTGGTATGCAATTAATCAGATTCCAGCTACTCCTACAAGTTGCATATCAAAATACAGGATCGATTTATTAAAGTTATCCCTGCTTTTATCTGGTCCTCAACCACACTAAATCATATCTCACATCAAGATAGTTCCATCCTTACCCTTTGGATCATACTGCATTTCCCCCCTAATGAACCAGTGTCAACATTTATTATAGTATTTTAGAAATGCATTTGTCTCAAATAACTCCATCTATTGAAAGATTACAAAAATCTGATAATAAAAGTCTTAGAAGTCCACATGCAACACACAGCAAACCATAGTCTGTGTTTACTCTCCAGCAATGAGGACTACAGTAAGAATTTATCGGGCATGATTATTACCAAGTTATGTACTCGCACTTAGAGCCCAATCTTTCTGGCCAAGGAAAGTAATGTGCCCATTTCAGCATGAAGGCCACGTGCTTAGTCCCTCCTCATCGCATGACATAACAGTGCTAAAGGCTTAGAAAGCCTGCCACTTCCCAGGGAATTGGATTTATTTTGCATGCAATCACCTGAGCACTTTCTTAGATTTATTAAGTTATTTGCACGGGCCAAGCATACACAGGGCTCCTAGGGTTTCCTTTACCCTGCTCATTCACAGGAAGCAACACAAAGGCAGAGCTACATGAGAAAGTCAACAGCTATGAGTGCGTCATTGCCAAAAGAACATCTATCTATCCCTGGAATTACCTCAAGCCATCCTAAGAAAGGAATCGGTATCAGTATAGAATGTATATATTAGGTAGCTCTGGTGCACAGGTAGCTCTGGCCCAAGTACAAAATTTATCACCCTCTGCTGATATGATTCAAAGATTGCAACAAAACAAAACACTGCAGCGCATTTTTCTGAAGTTGCCTGATAGCAGGCACCGCTGATCCCCTATAAAAAACAAAGCACCCTTGATGCAGCAGAGGCATGGATTGAAAGCACAGGAAAAGCAAGGAGAAGTTACGTAGCCAGCAGACCACTCTTCGCCGCAAGGCGGTCAGAGGCAGGCGGGCGGCTGGCCCTGGCACCCATCCTCTCTGGGCACCCGAGCTGTGGCAGAGACCAGGCAGCCAGGTGGTTGTCAGGTGCGTATGGAAGCACTGCCCCCTAGAGAGACCAGAAAGCAACAGGACCCCAGTGCCAAAAGCTTTCCTTGTGAAGACAGCGAACCAGCAATCCACAAGTTTGTTTTCCAGGATTCTTCCTCAAAATCAGCCACAGCTCCTATCCTGCCTCAGTAGGGCACAGTGGTGTGCGACAGAACCCCCTTATCCTCCATGCCCAGCCACACGCATCGGGTGTCCCATCAGGTGAAAGCTTCCACCAGTACTGGACAGAAGGAACAGGCCTATTCCAATTGCCACAAGGCCAAAGCAACACTAAGTGTCTATGCTGTGTGCCGGGTCAGCAAGTTCCTCGGGAGGAACCTGAGGGTTGCAAAAAGCTAAATGCAACAGGAATGGGCAATTTTATTGTCAGGCAAAGGATGACAGGGACATTGTGACCACAGAGGTGGGCCTGGGCTGGTAACAGGCTGGCCTGCTGGCAAAGGATAACACTGCAGATAACATGGCAAAGTGCAAGCTGACATAATGGAGATGACCAGGCAGTCCCACCACGCAGAAGATCAGTTTTTCAGAACCCTGTTCAGCACAGTTCACGCCCTAGCAAACTACTTGATCTTCCACACAAAAAGTAGGAATGAGAAATTCTTTCTGATGCTTTATTGCACTCTTCCCTGCTGGCAGACTTCATGAAGAAGGAAAGTAATTCTTGAAGGTCTGCAAACAAATCTGGTCCTTCTAAGCAAAAAGTTTGCCTATCACAAGTTCTCCTCATTTTTATATCAGTTTAAGAAAAGCATTATCTGAAGGCCTGGAAGAGTAACAGGCTAAGATATTGTCCTATAAATCAAAAGAGGGCCTGAGTGATTAAATGGCTAAGGATATCCTCGTGGATTACTTAGCATCTTTCACCTTATAAGAAATCATACACTTCCATGGTGGCTTATTGTGGGCTCATTGAAAAGCCAACATTATACCTGATGCTTCAGGCAGATAGAGACACTAATGGTTTTCCCTAGAAATCTGGGAAAGGTTTATAAGACTGAAGTGATTCAAGCTTCAAGAGAAGAGAGAGGGGAGAAGATACCCTCCTATCACAAAACAGGACACTTCACAAAACAGCCAGGCAAATGCTGTAAAATGCTGTAACTGCAGGACGAAGATCACAATCCCCTTAAGGCATCAGGAGCACTAAATGACCAAGACAGACTGTTGCTCAAAGGGACCAAACCAGAGATTTAAGACTTGAGATGTTTACAACTTGAGACTGACAGCTCTGAGGAGACCAACTGAAAGAAGAAGTGACAACAAATATTCTATGCTGCTAGTGAATGAGGGAGGGGGCATGCCATCTTCAAAACGTGGCCATGACTCACTCCTAAATAGATCTTTATTACTCAAATAGACCAAGACTGCTGATCCTTCAAATGCATTAATGTTTTTGCAACAGGCTGAAACCTATGATGTCATTCCGAGACTAAGATATAGCAGCTCCCTGAGCAACACCACAAGTTATGTTATCAAGATAATGTAGAGCACCTGGTAGATAAACTCTGACGCAGTTTCAGAAATGCTTGAGCTGTGGCATACTGATCTCAGCAACACCAAACTGGAACATTTCCTCTTGCTTGCAAGCCAAAGGACTGTTTCTGCTTATATTAATCTGCCACAGTTTAAACAGCAGGTTAAAATAATTGTGCATGTCAAAGTGATAAAGATGACAGACCTGCACAATAAGGAGTTCATCTCACCCATCTCTTTAAGATCCTTTATAGGGAGGGAATTTTTTTTTTCATTCATATCAGGTATTAGGCTGCACAGTATGACTTTAGATGGAAGTACCACAGAACAGTGTCAGTAGCAGAAATCAGGTAGCCATGCCACCGTTTATTTCTACTTCTGCAGTTCCCTAAAATTCCATCTATAAACCTGGGCTGACTGCAGTAGGCAGCTTACAAAGACGAGACAAAACAAACAAACAAGAAAAACAAACAAAGTAGGTAGAAATCACAGCAAAGCTGCAGCAGATAGAGCTGCTACTCTTGAGAGTTTACAGTAGGTTAATGACAGCTTGCCTACATTTATAGATAACACCACCCAACACACGTTGAAGCAATGAAGAAAGTAAAGCAATGTATTAAACCTGGGAGAAATGCGGGCTGAGCAGAGGCAGGAGTTGTCCTTGAAACCCACACCCAGATGACAGGCTGGAAGATGCCAACCACGACTAGGGGAGGAAGCCGGCTGTCACACTGTCCCTGACAGTGTTCCTTAGGGTGAATATAAACAACCTTCCCTTCCCTGCTCCAGGGATCAAGGCTACAACAGCTATGAGTAAGCAACTGAGCAGGTGATTCAACAACTGCAGCTGTGACACCCTTCTTTCTTCTGCTCAGTACCTCTGATATGCATACATCCTATCAGCAGGAAACATTAGCTGCATGATACTAATGCCTGAAGCATGATCCTAAAACGTCTGAATGGATACAGGTTCAAGTACTTCAACATTAACATTCATTAAGTTTGATTTTAAAGCATCTGGGCAGGGCACATATGCAAGTTTCTACAGAACAAATGCTTATCATAAGAAGTTTGGCACCACTTGCAGTCTAAAATTCAATGACAGAGCAGGCAAGCAAACTTACAGGAATCCAAGAGAATTAGTACCATTTCTGAGTAACAGGTTGGCATGAGAAACAGCTGCCAGTCCTAGATAGATCTAGTCATTTCGCTTATAAAACATGTATACAATTTCCACCAGCATAACCACCCATGGTCTTATAGAAGGACTAAGAAGCAAGACTAGTGTAGTTCCTGCTGTGAAAGCAAGAGAAAAAAGCCAGGTTATATACATAAAGGCTGTTCCGGATAAATTATCCTGTAGTTTCATGGCTATGCTCTGCTTCATGATCAATGAAAACAAGGACAGTCTCCAGCATCACGTTTAGGTCTTTCAGAAGGCCTAAGCAGCTCCTGAAAGCTGTTTTAAGGAACCAGTAGCTTGGCTGCTTCCTTCAGGTCTCCTCAATTTGTATGAATGATTTGTCCCTCAGTTTCTTCCCCACTGCATCCTGACTAGACTCCTTTCTTCTCCTTCACTGATAATCAAATTTGTAATTAAACTAGCTTCATTTAAACTTGCTTTAGTGAGCCAGAGCAGATAGAGCTACTTGATACTATAACCACATCTGGAGAAAAAAAAATATATATATATATATATATATCCTCAAGAGCACTAGCAAAACTTTTAACACTATAAAACAAAGAATGACAAGTTTCCCCACACACTCTTTTGAAAATGGAATTAACATGAATAGCCTTTGCTGAAACTTCAGGTCATTAATCATTTCATGCTCACCTCTTGCATTTTGAAGAGCACGTGTAACAGGGATCAACACTTCTGATCTTAAATATTGCTACTGTGCTGTGGATACCACTTAGGCTGACTTCTCTAATAGCTCTGCTCTGATTCTCTCCCCAAATTTTGCACTTTTGCGAAATCACTCTGATGTGCAGGACCTACATTTTGGAATAATGACCTCTGAAGGAAATTTCAACACTTCTTCCAAAAAAAGTTTCTATGCATTTCAGTTATAAGAACTGGAAAATGACTTCAGTGGGCCTAAAACCAAAAGGAACTGGAAAATATTATAAGATTAATGATTAAATAAATCAAACACTTAAATTTGGGAAGTATGAGCCTTTCTTTGACTGACAGCAATGCTGCACAACTCTTTAAAAATTCTGGTTAGTCTCCCAGCTAAGAGACTTAACCAACAATTAAATGAATATCTGTAAGTACTCCAAAAAGCACCTTATTTTATATATAAAAGAAGAATTAAAATTATAGGTTGTATATCATCTGCAGTCTTAGTCATTCTCAATTTAAATAAATAATGCTCTCCCTCTGACCACCCCCCACACTCCCTCCCAAATTGCCAGTTCTAAAAACTAAACCCTTTTTTTCTGGGTAACCACAGTAATGCAGGTTCTTGGAAAGCAACTAAGCTATCAGCAGATCTGTTTTCCCACTCCCAAGTTTTGTTGAGGGTCAGTCTAACCCTCCCTTCCCCCTTTTACACTACAAAATGAAAATGTAGCTTAAAATAAGCAGCGGTAAGTCATCTGCATTGTCCCCATTAGTACAGGATCATTCTGAGTGAACTGAGCTGCCATATATAATCACAGCTGCTGTAGCAACAGAGCATAAGAGGAAAGAGAAAAAAAAAAAAAAAAACACAGAGGAATGAGTCTTTGGCATGGTTTGCTATGTGCATCAAATATCTGTTAAAATATATTTATTTGGGACTCATTAAAACAAATTAAACACCAAAAAGCTGTCCACTGTCAGTTCACATTTTATAGCATCTTCCCTTAAGAAGAGATTGTTTGTTAGGGATTGTGTTTGGCTGAAACAATCTCTAAGAGAAAACTGAAACAAACTTGACCAAGACTTACCTACATTTTTAGAGTGGACATCTCTGCACACAAAATGAATCTTTTTTTTGGTAGAAATTAAGATTAAAACAAGATTTTGCAGAAGAACATCAGGTTAAGTTATAAATACATTCTTTAAAATTACTAACAACAGATTTTTACAATTATATTCTTGTTGTGTTATATCTTCACGTTGATGTTCAAAGTATTTATTGGGGCCTACAACTTGTATTCTGTTTTAACATCACAGATTTGGGGCAACACCTAACATCACAGATTTTGGGCAACACCATCAATAATAATCTTTTGAGTGAGAAAAACTGCTATGCTAATTAGGGTTCTGGTGGAGCATTATATGGTTATAGAAAACAGATCGACTTTGCATTGCAGAATTTGCATTCAACAGATTCAGATGCACCGCTTCATTTACCTCTATCAGTTATCATAACCTTACCTACTTGATGTGTCTCAAAAAGCCTTTCTTGAACTTTCTTGAGCTAAGAAGTCAACAGCACATGAAAGACAGAGGACAAGTATATGGTGATCCAAACAAATGTGGATTAGGAAGCTTTCAAAGATGCACACTGCTCCAAACGACACAGAAAAAAAATACTAATAGTGGTGCCATTTATAAAAATAACATCCATGGATGGCTCAGTCACAGCCATCCATGCAAGGGCAGCAGAAAGTACCTCAAACTCATGACCTCTTGAATTAGTCATTAAGCAATTAAGCAGGCATTTTCATCTCCCTTCTAGCTTTAAACTTTCCGGTCACAATAAAGGTTATTAAAAAAAAAAATAGTTATGAGAACAAAAAACCTGCACCCACAAGAGACAGATACCAAGAACTCAGACTGTTAGTAACAGCTTTTCTACTAGGTACTGGCAAGATCAAGGCTTCACAGTTAATAGGAAAGCTTCACAATCAACATCTTTGGCCTCAAAATACGTCTGTGACAATTAACTTGTGAGCTGCCTTCCTTGAGCAGGATGTGAGAACACAGCATTAGTAGGTCATGTTGTGTCCCTGAAATCATGGGAGTTTCCAACAAAGCTCACTCTCTGAAGCTGCACATTGTTAACATCTACCTTATCTTCCTGTTAGTAGTTACAAGAGTTACATTTAAAGAAATCAAGTCAATGCTGTCTTTGGAAGAAGTTAACCAGGTAGGAACACGAGTTACAAATCAGTTCGACTATATGCTATCTTTTAAGAGAAACTTTAGGAAAAAAAATGCAAAAATAAAAAAAAAAATAAAAACAAGAAAAGCACGTTAACACCCACTGCAAGTATTGCAACCTGCCTTTGCACAGATGGGCACACAGCCCTACACCCAGGGACCAGCGCTGTTTTCCTAGGGCTCCCTAGCTCCACAAGAAGCTATCCACATTCCAGTAACCGAACCCACTCAGAACTGAGCTACTTATCAGAGCATTTTGCATCACGCTAGTTTGGGAGCTGTAGCGCGCAGAAGCAGAGCGGAGAGTCAGAGTTTAACAGCTAAGCATCTGAATGGACAAGAGAACAATACCAATATTGAGCAAGAGGCTGATCTCCAACTGCCATCTCACCTTTTCGAGACAAGCGCCCTATTAATAAATTGATAAATTAATAAATAAATATGAGGACATAATTCTTATGTCCTCATTTCAAAGCACACACGCAAGGACTGGTAAAGCATCCTCAAAATTAAGACAGCTACATTACCATACAAAAAAATAAGATTTCAAGGAAGCTATATACTGTGCCTTGCCAGACAAAGTAAATTATATAGCCAGGAGTTGCTACAGCCAGATTTAGCTTTGCACAAGCTAACAGGATTCCTTTATAAATTTAGCTAGGGGCATGGATAACAAGCACTTGTGGAAATCCGAACCACAAGTTTCAGGCAGTAGATTGCTCCCTCCAAAAAACACAACGCTAGCAAAGCAAGGCTATTAGTAGGCTCCTATTACATAGCTTTTAAATCACCTTTAAGTCACCAGCTCCTCTACAGAGGATTATTTAATAACTAGAGTATCAACAAACAGCATCAAAAGAGAAAAGCTGGGTCACAGCTGCTTTAGAGGCTCTCAACTAATTATCAAGGGGGATGTAGGAAGCCAAAGACAGATCAGAGCAGAAGCCAACTCAACATAGAACTAGGTTTATTTCAGGTCTTTTCCTCTCCATACTCGCATACCCCAGCTTGTGACAAGCAGAAACTTCACGCTGCAGGCTTGCAAGCGCCAAGCCGTTAGGCAGATGGGGGATGAGGGCTGAAGGAGGGCACCTCGTTCAGCAAGAGAGACAAGAACCACACAGCAAAAGTAGCCGAGACAGGGAAGAGGCACGGGCGGGAGATAGGGAAGCATACCCCGGCTCCCACGGGACACTGCCCGGCTCCCATTATCCTTCTCCCTTTCCCCAAACACACGCTCTTGTTGCTTAAGTGAACACAACAGAAATAAAGCAAAACCCGCAGGCTGCAGCTCACAGAAGCGGGGCCGCCGGGGGGAGCCCGGCGGTACCCGGGGGGAGCACAAAGACTCGCGGCGCCCCGCAGAGCGGAGCGGAGCCCCGGCCCGAGGCGCCGCCCGAACAAAGCCCCGCACTTACCGGCGGCGGCGGGAGCCTCAACCCGCGCGCGCGCCCTCCTCTTCTCCTCCTCGTCGTCCCCGTTTAAAATCCAGGCGCAGGAGCGCGGCCCGGGGAGAGCCGCCCCGCGGCTCATTCGGCGCCAGCTGCGCCCCCGCGCACGCTCCGCGCCCGCCCCGCGCGCTCGGCGAGCGGTTTAATCCCCAAACTTCCTCCTGCTCCTGCTGCTGCTGCCGCTGCCGCCGCCCGGGCAGGGGAGTTTGTGAAGTCCCCTCCTCCGTGCAGCTCCCGCGGCCCCTCCCCAGGGAGGCCCGGCCCGCAGCTCCCTCCTCGCCCCTCTTCTCCTCCTCCTCCTCTTCCCCCGGAGCTGGGAGAGGAGGGGGGACCAACCACTTGGACTTGCCTTTGGAGCCCAGCCAGGCGGAGCAGTCAAATTACAGCCCCGGGAAGAAGGGAGGAGGGGGGAGAGGGAAAAAAAAAAAAAAAAAAAGGGAAAAAGAACCAGCTACTGTTTTCACGCGCCGAGCGAGCACTTCGCTTCGCTTCCCGCCGCTCCGCTCAGCACCGCGCTCCGGCTCTCGGTGCTTGCGAGGAGGGGAGGCCTCGCTGCAAGGTGCTGGAGCTCCCCCGGGGCGCTTCGCGTTGCCGCGGGGTGCAAGGGGCAGCTCGGCCGTGAAAACCCCTTCAGGGAAAAAAAAGAAAAAAAGACGAATTCAAAGAAGTTTTAGGGATTACACCTGCCTGCTGGCACATTGCCTGGCTTTATTAAAAAGTGAGTTTAAAGTAACTTTAAAAATACTAAATAAAAAGTGATATGAGGCATGAACTACTAGCAGAGAGACTGCCTGCTTGAGGTAAAGCCTGAATTCTTCAAGTGTGTTCAATAATCTTTACTCTTCTGACTTCCACCAAAATCCTAGGTCTCCTGTAAAACCTCAATCTGTAGTTTGTATTAAGTAAAGCTCCGTTGCCTCTGATCTATAACAGCCTCTCCCTTTGCTCGTGCTGACACTGAGCATGTGGAACATGAGGAAATTTAGGAAGACAAAATATCCCAGGTTTTTAAGATGTCAAAACAAGCAGTTATAGTACTGACCCAGTTAACCAGTAGTTTGGTTAGGCAGGAAGTTGCAGGATTTGCTTGCATCTTACTCTCACCAAAATCTTTCTCATAAAAAAAATTCTGAAAAAAACCTCTGACAGGGTCTCTTTCTCTAGTATTAATTCAAAAGCCCAGAGCACTTTCACAGCATCCCAAACAGCATATGGTTTAGCCCAGTGCTGAATTTTAAAAGACTAATATATTTATAAATTCATTTTGGCCATGTTTCAAAACAAAAGTTTGCATTACCTAAGTGGAAATATATCAACTTCTCAACCAAAGAAAAAAATATCTACCAAGGAAATTGTCTTAATGACAGCTCCTTGAATTTATTACACTTATTCACATAGCAGAATTACCACGTAGCTATCACCGAGGTGTAAGTCCTGCTCCACCCCTGCTTCCTTGCAAACCATCGCTGTCATATCTCACAGGAAAAGCAGATAGAGAGACGGGCTCTGCAGTTCATGTTTTGGAGTAGCACTCCACAAAACTGCTCCCTGTAGCTCCCATGGAGAGGGCAAACAAGCCGGGATGCGACTGGTAGCCCCGCTCAGGCCAGCCTTTCGGTCGCAGCCTCCTGCAATGCTGCCCCATGTCTCCGTTCCATGTCCGCCTGAGACGCTCGTTCTGCCCTCGTGCTACGCACAGGAGTTTGGTCTTAGCTGGCACACCAAGGGAAAACAAAATAAAAAAGCAGCAAAATCCTCTCTAATGAAACTTTTGGGAGAGAAGTGCTTGGAACTTTTCTCCTTACGGGGGAATTAGGGAGTATTTTTCCCTTTATGAAAAGATCTTTAAAAGATGATAATAAAACAAACTACTGGTCGGTGCATTTAAGTCAGGCCAAATTAAAACAAATGAAAATGCATGCACATCCCCACATGGGAAATATAAGAATCAAAACGCCAAACCACACAGTATTCCAAGTTCATTTACAAAACTCTACAGCCTCTGCAAATATGTTTTAAAAGCCTTACATGATCTGTTCCATATGGAGTTTATTTTTTTCTTGGTGCTGTGACTAACAGGAAAAATTTTCAAGAAGAGAAGTCTCTTCCTCCCTCTTCATCCTTCTACCTCCCTCTCCCCAAAGAGAGAACATGAGCCAGTCTGGTTTCTGTTTGCTTGCACTAAAAATAGTGTTCCAGTGGACTGACCTAATGCTTCCACTTGTATGTCCACTGGCTGGCAGAGTATGATCATTGCTGCACAAAGAACGGCAGAGGTTTAAAGGTCAAGCTTGATAGCGCTGTAACACAGACCAGCTAACACCCATTCAAAGAACCACCCAGTTTTGGAGGAGTTACGGGCTTGAGAGCTCTCATCTCTGAAGGCGATCCAAGTGACTATGGTTAAAAGCTCCAAATAACCCCAGTATGAGTAACAAAGAGTCTTTAGGCAGAGAAATGCCACTGTAACAGAGTGCCATTGGTAAATGTGGGAGCACTGCATATTACAGGGGTTCCCAGACAGTTTACTCAGTTACTATTGGCAGCTTTCTTTTCCTCACACTTGTTTCCACAGTGTCTCTCACACTTTTACCACTCCATCACATGGCAGGACTCCTGCCTTCCCCTCCTCACATAGCTTGGGATCCAGCTCTACACCCAACCTGTTTTCAGCTCTGTCCCTGCTGCTCTCCCCAGCGGACACTGCCAGCACTCGGGAGCTCATGCCCTAGATCAGAGCATCTACGGCTCAGAGCGGGCAGATCCCCTGCCACCCAGCTGGTAAGGACCTGCCTTCATGAACCGTTTTAGAGTGGCTTGTTCACTGCAGCTGGGGATCTGTAACCTATTATGTTTTTCCCCTTTGGGATTTTCCTTTCTCTTTAGAAGCCTTTTTATATCAACCTGTCTACCTATAGTACTATTACATAGATCCATATATTTATGTGTGTGTGTATATGTATCATCTCAAACATCATCACATTTCCTCACATTGTCAGCACTGGGTTGCACCAGTCATCATGTTAGTGCCGTCCTCAACACGTTTGCTGCTCAGCAAACTTCTAAGCAATTATTTTAAACAAACAGAAACCCATGTCACTTCAGCTTTGCTGACTGATGATGAATTTCAGCAGTCACCTGTAGAGAAGCATGAACATGTTCTGCTCAGCTAGGATCGCTGGGAGGAAAAAAAAAAAAGAAAAAGAAAACCAAAACCAACCCCCCCTGTTTCCCTATGACAGCAGAAAACTGCTACCTGCAAAGAGCCCCTCGCTCCCAAACTGAAAGACTCATCACGGATTCCATGGTCCGAGATGGGAGCAGGGCTCTGCATGCCATAACCAGGGGAATAACACAAGGAAGTGGATGCAGTCTCAGCCTGGCCACTCCCCAGTCAGCCTAAATGAAAAAAATAAAGTGAAAATTGTGACGTGCTCCTTGTCTAGCATCCAAGTTAATTATTCCACCCACGATATAGATTAATTGCCAGGCACAGGTACACTTGTTTGCTTTGCAAAGCAATACTGTTAAGCAGGTTTTTTAGGGTTATGCCACTGCTTAATTGAACAGTCTCTTTCATGTATACTAATTCCAAAGAGCATGCAGCCCTTCCAGTAATTATACGTTCTAGTCAAATCATTAATATCAAATGAAATGCAATCATATCTACTTTATGCCTGGGTCCGGTAGGTATTTAAGTACCTCCAAACAGATGAGATATCTGTGTGAGAAAAATCGTAAGCATATTCAAGTTTTTACATCAACAAAGTTACTATCACAAAGTTCAGATTTGCTTATCAGTCTTATTACAAAATTTGAGTGAAAGTACAAGATGACTCTATGTCACTTGCTCTGAGACACAGTCTACATAAAAATGTGAGTAAAATGATGAGATTTAGCAGTTACAAGCAGGAAGACACAGTTAACATTGCAAAAGAACAAAAGGGAATTGAATGAACTTAATCTTTATTGGAAGAGGGTTTGATCCCTCATATTTTGGGAATGTTTCCATGCTGGAGCAAATATCTTTGTGATTACTTGCTTTTCCACATACCAGTATTGCTGCCACAAATGCAACTATATTTCACA
This sequence comes from Crypturellus undulatus, assembly GCA_013389825.1. Lineage (NCBI taxonomy): Eukaryota > Metazoa > Chordata > Aves > Tinamiformes > Tinamidae > Crypturellus > Crypturellus undulatus. The sequence goes on along the minus strand of VWPW01012060.1, from coordinate 60,392 downwards.
GCAAAGCATTCAGTCTAGCTGCAGGTTTTCGCAGTGGGAGACTGGACCAGGATCACAGCATTCCCTGTTCTACTCTGTTCACTTGCCCACACAATAGAAGGGATACTGGGCATGCAGCAGGTGCTCCTTTCTCAACACTCAGCTGCCCCTTTTCAGCTCAGATCGGTTATTCAGGAAAAGAGGTTTAATAGATGTCACAAGGAGGCTTTTGGTTTGTGTGTTTGCTTTAGGGGCTGCAAGAGCATGCCCTATAAAAGAGTTTATTCATGCCACATGCTTTGTGGTGAATCCCTATGCACAAAGAAGTAGGATCAAATCTGAAATCTTAAAAACACAACAAAGAGAGTATTAGGATCTCTTCGGGCAGCAACTAAGAGCAACCTTTCAACATTGCTAATACAGATTCCTCAGAAGGTGGATGAGCTCATCTGATTACAGAAATCCAGTTCAACTTAAAGGATACTTCTTGAAACAGAAACATATAACTGCTGGTTTCTTCTGGCTCATCTAGGTTATTAAAAGAATTTTTACCACTTAAATGAAAAGCTTGTGGTTCTGTACTTTCAGCTGTGCCTTTTAAAGCACAATGCACCATGATAATTAGACTAATTGTTTTAAAGTACTGTCTGAGTAACGAGTAATAACCGTGCCTTTCTTTTTTAACTAATAAACTTAACTCATCCTCTGGCTAACTGCTCAGAAATCACCAGCCAGCCCCTGATGTATTTCTTTCAAGCACTCTAGCCTGAGATCTTCCTTGCATTTAGTCTGGTTTGCTGCCACTGGAGACCTGTTTACCATTCTACCTAAAGTAACGCAGTTTTCTGCACATGGACTAGAGTGGGTCCTAAGGGGTGGATTTACCTCCAAGATATAAGTGGGTTGAAATCTCCATTGTTTTATCAAGCCTAATGCAGTACCCAGTTGCGATCACAGGTCAGCTGATTGCTGTGCCGCTGTTCAGGTCTCCCCTTCACCTTGTGATGCGCCCGCTTGGCCACCCCGGGGCGCAGGATTCAGATTATATGCAAAGCATGTGCAGCCCAGTGACTTCTGCAAAGGAAATAAATGAAATCAATTTACAATGCACAACAAGGCTCTGTGCAGCCTGGCTGCCTCCTGGAAAGGGACACTTGAAAGGGCATTTACCCCGCTGGCTTCCGAATCACAGAATCACACAGGGTTGAGGTTGGAAGGGGCCTTTGGAGATCACCTAGTCCAACCCCTCTCTGTTCATAGGGATCGCGTGAAGCAGGTTGTCCAGGAGCATCAGCAGACAACTTTGGAATATCTCCCAGGATAGAGACTCCACCATTTCTCTGGGCAACCTGCTCCAGAGATCAGTCACCCTCAAGGAAAAAAGCACCCAACTCTGTTCCAAGCTACCCACGTAGGAAAAACTTTCTGGAGGACCTTCCGATGTTTTAGTGAACTCTATGTGAAGAGTTCTTCACTCTAGTGAAGCCATGATTGGCTTTTGATTGCAAAAGCTCACTGACTGATGGTAAAATTTATCACAGTCCTTAGGCAAGTTTAAATTACATTGAGCAATTCATGCTCAGCCACTGCAAACTGTTCAGAGGAAGGTGATATATCAGATGCTATCAAGCCAGCAGAAAGATTTAACAAACTTGCTCTGCTTTCATTCTGCACATGTATACATGAGAATAGACAAGGCAGTGGAAAGGAAATCCCAAAGCTTCGTCAGAAGTTGTAATGATCAAGGCTTTTAACCCTCAAAATGAGAATTTGCACTGACCTCAGTCGGGAACTATCAGGAAGAAGGTTGGAAGTCTTGCAGTGATGATCTGTCTTTTGAAAAATTGCTGGAGAATCTCTTTTAGGTTTTACAAAATTAGTTGAAAACTACAATACAGATACTTTTGGTTCTTTAATTCTTGTGTGTGACAAAGTAAAAATGCAAAGTAGTTTAAAAAGGCAAAAAAAAAGACAATACCTCAATCTCATTGTGTTTCAGAGCAGAATGTAGACCATCTTGATAAAATTCTCTTAGCAATGAAACGACACAGCAGAAGAAATTAAAGGAAAAAAATGTAAAAAACACCCTAAAATATTATGATCAATGGTTTGGTATAGTACCTGATGTTAACTCCTTTCATTTAATGTAGAAGATTAATACAAAAGGCTGTACAGGAAAACAAGTCAAATAATAAAGAAAAAAAAACACTTTTAATAAAGCAGCATCTTGCAAATATCCCTTCATATCCACTAGTCAAGCAGCCAGTTGATCCACCAGATGAGCAGTCACTAACACTGTGCTAGTACTGTAGATGCAAGTCTTTACAAAGAGCAATTCAGACAGTCCCAGAGAGGATTTGTGTACAGTGCAGCAACGATGCCCAACTTTCACTGCCTGCTGTCACTAGATGACTGTGAGAACAGGCTATCTCAAGGGGTAGTAGATGAAATCCCCTTTAGAATATTTTTTCCTTATCCACATACAATGCAGCTGATGCAAGAAAGAGACAAAGTCTGCTCCATTTCCTCAGGCCTGGTTGTTTGAACTTCTTGATACATCTGGCCCAGGACAGTGTCCCACTACATAAGTTTGATTGGATAAAGAAGCCAACAAACACTTACATCTGTTAGCTGCCTGCAAATCTACGCAGCTGGGTTGTGAGTCATTTCAGGCCTGGCTAATTGAATAAACAATTCTAATTGTGCTCCGTGAAGCTCTCGTGTCTTCTGGGAGCCTTGGCATCTCTCCTCGGGAAAGCTATGCAAGTTAGGGTGCAGTCACACAAATTCTGTCAGCTAGGACAAGGCTTACCTGAATCATCTAGTCGAACCAGCACAGCCACCCTCTGGGCAACTAATATAAATAAGTTCCTAATATTCCAAATCCAGTTATCAGAAGGTTACTTACACTGACATTTTTGAAGACCCTCAAATAACAGTGCCATTTGTTATTTTACTGCTGTAAGACTCAGAAACTCTGGTAGAGGTAAAAGTCCAGAGGCGTAGGAGAAAACAGAGCTCCAGGACTGACTAATAAAGAAAGAGGGACAAGCTAGCTTGATAAGTGTGTAAATTTGTTTCTAGCCTGCAGAGTGAAGGCCTGCTTTAACTATAAACCATAGTTCTGAAAAACACCGACATTACAATTATTTTTCTGAATCTTTTGGACTGGTATGAGATAAAGCTGAGGCACTAGAGAAGGTGATATCTGCAAACTTAGACATTATTTGCTTCTGTGTAGAAACACAGGTGAGCTGCACAGATCTTTGTCTATCATCCATGTAATGTCCCATTTTTTCAACTTCTGTTTTGCAGTATGTAGTCCTTTTTGCCAGTGGTTGACAAGCAAAGAAATACTTTTATTGAAATCCACGTTAGAGGCAGAACGTGTGTGTGCCTTTTCTACCCTAATCACCAGAAATATGTGCAGTAGTACTTTTTCCCCACCCTTTTTTCTTTTCAAACCCCTCTCTTTGGCCCAGGACCATGTGTTTTGACAGCCTTAGCACTTTGGGCCTATCAGATGCTTCCACAAAACAAATTAAGCCAAATGCTTGTCACAAGTCAGCTGTTCCTGTCAAGGGAAAAAAAAAAATTAACAACGCAAAAGAGCTGTCTCACAACACTAGATTTCTCAAGCAATAGTCTCTCATTTTTTCTCTCTGCAACCTACCCTCCCAAGGCCTTTCCTATTTTTTAAGTTATTTTGGGTGGTTGTGATCATAGCTATTATATCACTGCATCCATTGATGTTGAGGATCCTCTTGGAAACAGCCCAGTAACAGGGATCTTGAGCCCACTAAATTTTGCAAAAGCTTTTCCACAGGCAACTGACCTGCTGCATATGTGAAATGAAACATTCAGGTGGCATCCTATTTGACTCAGGTAAAATAATAAAATAACCTAATTGTATTATGAAAGAAGACACCTTTCTTGCTTAACTTTAATGACAAGTGTGCCATATTTTTCAGAAGGTAAGCAAGGGAGGAATTTCTAAGGCACCAGTGGTAATTAGGAGTTTAACTCTTGATAATCCATTCTAATACTCTGGACACTTATCCATTCTCCTCTCAAACGCACACTGTGTGCCTTCAGCCAGAAGTTCTGGCATTATGTTACCTTGTGTCACATAAACTTGTATCTTCTCTAAGATTCTAAGACTTTTCTCTAAGACTCTTAAGAAAGTGACTGGATTTTGTTCCAGATTAAATTAGCTGGCTAAATAAAATCAAAAAAGAACCTGGCACAGCAGATTGGTTGTATTTCTTAAAAAAAAAAAAAAAAAGCTATAAGTAAACAGCTCCAACATTTGCATTTCAAGCTATGTACCTTCTCCTGCTGTTACCAACTCTGAAACTTTCAGATCTGAATTTGAAGTTGTCATTGTTGATTTGAAGCTCATCAATAGGCTGATGAGGCATTCATCTTGGAATGCCTTTAGACACAAAGCAATCATGCTATTGATATGCGGGATCATGAATGACTAGTGGCTGCAAGAAACTTAACCTGAAATAAGATATGAATACTGCAGATGGGCAGCGGAACAGACTGTAGTAATAGTTGAGACAGGCATCTCTGGAACATGGAATGCATCCCATGATAGGGAGCATGATCCATAGAGGCCTGAGAGACTTCTAGTCACAAACTCCTACCTAGCACCTGCCAAACATTTCTGACTATCCAGGAGACTCCCTCCTGCCCTGCTTGATGCTGGGTTGCTGCCAGTCATGCATGCCTTTTGTACACTCTCAGGAAGCAAGTGATGCTGCACAGGCAAGCACATTGCCACGTGTTCTCTGCAGTAGAAGGCTTTTGCGATGCTTGTGAAAGAATCAGACTTGTCTTCTGTTCTTCACCACTACAGTATCAATCAACAAGATGTCTTAGAAAAGGACAGTGGCTCAAGTAAAGTGGAGCTAAAAGATTGCCTCTCATTTCAAAGAGATAAATATCTTCAGTGGCTTGTCTTTTCGTGATGTGAATATTCACCCTCACTGCCAAATTTGTTTGCATAGAAACAGGACAGAATTTTATAACCAAACAATGGAATAAACATCCCCAGAAAGAGCCCTCAGATTTTTTCTTATATTACATGTTTTGTTCTTTCGACATTCCTTTTGTGTATTAGCAACATATAGCAGCACATACTACTAGCTAAAATATTGGGCCTTTAAAACACTGTGCTGCAAACAGATTTTCCATGTAGAAACTCTTAATGCACTACAGAAGAAACTTAAATTCTATAGCAACAACATCATGATGGAAGAGAAACAGACTAAAAAATGGACGAAGAAAAAAGCACCATTTCTGATCTACTCCATATGCCCTTCTGGAAGGCTGGCCTTTTCATTTAGGAAGAGCTCCAAAACAGAATTAAAGTTACACAGAAAAACTACTCTCGAAGGGGCAAGCAGAGAGAGGACACACGCACACACCCTTCCTTTTGAGTAGACTTTCCTGAATGTTGCCTCAGCTGTCTGCCGAGTCCTCATGGAAGGACTTTCCTTTTTATTAAAAGAAATAATAAAAACCTTTCTCTCTGTGTTTTGGACCCAGAAGCTTTCCTCAGTGCCAGTAGTTTCCAAACTTTTTATTGCACAATCCCTGCTCTACACAGACTTTGCACTTAACTCTGCTTCTGTTTCACGGCAGGGAGTCATCTGGGCCTCTACGCACTGTGCAGCATTGGAGAAGCCCACGGGCTGCATCTTGACCATTGGTCACCCAATACAACCTGTACCAGGACTCTGCCCAGTGCAAGTTATGTACCTGCCCTGATGCGGGTCTTAAAGGCTCCAGCTGTTCTGTCTAATGCCCACTAGTCATTAATGCTGCAGAGCTGCTATTCAAGCCAAGCACTGCCTGAAGAAGGCAATTCGCAGGACCAAAAAGCTAGAAAGGAATATATGCCCCTTGCAGGTGTGCTGCTTGCACTTGCTTTAGTGAGCTAATGCTAAATTACAGGCATCTAGAGAATGAGGTTAATCAGAAAAAAAAATATATTCTTCTCTTCAAAGAAAAACACTTTGTTTCAGACAATGCTGCTAAATCAAGTAGTAGAAGGAAATTAAAATTAGCCTCGGATATTTCTCTTAAGAGGTTCCTTTCAAAATTCCAGTGAAAATTGGTTTTGACTTGGCAGATTTATGAGGCTTTGAAACTTTCAATTGGAGCCTAAGCAATAGTTTGTTTTGTATTTAGAATAATAATACTCCTTTACTGAGGCAAAGAGGGGCGGTGACACCACTATTTATGGCTTGTTGTCCCTCTCAGTTTCTGCACGGGGAATGCAGCTGGACTGGTTGTTGCTTTACAATTACTGCACACTTTTTGTATTAACTACTCCCATGTATTGAAAAAAAACACGAAAATGCCCCTTCAGAACAAAGGATAAACAAAAAAAATGAAAAGGGAATTGTAAAGATAAAGTTTTGAGTTGTTTTTACTTGTCTACTGGCTTAAGTCAGTGGGGTCCGTTTGCTCAAGGTTTCAAAATTTCCCCCAAAACCATGAATGTCAGAAACTTTTGAGTGAAAGTTGAGCTTTTTATACCTTGAGACCTTATACCTGAGGTCATATGAAAAGTAGCAAATACTACAGTATTAGTGATAAACTGCCATCCAGCAGCATAGAAAATTGATATAGATTTGTATCTTCTCACATATTTTCGTACATGAAGTTTTGGAAACTTAGAAAGCAGAAATCCTTATGAAAAGTATTTGTAACACTTTTGACAGGTGGGCATATAAATAATTTGTGGTATTCTTGCATTTCTTTTATGATCGTTCAAGATTTGCATAACTCTAACCTGTGGTTTTTTAATATGTTGAATATATTTCTTTCTGTACAACCTCCTAAAAACTGGCTCAGAACTTTAGTTTGTCTTTTTGAAGTGGTAATAGTGCATAAAATGTTTTTTTATTTTTTTCTCTTGGAAAGACAAATACCATTGTTTCTACTTCTGTACACAAATTCTAGAACTGCAGAATCAATAGGCTGTTTCAAATCCCATCATCAGCAGATACTGGGCTGCAAGCCAGTTTCCTCACGATGACTTTGTTTAGCCTACAGTTCTAGCTAATTGATTGCCAGTTTGTTTGAGTTAGCACAATTAAAAATGGTAATGCAGACATCCAAGAAATATTTGGGGCAGAACAGTTCATTAATCAAAGTTATAGCACATCCACAACTTTAAAATAGACAATGTTAGGCTGGACATAGCCCTTCCGCCTTCTTTCCCATCTGACATTTAGGAACTAGACATCTCCCTGCGGTCTGCTTTGCTGATGGAAGACCACTGTCATCAGCATTCAGGGAACGGCTTTCAGTTATAGACTAACTATAGACTATAGACAGGTACCCCCACAGACAAAGCAAACCTGCTACCTATTCCTCACAGCAACAAGGCAGAGCAAACTTATTAAAAAAGCAAAAGCAGGTGCAATTGAGCACCTTACCTCTCTTATCACTGATGCTTGAACAATAAAAGGTTACGGCAATTAAATTCAACTTTCCTGGTGCAATGAGTTAAGAGTAGCAAGCTGGGAACAGCTTGGGAATTCAGGGAACAAGTCACTTGTTTTCTATCTGTGTGTTTTAATCCCAGAGATATGTTGCCCATTGGTGAGCTTACCTACTACCAGATATTGCTGATATACGGGATGAAGATGGAGACAAGAGGTTTCATCCACTGCAGAAACCAGATAAAGGTATTCACATCCTCCAGAGAGGATGTCAGACTTGACTCTCTCTCACTTATCTCTTTGGAACAGCTGAAAACAGTTCCCCATAAACGGTTTGGGAGAACTAATATTTCTTATCTTTTCTCTTATTCCCATCAATAATAAGCTTTCCTGTACTGGAAATGGACTGTGCTTGTGATGGACTGAACTCAAGGCTGGACCCTGCTGCCTAAGCGCTGCCCACCGTGGAGAGTCATAAGTAGTTTTCAAAGTGTAGGATGATTAATGAGAGCTCAGCACCGGGGTGCTGAGAGGCTCTGACTCATGACAGATGCATGTGAAAAGACTGGTGAACAGAGGGTGGTCAGGTCTGAGAAAACAAAATCCATCACTGAAATCAGTGAAAGCCGCTGACAATTGTTTTTGCACACAGAGGCTATTTCTAAACATGAGAAAACCTACTGCTACTAACTGTACGTACTTAAACTGTGCTTCCTCTTGTCATACCCACTATCCTTCTACCGTGTTTAAAAAGGAAATCTGAAAGCCAGAAACGAATCAAGAGGCAGCTTGACTGGTGATCTGTGGAAGTGTCATTCTTAAAATAAAGTGTTTCTTCTTTAAAAGCTTTTTAATAATAAAATGATCCACACTACTTAGTCATTATAGTGTCAAACAAACATCAAGATGACAGATGTGACCCCAGAGAGTTTATCGAGCACGTGAGGATGGAGAGAGCAGATGGCTAAAGGTGAGATTACAGAAGCATTGATGACTTTCGAATGAACAGCCATTTGGTTAACTAGTACAGCAAGCCTCTAGGCTCTTTAGCCCACCAAGTCAAGAGTCCAAAACAAAACTCTAAAAGCAGTCTCTGTGAAGCCTCCAGCTTCCTGATTCCTGGAACCTGCCAGGAATTTCCCTTGTATTCATGGAAGCCATAATGAGCCAGTATCCCCGATAGTCTAAAAAGATCTTGCACTGTAAATGGGACGTAGAAAAAAACGCCAGGAGAGCATGTCATTTAAAACAATGGTCAGCGGCCCAGCCAAGTGTCTACAGCATGGATGGGAAATCCCGGTGCTCCGACAAAACCTTTCCTGACTGTCCCGCACCCACTTGAGAGAATCTCCTGTTCCATTGTGCTCACCAGTGCTTGGTCCCTCATCTTTAAACCCTTCAAGCAATACAGATTAGTAAGAAAAATATGTTAGCCTGCCTGAGAGAGACCCTCTCTTTATTAGAAGATGCTGCAGGAAGGGGCTCACATGGTGCTCTACTGAGATCATTATCGTATCTTTGAAGCTTCTGTTAATACTAGGGTTTCTGTTATGCAGTGGAATAGCAGTTACCTATTGTGAAAAAACACAGACATCAAGTACAAATTTGTTTTTACACAAACAAATTACAAATTTGTTTCTTTACAGAAATTGTTTTTTGATTTAGTTAAATCCTTGCAATTTTGTATAAAAGCAAGGGTGGGAAATAAGAAGTATAAACATTATTCTAATAGAAAACATGCATAGTCTTTATAATATTAAAGTCATTCTCATTAAATAGATACTATTGAAAACACCATATATCAAGATGAGTGGAATTTTCCTAGAGGAGGTTCTGAAATTGTTTCCTCCTAACAAAACCTTGAAATTCTTTTATCAACACACGTGATTTCCTGTGCTCTTTTCTGTATTCCAAAAGCCAAATACATATCTTATGCTGACAAAACTCCTAGTTTCCCAAGAAGAACAAACAAATAAATAAACAAGCAGATCTGCATGGTGTCGGTACTGCAGGCAGCTTTTTTGTATTTTCTGGAAGATCTCACTGTCTTAAGGAACAGTAATTATTTGCAGGCATGCTCAAACATTTTCAACATAATAAAAGCATTCAAGACCTTTCCTCTTGCAGCCATAAGGTTGAAATCCCCAGTAGTAAATTTCAAATTGACCATTAGTTCAATTTTGTCACATTCTATTGAACTATGCAAAACAAAATATGTTGATAAATCGATACTGGCATCATAGAATAAAAAAAAATATTGTTCTCTCCGTCCAGAAGACACTCACTGCTCCATTAGTGAAATATGTTTATTGTTCTGGGTCTCTGTTAATAGGGATATAATGGGGACAGAAATTACAAAATAAAGTCTCTAGTAAAAACAGTAAGTGGATATAGTACAACAATTCAGACATAGCAATGGCTCCACAGGATGTAATGAGATAACTTAATATATCATTATATAAGCACACTTGACACATCTTGTAATGGCCCCAGTGCTCGCTGGACTTTTCTGAATATTGCACTAACCTAGCATAAACTGTCTAGCTCTTCTGCTGAGTTATTTCCTGCTGGGCTAGTGAGTTAATGTGGTTGATGGAAGCATCCCTTTATTAGGGTAATGGATGCTCAGGAAGGTACCTAGGCAGCAGGTACATGGACAAGCGTTAAATTGAGCAGCTGTCCATAACTTGACCATGAATGAGGGCTCCTGAAGTCATTCACCTCAGCTGCTAAAACAATATTTGCTGCTGACTTCAGCTAACAGTTAGCTTTTATCACTTCCAGGAAATTACACAGTGGGTAAGATGCCCTGCGGGCAGGCTTAGGCAGTCCCCAATAATACTGCGTTATTTGGTTTGCAGCAGGGAACCTAGGCAGCAGACATCTAAGCTCCAGCTTAGGAGGATTGTATTGTGCTAGACTACAAATATGTAATAAAAATTGTCTTCTGCAAATAGATTACAGCTGAGCAAAGCAAAAGTAGAGAGTAACTGGGGTTATAATACCAGTCAATATCAACACCAAGACTAGAATCCAAGTCCCTTGAGCCTTGCCTCACACTTTATCCACTGGATCTCTCTCTCCAAACATCTTGGACCTACTACCAGCTCCACTAGCTTACACTATAGTGTCCAGGTCTATTTTATCAATCACAAGTCAAATCCATCCTGGATGCAGAAGAAATTGTTCAAGTGAACTGAAATGACATGCTAGACATTGAGCATAAGAGAAAGATCTGATTCAATGACTATTTTGAGTCAAACAATACACTGCTATGCCAGAATGCCCATTGTTAAGAGGTCCTGTGGGTTTTGCAGTTTTACTTTCTCGTGTTTTGTTATAAATTCGTGTGGGACTGAATGGAAAACAGTTGCCTGCTACTAAATTAAGACTGTGGAGAATACTCATGCTGTTTATATCCATGAACAGATTGGTTCTTCTAGGCTCTTTATATGGTCAAGATACACAGAGAGAGACTCTAGAAGGCAACTCATCTCTTATCATTCTGTAATTTACAGCACACAGAGAAGCTGGCATCAGTGTAAGCACCTTACGTAGATGTCTATTGACCTGAATATCTCCTCTGTAAGAGCAGATTGCATTCTACCAAAGTCTTTTGAGCTCCTACTTCTGTTTTTATTTGCAGACCACACAGATTTCCCAAAATAAGGAAGACCTACATTCTAATTTATGAAACATCTGCAGTCCACATGAGGAAGGAGTGTATCCCAGAGGAATGAAAAATTAGATTATGCACAATGTGTGGATAAGAAGCAACCGGTGTTGAGAGTAATTAAATTTTGACACTGATGATTTTCAAACCACTGTGTGCACTACTTAATTCATGCAATTTCCCTATAAAAAAAATCAAAAAGGTCTGAGATTGAAGGCTTATCTACACATGAAAATTAATATATAACTGATAAAGAGTCAATTTAATATACACAGTTATTTCAGACTGGCTCCGAGGATGGATTCCTATTCTGGAAATCCAAAGCAGCTTTCACTCACTTGAAAAGAGAGAGAAAGAGAAGGAAATCAGCAAACAATCAAAAAAAAAAAAAGACCTTTAAACCTCAAACTCTTTATTCCAGATAAGACCATCCAAACACCCTCAAACAAATTAACAGAAAAAAAAAAATTCTATTCCAGATAAGACCATCCAAGGTATCTTCAAGCCAGATACTGATTATACATAGGCCTCAAAACCTGTGTTTCATCTGGATCTATAAATACAGGGTCCTTCAGCTCTTGCATGTTTTTCACATATGTTGATACAATTCTGACCACTCTCCCTCCAAAAGCCTGTGGTGGAACTAGAAGGAGTACGGCAGAGTGACGAGGATGACAGTGATTATGGCTCAGCATCTGTACATGGAAGAGTTAAGCAGACTAGCTTTCTTCAGCTCTGGATGGCTGGAGTGTGTGTGCAGAGGATGTTCCTAAAATCATAATTGCAGAAGGTGGTGAATAAGGAACAATTGTTCATTATTTCTCACCATGTAAACAAATGAATTTATCCAATGGTAGGTTTAAAAATAGATAAAAACAAAGGGAATACTTTTCCACACACCAAGAAATTAGTTTCTGTGACTCTGCTACAAGAAGTTTGGATGTCAAAATTATTAGCAGGTTTAAATAGGATTAGGCAAATCAATGGAAGAAAGGTCTATCGAGGATAACTAATTAATGACCCAAATGTCAGAAAGAGAAGAGGAAATGCCTGTAGCACTGAAGCTAGAAGAAAGAAAAGAGGAAAGGATCATTGCTCTGTTTCGTAAGCTCTTTTTCCATCACTGTTGGTGCTGGCCATTTTCAGAGACACACTAATGGGATGAACCATCATGGCACTTATTAGGTTTGTTTTTATGAGTTCCCAGTGATTATATCTGTGTTTAGATTAATTTCAATATTAAATCAAAAGAAATAGTGGATATATATAAAGAATGTGGAGCTACATCAATGATTTTGGATCTAATCCTTCTAGGTTGCCTCCTGTTAGTAGCAAGTAGGACGGTTTGGGTCATTTGGCTTTGGTATATTGTGTAGCTAAGGATGTCTGCAGCAGCACAGAAGGGATAGCAGGACTAGCACTATGAAAAAGGTGACTATAAATAACTCATTTCCTTCCACACACTATATTTGTTGAAGTCAAAAACATATCTTGATGTAATAATCCAGATGAGTGAATGATTTCTTTATAAGCATCTTGACATTTTGATCAAATCTGATTAATTCAATGTTAGGGTCATGCTTCAGAGGCTGTATATTGAGAATGAATTTGCCTTGTAACTATTTGGCTCCAAAACCCAACTGAAATACACAAGGGAGTCTTTATGGCCTGGTTGTTCTCTGCCAGTTCAACAGTTACAAAAAAATACAAAAAGGAAACTACTTTTGCATCCCTCTTTATTTCCATGCTTCACTGTGCTTTTTTGGCTTGATGATGCCTGGTACAGATTAAAACCCTCTCCAATCTACTTTTGGTCCCACTGTTATTAATTCAGGTTTTTGAGAAAGTTTCAATTAAATATGGACAAGTTAAATTTGCCTAATAGTGACCTCACAAAAATCACAAGACCAAAAGTTTAGTTTGATCTTTTTATCTCTCTCTAATGAGAAAAGAGCCTGTGAAAAAATAGATCGTAGTGAAAATAGAAATCAGAGGAGAGGACATGTACTGAGAAAATCAGTACTCAGGACACTCACTTGTGCTGGGCCAGTTTTCTGTGGGATGGAGGAGAGCATGCTATCTCTACTCCAGAATACAAGGTTCAATTTTAAAAACAAAAACAGTTGCTAAAGGAAACATCATGAGTTTAAGTTGCAGGAAAAATATAAATTCATACTAATTACATGAACATAAAGGAGAACTGTAAGGAGTGAAGTGGACTGCATTTGTTGCCAAAAAAACAAGGTTGTTTTTAGTCTAGATTTATATAAACAACCAACAGCTGGTTTCCAATATCTATTCATATATTAAAAACAAATTCATTCTTTGAAAAAAAAAAAAAACTACATGAATTTGTGAAGGGATTTAAAAAACACTGAATAAAGGGACATGTTTGCCTAAATAAAACTTCAAGGAAGAAAGAAAACACAGTGGACTGAGTTATAAGGTATTAGTATTTTAATTATATTGCATACTAAAAATGGTATAGAATGTAGATGTTATATAATGCTACACGCATCATATATATCCTGTAGCACTCAAGATTTTTTTTAGAAATTAAAATACCATTATAAACCCAGATTGCATTGAACCATCTAAGCAATTTTTTTGGTCTGAGGTACCCACTTTGTGATACCACTCAGGAGATATCATATAAGCAATTCCTAAATGGCTTCTATGAATAAGTAAGTTTTTTTTTTTTTTTAAAAAAACTTTTAAATTCTTTTGACAGTAGAGCCAAAATAACTTTATTTTTTTTTTTTCAGGACATACTATAAGCTTGTTAAACATAGCAAGAGAACTACAGGAACAAAACCAGGAAATGAGGAGGTGATGCTTCTTGTTCTCCTCAAAAAACAAAGCTTATACACACACACGACCCACTCCCTGGTATTTTGGGGCCTATCAGCACATTTCAACCAAATTTAAATGTAGCCTAATATCCCAGAGATAATCTGGGATAAAACCTGAGAAACAAGCCTACAAGCTTTAAAAAATGGAGGTCTGAGAAAGGGATGAAACCAAACAAATGCCTTCATGGTGGTAAAGATAGGCAGGATGCCCCTCTTCTAGACTCCCACTCCTGACCTTCCATTCACCCCACAGCTGGCTGCAAACAACCGCTGTGCTCCTTGCTTGGTGGGAGCACACTGTCTTTGGTGGGAGCACTGACATGGGGACATGAGCTCTTCCCCACGATACTGAAAATCTCAAGCTAGATCTGTCCTCGACTTGACAGAACCTGGAGATGTTCCTACTTTCAAGAACGGGCCCAGAGCACCAGTGTGTATGTATAATATGTATACGGCATGCAGATATCTAAATTTTCAGTCCATATTCAGTCCATATTCGGTCCATATTCGGTCCATACGGAGTAGAAAGTGAGACTGGAATGTCACAACCCCACTTCCCAGGGGAATGGATGAAAAGCTGAGGCTCTCCTTGCTCAGCCATCACGGGGGACAGTTCTAGCAGGAGGGATTCAGACTGTGCTATAGCCTGGGAAGGCCTCTCACCTCTGAACCATCAGGAGGGGGTGGCCTCTCTGAGGACACACGAGTTCAAGCCTCTTCAGTAGGAGGAAAAATGTGAACTCGGATCCCGGGACAGTATTGCGGCACAATAGCTATTAGATAAACAAGCATTCTGAAGAGCTTTTTGAAGCCAGACTTTCCTCCCCACTTTCCTCCGCTCCCTTCAACCACTTCCTGAAATAAAATATTCCAATAGGGAAGAACTCATTTTACTTTAAGTAAAGCAGCTCTCCTTCATTTTTCCCTCATTCTCTGTACCACACTGTCATCTGAGAGGGCTGTGCTGGACTTCAGGCATCTGATAGACGCAGTGATGAGCATGTTTACATAGGAAGTCCTACGAGCAACAGTGCCCTGTGAAATACACTACTGCAAACAATCATGCCAAAAATCTCTTTTCTATTGTTTCTTCAATCAGTGAATAAATATGGAGAAGACAAAAGAAATGACATTAATTTATGCCTCTGGCTGCTTATACACACCCACGTATCTCAGTGGGATTTCTGGAAATAATGCAAGGCCTCTCCAGTGCTTAAGATACAGGGCCTCCAAATACAACAGAAGATCTCTACTTGTTGGCGATAAAAGAAAGATCTGCATAGAAGAGGAAACAAATTAATTTCATCATAAAGAAAGCTTTCTATATCTGGAATGCATTGCAAGACTGAGTTTGCACACACGTCTTTGGGGATAGTACTACAAACACCGTCATATACACTTTGCTGTTACTATGACAATAGCAGATAACATTTTTCTAAACTATTTATTGTTTAGAGAATGGGTTGCTTTAGGATGCGTATTAACAAAAGTCACCTACTTTATTTCAGATGTTTCTGAACATAAGCATGTGTAAAACATTATAAGAAAAGAACATTTTTGTCAACATGTTTTTCCATTTTAGTCATTGGTTTCTTGATTTTGCTGTGCAACAGAAAAACAAAGCCATGTTATGTTCTCAGCAGGGTTATTTTCATAGTGGAACAAGATTCAAAGTAGTGACTTGGTACTCATCCACTATTAAAAACATAAAAATAAAAAAATGATCCCTTGTCCTTCCTTCAAAGGGCTGGAATACAGAATTTCCAGGGATATTCCTGGTATCTTTGTGAGAGAAAAACAATAGTACATAATAGAGGAAGGAAAGCAATGCCTGTGTTTACTTTATGCAGTGCATACACTCAACTGTCACTGACTTCAATACAAATTCCATTCTCCAAGACATCCACAGCATGAGGGTCATGCCATAGAAGCTGTACACTGGAGTGGGAAGCACAACACAGCATTAGGTAAGCAAACCTCCTTGCAGTCTCCTTGGAAGCTACTGAAGTGTGCAATGGCAACAGAGGCTCCTTCTGCCCAATCTGTCTCATGAGTAATTTTATCATATTCACTTTTTCTCCCATTTTGTTGTACAATGTTTGTTTGTATATTTAAGTAAATGTAATGAAAAGAAAGCAATAGGTCTCCCAGCTACTGTAAACACAGGCGGACAAAGCAGGTGAAAAATACACTTCTTGCTATCTTATATTTAACGAAGAAAAAAAAAAAAACTCATGCTGGGACTTGGTGTGGCATTCTAGAACACAGCTTGGATTCCCTGCTTCCTTGTTTGACCTTAGTGCAAAATAAGGAGAACTATCAATACAATATGCAGAAATTATGTCAGTCCTTTGATATGGAGGGTGAGGGGCAACCTATTTGGGATATTTGTTTTAATGATATCACAATTTCACATTGTGTGGTTTGAATTAAATAGATGCCTTTGAGCTTAAAAATCTCTAGTGATCTTTCATAATATTCTTTTATTTTTGTCTGGCACTCCATAGTGCTCCCAAGAACTGCTGCCATTGAAATGACTTAACAGCTGATGCAATAAACCCATTCAAAGACATAAACACTTCAGTTATGTTTTAAAATTTAGACAAAGATAGTTAAAAGGCAACTCAGAATTTAAAATCAATTCCTCATAATAGAAATACAGAAATGGCGTGCAAAAGATCATTACAAATCAAACTCTTATGGAATCAAATCTATCAGTAAGAGCCATTTGCCTCGTAGTGACCATATCTTCAAAAAACAAATTCCCAATTTTATACCTCTTTCTGCAGTTGCAGAGAATGGCACAGCAGGCGTCTGCAGATTGCATGCGCTGCATAGCCACTAATATCAATGCAAATTCCACTTTCTATAGCCTTTACAAAGTGAGACTGATGCCACAGAACCCAATAATAACTGTTGCTAATGAAAGCTAGATATATGCAAGACAAAATTTCTCTTCAGAATTTTTTTTATACAAGATTCTAAAACTTACTTCACTAAAGATATCAAAACAAGATTGCCCATATTTTCAAATAAATGAAAATAAGAGGGGAAACCTATCAAAGGCATTAGCAGCCCACAAATCTTTCCAGCCTCCTTGACTTACTATCTGTGTCAGTCTTCAAATGCTCCAAACACAGAGAATGAGTAAGTTCAGAACAGCTCAAAAGAATCCCAAACATACAAAATCCTTCTTCTGAAAATTAACCAGGGAAAAGATGATGAACCACAGTACTTGTTGAATCAATATATAAAGAAGCAAGAACACAGGCTATTCCCACAATACAACAGAACTTGCAACCAACATATTCCTTTAAAAGGAACTTTCTTTAAAAAGAAAATTAAGAAAAAATTGTCAGGAGGTGAAGCTCTCATAGCTTTGTAACAAATTGACTGTCTTAATAGAGAACAACTTGCCCTAGTCGTGAGTCGTGTATGTAGTTTTACTATATAGCATTTCATTGTATTTATTGTGAGCTGTAAGCATTTTAGCAATCCCTGTAATATGGAGACAAGAGGGTGTACTGAGAAATAATTCTATTTACATTTAATTAACTATAATTTTCCTTTGCTTCCAAAACTAGTCTTGACTACAACAGTTCTTCATTTAAACCCAGCTGCTCTCTACATACATGGATAATACTATTACTATGATAAAAGAATGCCTGGGGTAAACCACTGATGATTGGGGAAAAAAAAAGCTGTCAGTGACTTCAAGACAACTGGTATTTATTGTCCTAGCAGATAGGACAAAAGATAATTTTAATTAAAAAAAAAGTCTGGTTCATCACTGTTCTCTTTTAGACTTTCTCCCTGGTGAGTTTGCTTTACAGAAAAAACTAAGCTGATTCTTACCAAAGTGAAAAAAGGAAAAAGCTATAACTTTACACCACGTGTTTCCTTTAAAAGAATATAATGTGTTTACCACCTCTCTGCTTCCTCATCTTGCTTTGGCTTCATCACCTTGGCTTATCTCCCATACATCCTGGTATTTGTAAGTTCAGTAGTTTATGTTGAAAACAGTACATAATATTTTTTTCATTACACAGAGAGAATTTAACATGTGCTCTGTATTAATCTTTTCCTGCAACCAAAACCAAGGACAAATGGGTTTGATATCCTTTGCCACTTCACTAATATAAAAATGTACCACCTCACTTTTGAAAAACAGTTCAGTTAAGGCAATTTTCTGAATGAGTTTCATACAAATGTAAAACCCAGATGTCATCTCTCACTGCTGAGAATGCAAGACTAGCCAAAGTCTAAGCCTCAGAGAGAGGAACAGCACTGTGTAAAACACAGACAAATATAGCAAGATCACAGTAATATTTAATGCTAGAATAATACCAGTGAATTTCTAATAAACGGAGGCATGAGCTAGATGAGAGTTGGCACAAACTTGCAGAGGCTTAGAAGACTCACACTCAGCCCAAAACCTGACTAGCTATTACAGCTTCCTCCATATTTCTGCTGTTGGCAATGATGACATGGGGCTGGATGGCCTGCTGTGAATAATTTGAAGATGATTAGTTGCCTCGGTGACCCTCAGTGGGCATCCTGGCCTGCAGAACCGCTTGCAAGCAATGACAGACCAACTGCCATCTCTTAGGCTGAAGAGAGGATTACTAGTTTAAAACACAATAATCACAACAATTATTAAAAGAGGTGCTGAAGGGCAGTAATCACATAGGGCTATTTCATTCAATAATAGTCTTTTCTGTCTGTTAGTAAATATTTTGTATTTTGATTATTTCCATCTTTTGTTATTTTAGAAACAAACAGTGCTTATTCCAGCTGTCCGCTGAATTCCTACCATTTCCATCATTGCTGAGATAATGATTGCTGGTTTCTGAAGTAGCTCCTGACTTTGCCTGATGGTCAGGAAAAGGCATATTGTATATTTGTTGAAAATTAAAACTTGAGTTATGGATTCTCAGTCAATCCAAAAGTCAGACCCAGAAATCTCCCTCTAGAGAATGCTTTGGCCTCCATGAATTTTCAGCAAAACTACAGCAAATCCACCGGCCTAAAACTCTTATCTGAAAGAAGGCAAAAGGAGAAAAAGTGAATACTTTTTCATCTTCATTCTGCTTTACTACTGTGGCTATGTTGTGAATCACTGATATTAATTTTCTCTTTCCTTAGCATTTAATTTATGTGAACATTTGGGATTTAGTAACTGCAGAACATACCCAGAAGACACAAAATACCCAGGTAGGTGTGAAATACCAAGATGACAGGGAAGTAAAACCATATTTCTCCTAATCAAAGATGGCAATTTCTACATACAAAGGTTACAGCCTCTTGAGGAGCAGAAGAATATCGGTGATAATGAGGGAGAGATTACTATCTCACTGCTTCATGAAGACCAGGGAAAGAGAAGAGTACTGTGATGGGAATTTCTTTTTTATTGGCTATCATAAAGCTATGACAAGCACAGAGATAATGAGATATAAAGGTTCATGCTACTGATCTGAAAAAAACAACCCCACAATCAAAACTTAAAATAAAAGAGATAAGAATGTTTATGCCAGAGTTTATTTTCAGATAGGTGAGCTTACATACTTCTTCCTAGAATACTAACCTCTATTTAATTTATTTTCATTGAAGAGATTTCAAAAGTTCCTCTTCAGCCATATCTCATCGTGTTATAATTATTTAAATTCATGCAAGTTTCTACTATCAGCTTCTAGTTACAACATAGTGACAATTTTTAGTAAATTATAAAGCAAAAGGATAATTACACCCTATTCCACATTAATCTTTGACTGGTTTTCCAAACTTAGTTCCAAAAATAATGTGTCCACTGGTCCAAATGGAGCTAGGCTCCAATAGGCAGTCTACCTCCCTTTGCCTAGGAAATAATCAGCAGTTCTGAATGCTTTCTAGTTCCAGGATCAGCCTTAAAGAATATTTGGAAAGGCAATCTGAAATATTTTCTTTGACTGTCTACCTTTTTCAATGGGAAAGAGGACCAAGAAATGCATTAGCATCTTCAAACAGAGACAAAGGAACAGTTGTAATGAGAATTTGTTTATATATTTTTGTCTCAGGCTTGTTTTGGAGCAGAATCTCATGTATTTTTCATAGACCTTGGGCTAATGCCTACTGACATTAAATAGACTCCATTGACTTCATGGCTGTTGGTCTGGATGCTAAGAACAATGGCACCATGTTATATAAACTGTAGAGAAAACCAACAGAAACTTTTGGACCTGTTATGATATCATAAGTGATTTATTTTTTAATTGTAGGTGTCCAAGGACCAGAATTAGGTATCTCTATGGAAAATCCAGTTTTGTGGTCTAGTTTGGATCTATCATTTTTAAGGACAAATATTGTTTTGTGTTTCTTTGAACTCAGGTATCTGCAGCATCTATGAACATGTGTTCTGTCTCATGCAGACAAGGTCGGAGATATGTTTTAGGTGTCAGGGGGGAAAGTTCTCACATTTCTGGAATGGTTGAGGGAAGATTTATAAAGTTTTTACTGGCCTGAAGGAAAGAAAGAAAGCAGAAACATCTGCCAGAGTCATGAGTGGATTGTTGGCTAAATTCATTCAGCAGGGGAAGTCTGAAATAGATCATCTCTGCCTTCAACAGTAGGCGTTAGTGGAGTCATCAAAAATAATTACTATAGAGTCCAGGACAGCCCTACAGTGAACAAAACCAATCTGAAAATGTAAAATAATTCAACAAAATATGAATAGAGAAGCCAGCAATTCTTACACTCCTGGGCTCACAGGATGTACTAAGTTCTTACGAAACAAGATTAGATATGTTTTAGATTTGAATCTGGAATAGTAATTACGAACATGCTAAGAAAAGATGAAATCAGAGACAGCATAGGTGGCTGTAGATCCTCCTACAGATCGTGCTGTCCCGAGCTTGGGCAGTGATAAATAACTACACAGAGATACAGGCATGAACTTCAAACACTGATACTGCTCGTGATGTTTCTAATATTGTGTTCTAGATTGAAAACTTACCTGTGCTAAGAATAGCCAATGTAAGGAAAAGAAAAAAGTTCAAACAGATGAACAGCAGTAACTGCTGCAAATTAAAACAATTCTCTGCTTTTTAGGTTTTGAACAAGATCAAAAGGAGACTTTGCAGTTCCCTGAATGAACTGTCACTAGCATGCTTGTGCGAGCCGCTTGGCACTATCCTCTAAACATACAGAGCTCCATAGGAACAGTGACGTGTCCCTTTCCCACAGCAGCTCCTCTTTCCTCCTTGTAAACAAACCCAAGGCTGCACATATTCTTCAGAGCCATGGCCTCTCATCAGGAGCTCACATGAAAGAACAGCGACTGTGTTTTGCATTAGCTTACTTCTCCTGCCAAAACAGCCTCCAGATTCCCCAAGCACATACTGTAAAACCTTCTGGCAGCAGCATGAGCACATGGGCCACAGGCAGTCCAAGGCTGGAGGCTGCATCCAGGAGCGGGCAGGCCTGGGACACAGAACTGGCCCCTCAGGCTGACCACTGGCTTGGGAAGACCTCTCGGATATATTGTACCGACAGCAAGCCTTCCTAGAGACGTGCTTTCCTGGGAATATGGAAAGGGTTTTCTGCTAACCCAAGGGTGTGCTGCGTTCAAGCAGGTCAAGCACTTGGGATAGGCTATGCCCATAGCCAGAGCTGCTTGTTTACATTTGGGTGTTAAATCGCTGACCCTCTGACTACGTCAACACGTTTCCACAGTTAAACTGGCTAGGTCTGGACACAAGTAATTCTTCAGAGCTGTGGAGTATGTTAAGAGTAATTTATCCCACTTTAATGACAGTCAAACTCTCAAATGCTATATGAAAATAATTTTAATTTCTCCCTCTCTTTTTTTGCAGGGTGGGGAGCTCTTACACCATCCCTTCATTATTCCTATTATGGAGAGCTAGTTTACTTTGAAAATGACAGAAAGTGGTGATGAGGCTTATGTAAAGCTTTAGAGCATGAAAAGTATTCAGAATTACTTTTTTGTAATCTATGCAACGTCTATCCCCAGTGTAAAATAAATAACAAAAAAGACTTCAAAGTCTCTGTAGCAGTTTTTGTAAGAAAAATTCATTGCACCACGTATGAAAAAAGGTTTTGTTTTTCTTCATTCTGATCTTTGCAAAATTTCCCACTTTCTTTCTTCTTTGAACAGTAGTATCTTTCCATGAGGAAATAGTACTCTGTAAGATTCTAAGGTATGACTGACAGACATATACATTAGAAGACTCTATGCCTGCCTTTCCCAATCCCCGAGATGTTTGTCATTATCTTTCCAACAGAAATTATCGAGAACTCAGATATGCTATCAAAATGTCACATGCATTTCCCTCCTCACCTACTTTTCTCTGAATAGTCTAGGTTGAAAACCCTGCTAATAGATACTGAAGCTACCAGGGATCATTTTAACTGAATCAGATCAAGGAATAACTGTATTTAAAATTATCCTAGCATATTAGAAGGGATGGTAACCACTCATTTCCAGCAATATATAATCGGGCAGTGGGAGAGAACTTGGGACCAGATAGTAATGAACTATCAGAACTCAGGAGGGAAAGAGTGGCCTGTTAATAAGCTCAGCTGTATCCAAAACAGACCAAGAATACTGAAACAACACTGATAGTCTGAACTTTAGTTTATTCTGTACCTTTCAGGGTCTTCTGAATCATGGACATCCCAATATCTTGTCCCATATATAAATTATATATGTATTCCAGACAGTCCATACATTCACAGGCAAAGCAAAATGTGACCACAAAGAATTGAATAGAAAAAGATTCTAAATATGAGAACAATAGAAACAAACAAACAAACAAATAGAAACACCTCTAACAACACTGGCATTGCTCCTGAGCTTATTTTGGGGGTGGAAAGTTAGGCACATTTCCACGTCAAAAATCTTTCTACTGTCTTCCAACTGAGCATTTAAATTTAAAAGATCGTAGTCTTCCAAATGAGTGTTTAAATTTGCTACACCAACATAAAATGCTAGAGAGTTCAACATTAAAAAAGAAATCAAACCTTCTTTTCCTATTAAGAGTATTTACTGTCTTCTCACCACTGTGGTTCAAACTGCTTAACACGTCATCATGTGTTTTGTGTGTTTTTAAAGCAGGTACCAAAAAGGAATTATAGCTATTTGAAATATGGATCTCAACTCTAGTGAGTTATCAAGGTCTGAAGACATCTGGGATACTACTACTTCAAAGTGAGGTTGTGGTATATCTCCACAATACATGTCTGTACAAGAAGCCAGGACAGCTCTGGACAGACTAGTTTTGATACCAGAAGTATGCAAATGTAGCCTTAATTTATGTCCCAGAGGGAGTATAGCCATGCCAGCACTGCAGGCTGTTAGGCTAAGCCACCCTACTAAGCCTGTCTGGAGGGGCAGAGAGCTACAGCAGTACTGGGTTGTTGCCTCCAGTATGGAGACTGTTCTGGGCCTCTGTGCATGAAACTGTGCAGACATGCCTTGTACCCAAATGGTTTGGCAGGAATCTAGGGTTGTAAAAGCACACACACCTTATTTGCCTTACTCCCAGCCTGCCCTAGCGACTTGGTAAAACACAAATTTGAAGTGCAGAGTAGATACTTCACTAATGCCACCTAGATTTTCTCCAGCTCATATTACATTTAGGTTTCTCATTGTAGTGCTATATTCACCTAAGACTTGGTTCTTTTGGAAAAATTCCATCTATTTTGATAAGAACAGGATTTGAAACTCAGTTGTGGTGAGGAAGTGGTAAAAAGTTACAAATTTGCTGTAAGAGCTTTTGGGTTCATTTCCCTTCTGGCTTGATGTAGAGTTTGAGGGTGGAGGAGAGAGAGAAAAAAAAAGCTTTTGTAATTGAGCTTTTCAGAGTAGGACTTAAAACTATGTCCTGCCTACTCTCAGCAGCTGGGTAGGATGAACTTTCACTGTTCCACAGGGAAAAGAGTGAGAGTGATCAGGAAACTAGAAGACATACTGAATTATCAAGAAAAAAGTTGTTTGGGGTGGAGGAGGCAGAAGAGAGGAAGAAGCAAATGCAGCTAGCTGGTCAGCTCCAGGGAAATGCCCAACAACTGAAGGATAAATCCCATTTTCATCTACCGGCAGAGAAATTTATTTAAAAAAAAATCAGGGATCAAGAAAAGTGAAAGATTAAGTCAAGGTGGGTACAGAGCTCTAGCAATAAGGAGGCCTCGAGGACAAGTCTCTCTATTGGAGTGCCAGTAGAAATGCACCACGTGGAGAGCCAGGTGCGAACAGACAGATGTCAAGAGCAGAGCAGATGATTGCAAAGTCTGTTTTGGCACAAGACATCACCTGCAGGCAAAAGAAAGATATTCAAAATGTAGAGACTGGGGAATTGTCCATGGAGATCTATAGAGAGGAAATGGTCATCTCAATTTGTCTTAACTGCTGCCAATCATGGCTAAGGTATAGACTGTCGTTGCACTGGTGTCATCTCCCAAGTCATTTTTCTCCACACGCTATCTCCAAACAGAAAACCAATACCAAATATCAGAGCATTCAGTGTAAAAGCAAACTGCTTCCATGTTAATAAAGAAACAAGCAAGGTGTCTTGAGAAGCTATTCTAGTTAAGCATGTCTAATAAAAGGAAAAGCACAGCTGCCCTTAACCCATTATATTAAACTGAGGATCAAATGCTATATGTCTGATCTGGGCTTCCTGCTCGAAAGGAAGGCTGCAAGGTTGTTCTGCAAGCTAGAGCTGGAAACTTGATGGAGTGACGTGATGGAGTGAAGCACTGTTTTACCACAGTCTCTTTGGAGATGCACAACTGCAGGGGAACTTACTAAACAGGCAAAAAAGGCTGCTACAAGCATGTTAGAATATTCTCCCTTTCACATGCCAGGGAAAAAAAGTCCATGAAATGAATGCAAGATACAGAGGGAATTTCCTGAATTATGAAGGGAGGGTCAGATCAATAAACCTGGAGGGGATCGATGAGCTGCTCAACAGTTTAACAGTCCTTACCCATGCAAGTCTATTTAATTTGGATAATTTGCCACTAGGAAGGCAGTAGTTTAATTACATTGCATAAACAGAAACTTAACTAGAGATACCTCAGCAATGTGGTGATACTGTTTAAATAACTCAAGCAATAGTAGTGCTTTTAAAATGGCACCATTTATTTTCACAAAGGGGATCCTTCAGTCACCAGTAGAGAGATGGGAGGTGAAAGACATAACCCTTTACCCACAAAGTCTGCTTCCTTGGCCTTTAAAATGTAATTGTACCACTTTCAATACTTTGGCATAGTCTCAGAGATTTTTTCTTTAGCAGTACAGTAAGACTAGGCTACAGGAAGAAGAGCACTATATTAACACCACAGTATTTAAAGACTATTTTTACTGTTCCTGATTTATTTCTGACCTCCATTTTTTTTCTGCTTGACCTTTTACATGAAGACAGGGAAAACAGTACATTTCATCTGCCAGTTGAGTGCATTTTCTTTTCGTCACTCACAGAATTATAGGGTTTTAGGTGAATGTCAGCTATTCTGCCTGCAGGCTTTCACTTCATAGAAAGAGTATACCTGGCCAATTCATTTCTAACTGGTAATACTGTTTGTTAGGAAAGGGAATGTTTACCAAATAAAAACAGCATAGTTCCTCAGGGTTCTGTTGAATGACAATGTTTCGGAAGTTGGTTTCCCCTGAGAGTCAAAATCCATGGCATATAGTGAAGTATTTTCTTAGTGAAATTAGCTTGTTTACCAAACATGCACATTTCCTGTTCCTTTGAACCATGATAAGGAGTGTCACACAAGCAACTCTACATATATGTCATCATCTTTGCCTTGTACCCAGAAATGACTACTCTGCTTCTCTTGACCTCATCAGCAACTCATTCTATGCATTCAAGTTTACAGTCAGATTCAGAAAACTATCCCTACCCTGAACCAGAGAAAGATACAAGAGAAGCTTATCACTGTATTAGCTCCAGAACTAAGGGAGCTGAGAACATGCCACCTTCTCCTTTCCTCTTTTCCTTGCCTCATCAACACCATCAGCATTCAGACCTATTGCTTTCCTTGTCCTCCTGCTTTCTACCCCTACAACCAGNTTTACAGTTAGATTCAGAAAACTATCCCTACCCTGAACTAGAGAAAGATACAAGAGAAGCTTATCACTGTATTAGCTCCAGAACTAAGGGAGCTGAGAACATGCCATCTTCTCCTTTCCTCTTTTCCTTGCCCTCATTAACTCCATCAGCATTCAGACCTATTGCTTCCCTTGTCCTCCTGCTTTCTACCCGTACAACCAGAGCTTCTGGAAAGAGGGGAATGCCAGGTGAGTCATAGGAAGGGTACTGTAAGCTCATGTGGATGTTGCACAGGACCAAATAGATCCAAGTCCCACCTCCTCAAAGAAGGCTGTTGACTGTGCAAAGACTGAAAGCTGAACAGGCCATGGCACAGACATTTCCTTTCTTATCTCATTCTCACAAGACACTTGGTCTCTCTGCCTCAATACTGCTGCTGCTTCCATGACCTCTGTTCTGGCAGCTCTGCAAGACACGGGGAAAAACATTCCAACTATTTGTCTCTACAATGTACAAGGTGAAAGAGGTGGAACTATATTCCCTTAATCCTGTGGTACAAAGTGGGACAGAGCAACATTGACATTGGCCAGGGTCAGGAAGGTCCTCCCTTCCCTTTGGTTATAAATTGTTCCTGGGTCCCCCATCCCTTGTACTGGAATGGGACCCCCATCCCAGATGCCTGGAAGCCTTGAAGACAGAGAGGGAGAGAGGTACCAGAGAAGATCTCGCTGCAACCAGTGGTGCCAGAGTTCCTCCTTAGGATTCTGTGGATTGGTCATTAGGACTCAAGATACCTTGGTGCCAGGCAGTGGTGGGCAGCAGTGGGCAACCTGGTGTTGTGTCATTCTTGGTCAAGAGGAAGAAAGGATTCCAGGCCTTTTTTTTATCATTATTTCTAGGGCCCAGTGAGAACTGCCCTGACTTTTCCTAGCTGATTTCTAACATGGCCATAGATATTCATTAATGTGTCTTAGCAGTTTCCTGTCTATAGTCCGCACATGTCCTGATGGCCAGCATGTAGACAGATCTAGCAGGTCTGCGTCTAACAGTAAAAACATGGCTAGAGCCTCATCTGTTGTGAGGCCAACTTTTCCTGTCTGTGCCAGGTGAGTCTGTGCATGCAATGAAGCTACAGGAGCCCTTTAGCTGTCAGACAAAAGATAATACCTTACACCATCCTTGTTGCTCTTTGATTAAAGTGACTTAAAGCTTTCTTCTTATCTTTCTGCAAGCAGTTTCATCCTTGTTTCTTCCAGTCTGAGCCCTGCAGTGTGCAAGCTTTTAATACTGCCTGCCAAAAAAATACCTTTTCCAGCTAGTCTTTAGAAATTGCTGCTATGATTTTTCTACTGACACCACTGTGACCACAGGAAACAAAGTCCTAGTTAAATTAACTTATCTGGTATCTAAAAATCATAAATGTCTCTGATTTTCCCCCACTGTCAACTACTAAACAAAGTATTTCTTCATTCAAAACCAGTCATTGAACTTTCAAAAGGCCAGTTCTGCATAAGAGAGTTACTTATTTTTGTCGTATTGACTTAAAGCTTTAGACTGATCTCTGCTAGTAAAAGTTGCATTTAAAAGTATTTCTTATTATTTTTCTGGTTTTTAAAGCTTAGGCTGGAGGGAATTCTGAACCAGTCTGCTGTTCTGTTAGCTTCCTGTGTGCTCGTACTAGAATGCCTTTTACAGCCTCATCCACAGAGAGAAACTTAATCAACAGCTAAAACAGCACAGCATAGTCTTATCTTCTCCGTGTATAGACATGGCACTACTTATATAATGGTGCCACATAGACGCTTAGTTAAGAACATAAGGAAAGCCATAGTAGGTCGAACTGGAGGGACATTTGGCATAATGCCCTCTCTGGCACTGGCTGACAACAACCGTTTCTGGCATGGCTAACAATAGATGCCAAAGAGGAGTAAAAGACCATGGCAAGCTCAAACTGACATGCTGCAAGATTTCTCATCCATTTTCCAGGGGTTTGTGTATGGCAGACTCCCCAAGCCAGGGCTGTGGTCTTTGTGCTCGTTAACCCTCAATAGAGCTTTCACGCATGGATTTACACAGTCAGTCTCTGAAGCGTTGGAAACTGCTGGTGCCGACAGCAGGCTGTGGCCACGGGTCCCACCGTACACTCGGGTAAGAAGTAGGTCATTTTGTTTGTTTGAACCTGCTAACTGGTGGTTTCATGTCATACTCACCTGGCCTGGTAGTAGAAGCAACAGAAAACAATTCATATTAACTTTTTCCTTCCTGCTCAGAATTTTATTGATATCTACTCCTCTATTATAACCCTCCTCATATATAGGCACCTTTCTACCAGTCATGAACCAAAACACGTGCTAATTCTTTCACCAGAAAATCCCATTTCTCAGGTTATTAATTAGTGCCAAGTACTTTGCACTAGCTGCTTATTTAATGCTACTTATTTGTGGTAAATACCAGGTATATTATCCTCCAGGGAAAGTGAATCATCACTGAAACAGAGATAAAATTTCTCTTGTAGTAAGAACATGTACTCAGGCAGGTACTGAGGAGCAGTCCATGCTGTAAATTCACATCTTGTTTTACTCGCACAGTATAGCAGATGTGGCTATACTGACTGCTACTCATAGCACTGTGGTCTGTTCCTGTTATGCAATGTCAGGAGTGATAGTGAAATTCATTGCACCTGCATCTTGATGCAGTCCTGTGACTCTTTCAGTGATATGTCAAACCCTTAACTAGGACAGAAAATTTGGTGCATGTCTGAATAATGCGTTTCTCAAAAGGACTGGAGTGCTCAGTGCTGAACTTCAGAAGCAGTGTGCTCTGACCTTGTACAGTTCGAAACAAAATGCTCCATTTGCTGTTTGGAATGCAAGCTAATATGCTGAAAATACTCCGATTAAAAGAGAAAAAGGAAATATGACAGAGCTTTGAGGAAAGCTGAAGCCTGGCTTCCTAGAATAAACAAACATTTCTCAGGTATCACTCAGCCTGGTTTGCCAACAACCAAAGCTATAGCTCCAAACTGCCCTTATTTGTATACAGTATACTAAAATCTTGACTGAGATCAGATAAAAACTTTCCTCCTAAGCAGTCTTTACAATATGGAGTAATCAATAGCAAGAAGTGTGTATGGCAAATAAAAGACACTTTCTATTCTTTGGCAGATCTCTTTCTATTGAAATATGAACATTTTTGTACAAGGTGCTGAAAAGACCATCCCTTCTCTTCACAACCCACAAGAGTTAATTATTTATCCATTTATGAGGAGTCAGTGGATTACTGCCTCTCTTTTTATGAGCCTTTTGATTGGTCATTAGTACATCTATCTAAAAATTGTTTTGCCTATTTTCTGCTTATACTGATTTGACTATTCACATTCTTCCACTATCTGCTCTCTTTCAGAGTAGGCTGACATAAATGACAGTAGTAATCTACAAAAAACAAAAGAAATACTATTGAATGAAAGATACATACAGATAGGAAACTAATGCTGTGAAATTCCTGATAGGAAGTAAATCCATATGATCTTTAAGTATGATCTGCCTTCATTTTATCCAAGTAAAAGAGCCACCCCTCTTTTTTCTGTTCTGGTGAATAAAAAAAAAAAGTCATCAGAAAGTCTTTCTCCCCAAATCCTAAACAAAGCAGACTTTGCAATTTACCCAAATAGACAGTATTCCTAATGTTTTTTAATGTTTTCTGATGTTATAACATCCTTAGCCAAGCAACTCTTTCTTTGAGCACATCTTTTTGAATGTTTACATCATGGACTTATTGCAGCTGTTACAACTTTTAGCTAGTTTATCGAACAGTGTTCAATCATGGGGTTGGTAAATCATGTGGTAAATCCAGAAAAGCACTTCTTACAGGGATACATATGTGCAAATTTTTGGATAGGCTCTCTGCAACTACCAGTTTATGGACTTGACAGACATTTTCTACTAATGCTTTGCTAGCTGAACTTACCCACTAGATTGCTCAGTACAAATCAGAGCTGTGTAACTGTGAAGAAACTTATCAGCCTTAAAACTGAGTATTGGTGCAGTCCAGAAGCTAATGAAAGTCCTCCCAACTTTCCCATTCTACAGATGGTCGTGGGATATCTCTTGCTAAAGAGCTCAAAGATATATTTTAGTATCACAAGATATATTTTAGTATCACAGAAATATACACAAGCCAGGACCTCAAGAGATTGTCCAGACCATATCCCTGCGAGAGGGAGAATCAATTTTATAAAAAGTCCCAGTCAATTAAAAATCTCCTGGATGCTCTGTCAAGATTGTTTTTGACCCCAGGGGATCTAGACAAGTAAAATTAATCTGCTATCTCTTCTCACCTCACTTGATTGTCTTCTGAATAATACTTCACTTACATAATATTCCAAACCCTTTGTGAACTATACAATCTTGAAGAATGTTTCAGTCTTTTGTACTTTTCTAATTTTCCAGGAAATTGTGGACCAACCCATTCTATGTTAAACATAATTACAGGTAATCCAGGTAATCCAGGTAATTACAGGTAAATCCAGGTAATTACAAAAATTCTTACGAAAAGCTGATATTTGACATTATTAGAGATTGGTTCACCAGAGATAGTGGAATTAGGAGAGGCATTGAAGGAACTGGAAGAGGAATATCCTGCAATTGCTTTTGAGGCCACAAAAACAGCATCAGGACAGGAAGAATGTCACATGAAAGCACGTCTCCTCCAGACAAAATCTATCCAGACGACAAAGGAAATTTTAAATAAATGTTTATGCTACAGGAAACAACAGGAAAACAGGAACTGTCCTGCATAACATCAGGGAAGTAAATGCATGCCTCAGAAGAGGCCTCTAATTACAGCTTTTTATCAATTTGCAGTCTATTTAAGCTTATTATGTTTCAGAAGGAGAAGAGGAATACATTGTCAGTGCAAAATGAATGTTGCATCCAGGCTTTTTCCTTTTGTTTTACCCTCTGTATTCTTCAGAATTTGCCAACAGCTGCCCAGGATATCTACAAATAGATGTTTCCTGGCATCCTCATCCAAGGTAGATATTTTGAACAGCTTTCAGATGCATTGCTTGGATGTGCTTTACGTGCCTGCAGCCACAGCCATATGCCAGACTTTTGGTGCTGCTTTAATGCTATCTTCTCGTGGAAGTCTGGACTCCCACTCTGTTCATGAATCAAATGCTGCTCCTCTGTCATTAAACTCCCTGCTATACGCAGCCACATTTACTGTACATCACTATATCAAAGCCTGCCTACCTTTTTTTATATGGTTTGTTCAGCACCTTATCTGAGCAGGTTCTTTATTTCAAAGGCCCCCAAAAGATAATCATAGCATTTTTTCCATGGTATTTGGAAAGCATTCACAGGCCCAACTCCCATCAAAATGAATTCAAAGCAGGCACCAATGTCTAGACAGCTTAAATGCCAAGGTATTGTTTCCTATAAATAAAGCTTTTCTAAAGGCCTACGGCCAGACAATGCTCCTGAAGCTTCTCTGTCTTTGACTGTTCTGTGCGCTTCAGCTTTAACCACAGGTTTGCACTAACAGGTTCATCTTTCCAGCCTGTACTAACTTCTGCAAGCTGTCACAGCCCAGGGTGGGACTGCCCGTAGCTGTGACCAATGCTATACTGAGGCCAAATTTAAAAACAAACAAACAATCAAAATCTTGTGGTAATAATAAGTTGACTAATATTTTTAGGACTACTTGAATACTTCTTCTCTCTTTCATAAGTATAGAGGTATTTTTAGGTATATTGTGTTGCAGCAGTCAGGTCTCAAGATCACTATTTAACCTTGGCCAAGGAAATATCAAAAAGAGTGGAATGAATTGCCAGGTGAAAACAAAACAAAACAAAATGGATTTTTAGAAGGCCATTGCTCTCATAGCTCATAATTTTCCAGATGGAGGATTAAGAAGCTTCAGACAGATAGCAATGAATGACAAAAAAAAAAAAAAAAAAAAGTGAAGAAATTGGCAGAAACCTCTTTGAAGTGCCACCTTTAATCTTTAGTCATTCAGCCAGCCTCTCTTCAACCAGAGGTCCTGAAGGCGACCTGAGGTCCTGAGGGTGGCTGGGAGGCAGCGCTCCTCCTCCTTGTGCACACAACGCTGTGTGTCACCCTCATGCCACTGGCACCTGGAGTCCACGAGAGCTTATGATTTCACCTTCCGAGTCCCCAGGGGAGCCCAACAGGATGTGAGAGTTTGCTCTGTGCAGAAACATCCCGAGTTTCTATACCTGGAGTGTACACTCCCCTAAAAGCCAGAGTGCTTCTGTCAGCATATATGCAGAGTGAACAGATGAAGCCATCACGGTGTGGCAGTATTTTATCCACCGAGGCAGGAAGCAGGAAATTCTGTCTCAGAAGTAGATCTGTCAATACTTCCTGAAACGTTTGGCTGCAATGAAGTCTTGTACATGTTCTGGTTTTTCAGAGGCCACTGGTAATTTTTCCCTTTGAGCTAACATAAAGCAAGAATTACATTACCAGATTTCAAAGTTTTGTTTATTTGTTGGTTCTTTGAAAGTTTTAATGACAGAACCTCGCTCTTCTTTTTGCCATCTGATTGATAGGCAATCAAAAGATTCTAAAATGGGAAACATCTGATTGTAGCAATGAAGCAATTAGTTGGCATCAATAACAACAGTATATTATTACTAACAAAAAGCAAGTCTGCAGCCTAGAATCCTTAAATGGAAAATTGCAAAAGAAACACACAGTAACTAACTTAATGTTAGCTTAATAAGAGAAAGCTAGTAAGCTTTGCTTATTACACGAGTATAACGTGCTTTTTTCCCTCAGAGCATTTAATTGTATATGATAATTATGAAACAAATAAATATGTTCAAAAATACTTAGAAAATGGAAATAAGTAACTGCCTATTAAGCTGCCTTCATTCAATGTCAGTACAGATTCAGGAAGCCACCTTGCTTTGCACATAAAATACATAACAATAACAACATTATTCCTGGGCCATAGAACATGCTAAATATCTCTCAACAATGAAACCATTAAAATTTCTTGCGTCATATGTGATGAAAAACATGTAGGTAGTAATACATTTATTGGAAGTTTGAGACTATATCTTGACGGGTCAGAATTAAGGCTATTTTAAAGAATTCCATTGCAACAGAATCAACAAGGGACCTCATCTTTTTCTCTGCACAAGCTGCTGAGCTCCAATTTCAGAGTAAATATTGAAAAAAAAATTAAATCTTATTCATGCTGACTCTCATAAATCCCTGGGTAAGTCTTATATGATCCTTGACATAGGAATTAGGCTACAAAATTCTCACACAGAAGCCAAGAATCAAAACTGTGTTTTGCTTGGAAATGTTTTTCAGTTCCCTGGAATTTGAAAGGGTTAGTACACAACAGTAATAAAACAGTAAGAGCTTTTCAGCTAAGTCACTTTCCTTAGCAAACCAGGAAGAAATAAACACAGTGGCCTTGGTCTTTGATGTTTGAATAAAAATGTCAAGAACAATCTGTGTAGCCACATAAATGGCCTTGGTTTAAAGAAGGACGAGGAATATCTGTTTGCTTGACCTACATTATGTGCTATTTCCATGTGAAGGACAAAAATGCGCCAATCGGCTTGGCTTAGTTCTTTACTGGAAGTAAGTGGCAATAGATTTGAAGGTAATTTTTCAAAAATACTGGGATAGGGAGGAAAATCAGAGAGATTATTTTATTCTTTGCCTTGATACAGTGTTACTTATTACATCACTTTGTTTTTTTAATCTACTAGAATAACAACTCTGTTTTCCTCACAAAATGACTCAGGACTCTGTCCTGCCACAAGATCACCAACAGGTGGTTACAAGTTTTTATTCTGTCACTTATCACTCCAGATTTTGCACAAAATTAACTTCCTCGGTTCTCTCTCAGGAAAGTCACTTGAGTGAGACTCTTCTCCTGGACGCCTCTAACATCATATCCTCTCCCTCTGCCTTGTAGAACTCATGCTCAGTTTGTTTCTTCAAACGCAGCCAAGGCTGGTGACTCCTTTGCTTTGGCCCAGCTTTCACCCTCGGTGCTCTCTCCTTTGGGAAGATTGAGGGTTGGGAAGGCAACAGCAATGTCAGCTCAGGCCTCCTTTCTCTCTACTCCCCAGCTTGCAGCAGCTGTGCTAAAGGAAAAGGAAGAGAAAGGAGCTGAGGAAACGGAAAGATAAGGAGAAGCTGTGCCACAGATCACAGTGAATAAATATGCAGGTGTGTGAACTGCTAAGACAAAACACTTGAAGGCAAGACAACCGCTAGAAGACATCAAGCTAAATCTAGGCAGTGTCATCTCTATACAAAGAGACCTAGCTGAACAGCTCTGGGTAAAAATAACAATTTGCCCTATCAGCCACGTTCTCCCTGTGGCCCCCAGCTGTTTCCACTTCCTTAACATATGTGGAACCAAATAAAGTGTTTACTAATTTCCCATCCAGCTTCCCATGTAGAACATGCGCTGCCAAGACCGGAAGAAGGTGAAAAAGAGCAGGCAAAAATAATGGTAGAAGATAAACTAAGGCGTTTTACCAGCGCTTTCCTCTTGGATTTCATGCAGGTCTGACTTAACTGCTTGATTACCAGAGCAGGCATCGAGAAGAGCCTTTTTCTCCCTCAGTTTGCAGAACCTGAGAAGATGTCCAGGACAAAGATACCCATGTGGGATCTGTTCTCTCTGCATAGAAGTCAGGATTGCTTTTGGAGTAGCTAGCATGACCCTGACAAAATGTAACTAAAACATCTCTCTCCTTTATGCTCTAGAGGAGAAGTACCGAAACGCAGCCCTGCAGTGACCAAGAGTCACAGGACATGAAGGTTTTCCTAGTCTTGCTCCTTTCAGCAATAATATTAATACTCAAAAACGATCAACGTATTCACTGTTTTTTATCACTTTTCATTAAGAGAGCTTAAGGGTAATCCCTGGCTCCTCCCCTGGCCCTAGCCTTTTTGCTTGTTCAGAATCTGAAACAGAATTCCTGAGCTGCTAATTCTCACCCACTGTTATCAAATATATAGTGACATTTTAGATGTATTCATTCATCAGACAGGGAGGAAAGGACTGAAAGGGAAGCAAAGGCCTTATTCATATTCAAAACCTCTTCCACTGAACTGCAGAGGCATAGCTGGTGTACCTCAGCATGGTTTGTATTGATACAGGGAGAGAACATGCTGTACCTATAAGAGCTATATCTTTATAATGATATTCATATCCTGGTCTGTTCAGATGTAGCTCTTTCAGTCTTTAGCACAGCAATGAGTGAGGAACCTGTAGGTAGCACCACTTCACACCCTATGAGGCATCAGAAGCAAATCTCTGTCAGTCCCTTTCCTCAGGCTTTTCCCTGTGAGCACAGCTTTGATAGAACAGGTGAGCTAAAAACAGCAATTGGAAAGCAATCCTAGGATTAATATATTTAATGCTTGTTTCAAATCCTTAGAGTTCTGCTAAAGTTACGAGCTGGTAGAGCAGTGTTATTGTGAAGCTAAGTCCTTGGAGAGGTTTATGTCGTGCTTGAAGCTTCAGCATTTAATACAACTGCTTCACTTTTCCTGCTCTTAATTAATGTGATTTAGTTAATGAGGGGCAAGAAAAGAACCTTCTATTGTATGATTTGTTCTCAGCAAATTTCCTATCAGTATGTAGGATCCTCAAAGCAGAACAGGGAAGAAATATTTTTCCTTTTAACTGTAGAAGCAAGGAACTTGGGGAACTGTTGAGTAAGGGGACAAGCAAGACAGCCTCATTCAAAATGTGTATGAGACAGCTCTTCACTCTAAATGTGCAGGTATTTAGATAAGATAATAATAGACAATCTCATTTCCTTCTTGCAAACCTGTCCGTGTGAAGAGTTCTATCTCTCCGCCCTGGCACACTATAGGAGATCCGACTCCTTGGATACTTGCAGCATCTTTATGTTTTTATTTCCTGATACTATTCATCCCTGACTCAGTCCCCAGGGTCCCGTAGAGCCATTTCATGGCTGCTCTGGTTTGTTCCCATCCCACCACCTGGGCTCCTTGACTCTGGAATGCTCCACACTGCCACAGCACAAAGCAGCGCAGCCCGGACAGCTCCAGCCTCCTGCCCTCACTTGTGGCTCTACATGGGCGGCAGAGTTTCACTGAGCAGGGAATATCCCCTGGGGCCTCCTTCAGGACTTTTTGTTCCCTTTGTGGGTTGTAAAGAAGCCTGGACAATGAGCCCCAGAGAGCTGGTTCACAATAGTTTGCCTCAGAGGGCAGACTGACTAACAAGGACTAAAACACTCGCACAGGAGCTGCCAGCCCAGCAACTCAGAATTATTCTCTGCACCAAAAAACATGGTGTACAAGCATTGGAGCCTCTCACCAGCTACAACTCTCTATGGAATATAAAGAAGCAGGGATAATACAAATACAAAATACTGCACTGTTACTGTTGAGACACTTCTCACAGGAAAAGAGAAAAAAACACACACACACACACACAAATCAAATTCTATGAAACAGTCTGAAGTACAGATTCTGTGATGACTGCAGCCCACAGTACTGGACTTTATTCCACTATTTTAGCCTGGCCACAGTCACATGAAGAGCTGGTGTAAAGGAATACTTGATTCTCTACCCTGTTTCACTCTGAATGTCTCATCAGTTCTGTTTCTGATGTGGTTTATACTTAATTGATCTTACATCCCTTTGATTTTTCTTCCTCCTCTGCCTGATCCTGTACTGGCTTGTCCTCCTGCAGTATATATCTTAAAGCCCCAGCCTTCAGTCCCTTTTTAATTCATATGCTGTTAGCATGCTTTTAAAACACTTCCAATCAAAAAAAGGGGATCTCTCTAAAGCACCTTTCAAAAAATTTTCTTATGGTCTAATATGAGTCTCTGTGGCTGCAATTTAGGCCCACTTTTTATTATCTTGTTTCTAATGGAGTCACTGGAAAAAAAAAAAAAAAGTAGAGATCATGAGCTTACAAAGGTAGCAAGACAAGTGCTATTACTCAGTTGCTGCAGATTGGCAATGCCATAATGGTGTCGTATCAAGTTCGCTGTGTTATAGCGAAGGCTGTAAAACAATTCGCTTCTGTTTTAGGGCAAATCAGCTGCACTTCAGCCAAGGAGCACACACAGTGCCAGCACACGCGTGCCTGATGAACTCTGGGCTTTTCTCTCTGACAAGGGCTGGCAGCTTTTTTGCATTCAGAGGTCGCTTCTGTGCATTTCACAGGAACAGGGGAGGGAGGGGAGGATGCTGCATGAAGGAAAATAGGATAAGAAACACATGGCACAACATAAATTATTCTGCATTTTCAAATCACCTGCAGGCTGATATTTTAGCATTAATCAGTTTTTAGAACTTGGCAATACTTTTGGTGATGCTGTACAGTAATACATTTGTAGCAGATTAAATAAATAGTCTCTAACCTTCTCAGGATTCCAAAACCATCCTACAAGGAGCATCACAAGTCAGTCATGTCCCAATTTATTCCTTTCTTTTATATCTATCTTTCCATTCTCTTTCATTCTTTCTTCCCTTTTATCCCCACCTTTCTGCAAACACCAGTATTTTTGTCCTTTTCTCATTTTTAACAATTACCATTAACAATGGTAATTTAACCATTAACAATTTAACAATTAACATCAACCATCA
Organism: Crypturellus undulatus; assembly: GCA_013389825.1. Classification (NCBI taxonomy): domain Eukaryota; kingdom Metazoa; phylum Chordata; class Aves; order Tinamiformes; family Tinamidae; genus Crypturellus; species Crypturellus undulatus. Next base: position 22,736 of record VWPW01012060.1, on the reverse strand, counting down.
TTTCTCTCCTGATCACCTTCTGTTTCTCTTTCTCACATTATTTTTCCATTCACACTCCTTAGCAACCTTCTTCCACCAAGCTGATTCCCCACACATTCCCTATCCGACATGATTTTTTTCCTCCTTAAATAGTTTCATATCCTCTACTTGATTTTCGCTTTGCCATTTCCTTCCTTCTCCTTGCAGTCTAACACTGGCTGAGGTCCTAAGGCTTTTCACCCTCCAACCTCACTTTCTATCCATCATCAACCCCTTCCATTGACTCTCCTCCCTCATTAATCTCCAACTTCCTTTTTTTCTCAAGCACTCATCATTCATCTAAGTTTTGTTTATACTCGACACACTTCCCTCTTCTCCTCATCCATCTCTGCCTACTCACGCTAGCATTGTGCCCAATCCTTTTTTATGCCTGTGTCTTTCAGTCAGTTGCTGACATGAATTCTGTTTTCTCTTAGCCATTTCAGTCCACTCTTTCTCAAGGAATTGAACAGACTGAAAAGGAACTATAATACTGCCTAAACAGCCAGTTACATTTCTACAGCGACTTCAGTTTTGTGCAGAACAGTCCTTGGAGAAGACCGAGCTAAATCAGAAACTGCACTTCTAAAGGCAGGAGTAAAAAGCCTCTTATCTAAGAAGATGAGATAGGCCCAAAGAGGCAAATTGACATCTCTAAGATAGTTGATGCAATTTCATGAATAGATTTGCTCCAGATCTACATTCTTGTCTTTGCCACCACCTGCAACTTTACTGTGCTCTGCTCTGAACTCTCCTTCCACTTTCCTCTTTTCCAATTCTTTGTGAATTTTATTGCACTTCTACAATTCTGCATAACTCCTCATAGAGCTGCTGATATCAAATTCCTCTGCAATTATAACCTCATAATTTGCAGTGTTTCTGAAACAACGTAGGGCTCCATGTAAATGTGACATTTTTGTGACATTTAGTGGCTCTTCCAAGGTGAAGAGATGCACTTAAATTATTGGATACTTATGGATATTGCATATTTAGGGCTTTCTTGTTGGGAAGACAGGTGACCTAACCATTTCATAGCAGTGGTGTGCTAACACCCAAAGGGAAGGAAGTTAGTCATTTCTCCTTCCTTGGCTGACTTGTGACGACCTTGGGAGTGATGTAAGTGCGGATACTCCTAGAGTGGGGGGAGGGAGAAGAAAAGGGGATGGGGCTAAGATCGGGAGAGGTGCAACAACGGAAATTGTATTTCAGCCCCAAGCTACTACACAGACAGCATTGTCCAAGAGGAAAAGTGGATTTTAAAATGCAATTTAAGACAGCAGTTTACTTTTGATCAAGATATTTAAACTAAATCCATAGCTTTCCTCTCAGTTATATTTCAGCAGTTTCTTTCCACATTATTTGTAGCACTAGCACATTCAAGTTGACTTCCTTTTTAATGCTTGCTCAAAATCCTACCTTTTTGGTTGGCCAGATGGTAGGCAACAGGCATATAACAAGCCACGCTCCGTAAGCAGGTGCAAAATCTGCAAAACTGCAAAAATCTGTTTTATCTGTTTTCCTATGAATTTATATCTTCTGAGCCAGTGTCACTTCATCTTTACCATATGAACTATTTTCTCCATGTAGCTGTTCCCACAACGCTCTCATCTCTTCCCCATATCCTCATATCCACAAGACTTCTACTTCCTCATCACACAAACTAAAGCTTCCACCCCACCACTAGAATCATTTCATGTCCTGCAATCCTACTCCACTCTACAAGCCCTGGCTTCTCAGTATCCCATGCTGCACGCCCAACTTCCTCTCTGGCTTTTGCAATACTTCCATGTCCCTCCTCTGTGCTTTACCTGTTTGACCAGGCAGGAGACAGCACAGGCCAGGCCTGACTAAGACCATGAGCGCTGAGAGCAAAGCTTGCAGATGGCACAGAAAAGATCGTCACTGGCCTCAAACTTTCCCTTGGTGGTGGTCTTAGCAATAATTCTTCATGAAAGTTTTAGAAACTGGTTATCATTGAAACCTCTGTTCCCAACGAATTTGGTGGAAATTTTAGAATTTATTGTTAAAATAACAATAGACTGATAGGTAGACTATATAAGCCTTATACTCACAAAAATCTTGTTCTCTTTTTCTGTTTCTAGCTCTCTCTGAGATGTTACACTGATTCTAGTTGAGTCGTTCATCACCTGATTCTTTCTATAGCAGAAAGAAACCACCAAACAGAGAGTGGGAGAATGTGGAGAGAAGGAAGTGGGGTAAAGGGAAAGCAGTTAGCTCTCACATCAGCCTCTGGCAATTCAGGCATCTCATTCCTGACTTCAGTCTCATTTCCTGACACTTAGGAACGCCACTGATGTCAATGCTCAACGCGTGATTACACTAGGGAGGATGTAGACACCTCCCAAATACTGAAAGCAAGGACAATCCTGTATCAAGATCCAGGACTCCGAAGAACTTTTGAGTCAGCAGTGTCTTTCCTTGCACAGATTTGGCAGGGGTGGTAGCTAATAGCATTTTGTAATGTTAGGAGCAAATCTGCAGTCTCGTTAGTTTTTAGAAATGGAAAATTACTCTTCTTTGATGCGTTTCTTCCTCAGATTTTCTCTCTATTGAAAGTCAATAGCTGAATAATAACATAAAATTTACCACTCAGGTCTGTATTTTACAGATGAACTGGGACAAATGAGGAGATGCCTTCAGCACCTCAGCATCTTTCCACAATCTCTCACTTTTAAAACAAAGTTAATTTAAAATTTTTCATTGTAACTCAGAGTCCTTAAGTCTTGAAAGGCTTGTGCCCGAAAATACATGTGGAGAACACTGCAATTTACAATTTACTATGCAAAATAATGAATTTTGATGCTAGTCTATCTGCAAGACTTAATTTTCTTTCTACTGTCCAGTTTTCACAGTTTGTAAGTAAAAACTGACAACAAGAGTATGACTTGAGAGCAGCTAGTTTGCTACATCCTTCTGAGGAAGAAGGATGGGTGATTGTTAATGGTAGGGGAGTGACTGAGAGATTTTATCACCTCGTTATTTTTATAATAAAAATTGCTCATGAAGAACAAATTCAAGAACTCCCAATCTTATTGGCTATTATAAACTTAGAGACATACTTGCCACTGTGGAGGTAATGAGCTAGAAAAGTAGAAATGCTATATTGCTGCTTTGAAAAAAAAAAAAAAGCTAGGTCTGTTTCGGTGCAGCATGTTTTTTCTTTTTCTCATGGTTTTCTCATCAAGAAGTTTGAAATACTATTTCACAGCACATGGAACAACCTCTTCGTTTAAAGAATGACACCGTGAAAACTGACACTAAAGATATTTTCCCTAGAAACTGTAAGGGACCTTTGCAACTCTTTTTCTGACATTCCTTTTTTACCCATTGCTTCTTACCTGTTCATACCATGAAACTATAGAGCAAGTAGCTGTCAGGCCAACAACCTGCAGGGAACCTTGTTTAGATATGATAGATTTTCCCCCCAGCAGTCCCCAGAGTCAGTCCTACGAACAATACTTTACTCTCAGACTGATGGTGCATTTGGAATATCTTGTACCCGCTGCCTCTCTCCATCAGTGGAAGTGCTACTGGAGCTCATCCTGCTCCCTGACTCCTCTCAGCTCAAGTGGATCCTGGCTCTCAAACTGCTTGCACTCACCCATTTCATATTCATCCCTCAACAGGATAAAACAAAATGAAATCTCAATCTCTTCAGCCCGATTTCTTCACAGAACTGATGAACTCTGTTTATTTTCTGCTTAATTATGACCTGATGAAGTCTTATAATTTTCTTATTTAAATGTATTCAAGTATTGAAAAACATATATTTTACATTACAGAATCATTATGGCTGCTTGAAATTCAACTGCAAAGTTTCAGTGTCATTGGTCAGGCAAGTTGTATTTTCTGCTCTTCATTTTTGTCTCTAATTTGATGAATATGTGATCACCTACAAAACAAATGCTTTCATATGTGTATATAACTATTATTTTTTGCCTAAAATTACTGATTTTTTCCAGTGTTCTCACTTATGTGGGCATATGTAAGAGTTGTGTATGATGAACTTTTGCATCAGTAAATATTGTATGACATTCCTGGTAGGCAAACAAAATGGGTACCTGTATCGAACCAGCAACACAGTTCAAAAAAAAAAAAATCGGACATGTATTTTTGCACTATTCAACTCTGCTTTAGTAATATGTCTGGGGAGACAGATAAAACTGAGGAAGCTGAAATGATTTGTCATACAGTTCTTGAGATCTGTAACAGACTATTAAAGGAAGGTTATTATATGTCATCCTAAAGGAAACCTTTTTTAAAAACAAAAAGTCTATTTTTTGTGTTTTATTCTGTGCATGTGCAAATGTTATTTTGCTGTCAGCTTGCTTTTTTCACTCAGTGCTGCCAAAGAGCATCCTATGTAATAACCTGGCAGAATCCTAAATTAAGCCAGGTCAAAGCAGGTCAGGGAGCAGCACCCTCTCCCAGATTCCATGCCAGAATTCTATTTTTTTCTATCTAAAACTGGAAAAAAAAAGGCACAGACAGGAGTCTCAAAAAGGCATAATGCTTCTGACTCCTACATATATATATATATATGTATATATATGTATCAGTCCATTGCTTTACATGGACACATTGCCTGCCTAAGGTTTGGCAGGGGTTTCTGATTCCTGGAATAGAGAATTACTAGGCAGGTCAACCCCTCTTAAAAAAAAGTGTTATGCACAAAAGGATTTATAAGCAAGGAGAGGTCCACTCCTGTCAACAAGGATGCAGAACACAGTGCCTTTACATAAGACTGTGTCACTTCATGCTTTTTTTCTTGTAATGCACAGTTTCCTTTCATTGTGGTGTTGCCTTTGCAATAGTGAGTAGGGGCATCACTTCACAGCCTCATCTGCTGGCCTGAACTATTGAAACTTCACAGAAGCTTTCACATCTGCCTTGCAGGGGGTGCTGCCCTTGGCATACCTGGCAGCCTTGATTTCCTGACTGTCCACACTGGGGTATCATGAAACTCTTCTCGTGCCTATGTGCCCGCGTTTCTCACTGATGGAAAGTCATGAGGGAAAACTCAGGGGCGGTGGGGAAGAAAAGGTGGAAGATAATTCATGACTGAGGTCAGGAAACAGCTTGGGCACGAATCTTTACACAAGAGCTGGGAAGCACTCCTGAGCCTTCCAATTGTGAGTTAGCCCTTGCCTACTCTGCTGACACAAAATTGTTACATGGAAAATTAATTGTGCCCGGCACTGAGCAGAACAGTAATGTGTGGAACAGTCCACATTAAAGAGATGCCTGTGAACTTCATGACATACGAAGTCCATTTTAGCCTTGGCATCTTTTCCAGATGCTGTAGCTACACATAATAAATTCCTGAATTGTCACCATAGAAAACAAAACGCTCTAAGAATATAATGTGGTGCTGGATATTCATTCTGTCCTGCTGATGCTCTAACAACTGCATTTAGTTTACAAGTACAGAGATAAATTCTGAAATTGCCAACATTATAAACCTACTGGGAGTTGAAATACAGTCATATTCCCTGTATCTTTTAATAAAATTAGTATTTTCCATTTAAAGTAATTATGCAGCCAGAAAAAGACATAAAGGTCTTATTAATACTCAGAAGACAACCCAGGCCCCACTGGAAGGGGCACAGTTGAAGTGCACATACTAAGCCTTCCTTGGCCTTGTACAGGGAGGGAAAAAGATCTGGGCAAAGAGCAAATCTGCCTTCTGCATACACATGTACAAACGCTCAGCTGGCACAACTGTTTTCTGCCTCCTTTGCTACCATGTCCATTATAACAGTCCTTTAAAACAGTTTCACAAAACACTTTCCCAATGATGCATTTGATGAAGTTACACTAAATGAACTCATGAAAAGATCTATTTTAAAGAATGATCTTTGGAAAGCTAGTACCATTTTAGAAATTAAATAGGTTTCACTTATACTCTCGGTTTGTTTATGCAAGTCTTTCTTGCTGTCAGCATTAGTACAGCTGAAAAACTGCCTTCCAATTACACTTTGCAAATGGGGCAGTCCAAAAATTCTCTGTCTACTGTCACACTCTAACCTATTCCTTCACTTAATATAAAAGTCAAACTGGCTGAGTGTACTCCTAAATTATAGCCATTAATATTGAACAATAATGTCCAAGAAAAGGAGATGAAAGGAAACAAAAAAGGAGACATTAAGGATAATAAAAATTTCAGCATGCCCCTGAAACTGGAGAGTTTAAGGTAACTTCAGGAAATATAGAAAAAGAGTAAAATGGAAATTAGAGGTTTAGTTTTCATAGCCACATCAACACAAAAGTACGTAGGGTCTTTGTAGCAAACACACATGCTGGTCTTGTCCTCTGAATGCATTTCAAGTTAGCAGGTATCATCATCAGAAATGTGGACTTGCTTTAGACTCTGTTATAATCCCAAGCAGTAGTACGAGCACCTTCACCGCCCCATCCATTAGCTGTAACACCTGGACAAGCACCAGATGTGGTAGCTACCCTAGCTCTGTCATGTCGGGGACTGTAGTGGCCAAATGCCAGCAGGCTTATTTGTGTAGGAATTTGTTTAAGAATACACCGTGGGAGGAAAAAACTGAGTGCTCTCAGTCACATGGGAAACATCTCTGCGCGGTTAATGCCAGAAAACTGAAAATGAGATCCAAGTGCAAAGAGCTGCTAAGCCTTAGGTTAAAAAAGCAAATAAAAAAGGCAGACCCAGTTTTGCAATCTGCTAATGTGGGCTGTGATAGTGATATACAGATCTAAAGGGAAAAAAGTCTTGTTATGGTCAAACACACTGTCTCCTCAGAGTCTATTCTATCAATACGAAAAATTATCACAAAAAAAACACACAAAAGGAGTAGAAAAGACATTCATTCAACTGTGCCGAAGGTTATAATCTCTCTCCCTTCTCTCCATTAAAAATTGAATTTAAACCTGTTCCAGGTCCAGCTTTGGAAAAAGGCAGGATGGGAAGTGAGCAGTCACTAGTCAGGGGATAGACTTTCCTGTCTCATGGTGGTTATTCAGCAGGAGATGTGTGTGAATCAGCTGATCCAAATCATCTTGAACTTAGTATGAGTAACATAAAAGAAGGTAAGTAAAAAGAGGTAAATGAGCAGCAGATGAGAGGTTAAAAGGAAAATAATACTTGAAAGATAAAGAGGCAAAGGAGATAAAGAAACATTGATAGAAATTGTCTTTTGTGCACAGGACTATTCGTTATTCAATATGGAAGGACTCTGTCCCTTTTCTCAACCCTTTTCTCAGAAGCTGTATTTGAGAAGTACACAGGGACGTATAGCAGAGTCTTATGCATTCATGAAAAATATAAAACACTAGCAAACAATGTTCTTAAATGCTAGGGAGGTCATAGAACCTTATCAAAACTTACATAAAAACTGCATATTCCCACTTGCTTTTGGTCTTTATTGCTCTCTTTAGCCTATTTTGCTCCTTTTCTTCTCCTGGGATGATCTGGTGTAATGAGAAAGAGTCATTATTTAATCAGGTTGAAAGAAAAGTGAGCTTGCATGTCCTTCTGTCTCCTATAATATCAGTAGTTTCCAGGTGGGAATAAAATATGGATTGTAGCCAGCTCCCCTGTGTCCTATGTGGGATATGTTCTGCTGACTGTGAACTCCCAGGAGTGCACCTGGGACATCAAGTGGCTGCCAGCAGCCAGATTCCCAGGACTCAGAGGTAAGGGCTGCATTTTCAGGAAGTCAGCCTGATCGGATGCCTGCCTGTGCACACACAGCTGTCCTCCCTGTTCACCACACTCTGATAACAAGTGGCCACATTTGAGGCAAATTTAAGTCAATGGTAAGGAAGGGCAAAGCCCCTTAAGAAGGGTCTGCAGTGGCTAACCAGGTACAGCTACAGAAAAACACTCCTTACTCAACATCAAAACACTGAAGAAAAGGCCTTTTATTGCCATTCCATCAGGTGCCCTTTACTGTATAACACAACTTCTTCAGAGTCCTTCAGGCAATAGGAGGGTGTTGTGAACATTACTACACCTCTGGCAAACTCCACCTTATCCGGTTTCCTTCTGAACCACCTTTCTCTGAGCCTTGTGTCCTTCACATCCGTCCAACCCTTACACCAGCGAGTCAGTGCACAGCCCTCAGAAAAAGGTTAATTTGCATTTCATTTCACATGACCTGAAACAGGGAGCTGCAGGAACCTTCAGACAACTTGTATCTCAGATGAAGACTACACTTTCATACATTCTTTCACCTAGAAATAGCATACTGAAAAGAGATAAGCTAAGAGCAGTACATTGAACACAAAAAAAAATCACCATACTTTCCCCCAGTGACAAAAAAACAAACAAACAAACACAGATGTATCATTCAGATGGAGAAGAAAAGAGATGGAGATCCACTAATTATGAAAATCAGAAAATGCAAGAAAATGAGAATTCATGCTGATGTGTTATGTGTGGTACGGGGCACTTTGAAACTAAATGTACCCAGCTAAAATGACAGCTTCTTGTTTAGTCTGCAGACCGGACCCACAGAAGGAATTCCATGCAGATGATTTAAATTAGGGGACATTATATTAGAACAATGCACATTCGTTCTCAAACAAATGTTAACTCCTACCAATCTGAATCTTGAGAAAAATATATTTCCTTCTACTACATTGGAAAAGAAGAGTATCTGTCTAGCATCTTATGTCAGAAAAAGTACAACGTTGTTCTGTTCTGTTGTACAAAAAGTTCTGTTCTGTTGTACAAAAAGTACAACAGAAGCTGCCTGTTACCCCAAAATTCTCTGATGTTTTCTGAAATGTGGTGGCTTTTGAAAATTAAGAATCACTTGAACCCCATCCTTGACACACTTCGAATTTAGAGTTGGAATAAGCTCATACTACCAAAACTGTCTGGTTTACTTATATTTGGACAGTGTATTTGCTAGTGGGCAGAGATTTCTAACACTATCAGCAGCAGTGCTACCTCATACATGCTGATTAACACCTGGGTCTGATCCCTGTCAACCTGGGGTTCAGAGCAGTACTGACAATTATGACACTGCATTGGAGCCACAAAGCTGGTGCAAGTGAAAATGGAAATACATTTTTTCCTAAAGCCCTTTAGAGGAGTTTCAGAGATAACGTGTATCGGCCCCAGCCATTGAAAATGTCTACCAGTTGTTGCAGTGACTGTATTCAGCAATGCAACCAGACAAGTACTGCAAGGGCTGTTGCTGCTAACATACAGAGCAAATTCAAAACACAATGTCCTTTCTTGCTGCGCTGACAATCCAGTCCCCAAATGCCGCCTGTGTGACTGTTCACCAAAGCTCATTTTAAAGTTACACACGTTATCTGCAGATATTACACTTTAAATGTGTGTTCAAGGGCTCATACATACCACCAAATAGAGCTAGAAAACATATTGCACAGACTACCTAGCCCATTGCCACTCAAAAAAGCTAAATCCTACGCACACAAAATACAGCTGTAATTTTGAAGAACTAAGTATTTGCAGTGAAGTATTTGTCCTCATATTCTATTTACTGAATATTCCAATTACTGAATAAGCTAAAGTAACTATGACATTCAGGGAAACTGAAATTGGATTGCCCAAGTTGATTAACTTCCCATTCATTGGATAGCTGATTAACTTCCCATTCATTGGATAACTCATTAGGATATACTTGTTTTGCTCTGTTCAGAGAGAAAAAAAAAGAGAAAAAAAATCCAATCAGTGATTTGGACTGTGGCTAAATATTTCAGTATGACTGCATCCCATGCAATTTAGATTAATCCAACAGAACCATTCTTAAATCATTCAATTTACAGCAGGTTGCTGGCTGGATTATTGCCAGTGACCTTAAAAATTACGTAATATTGGAGGCCTTCTCGAGACTTTGTCAGAGACCAAATACCTTCTTCCCCTCCCCAAGACAGCCAAGCATTTAAACATAATCCCAGGAAATCCTGTTGTATTTGCAGAAAATGCTGTCATCTCAACTTGCACTTTACAGTTCCCTCCAGATGTAGTTCAATGTTTCCAAATGAAGTCACTGGAAGCACAGGCATATTTGAAGGGCTGAAAAGTGCTCTTCTGATATCAAGTACCAAGAGGCATGAGCAACACATGGCCTTTCAGCATTTAGATCAAGGAACTATCCCTTCAAGAAAAGGAGGAAGAGGAGTTGAGGTTGACGTATTGTCAGTTTTGCATCCTGAGTTTAAACTTCCCATAATTTGCTTACTCTTGCTCAGCAGAGAAGACAGCCTCACTGCCTAGTTCAGCTCTGCATCCCTCAGTGCTAGATGCAGTTAAATCAGCAGATCTTTTAGTTCAGTGGTTACTTGCATCTGATGCCAATGTGGTGGAGGAAGGCGGAGGCTGCTGCCCTGCAGCCCATCCCTGCAGCACCAGCCTAGATCTGTGATAAAGCCTGGGATTGAGGGGAAGCAGTGTGCAAGAAGATCCAGGAGGGCACTCCCCTTCTATTAAAGAGCAAACCTTTCCCACACAGCATCCTGGCTCTTGCCCACACATGGTGCTTCTCTCCTGAAGCCCCAGACCTGGAGGGAACTGCCTTTCTGCATCTCTTCAGGCCTCCAGAAGGTCTCCTCCCCCATTCTTGGCACTGACCCCAATCTGCAGCTGTTCCATAAAAATACAACAGCTCCTTTTTCCCTGCTCCTCCTCTAGCACATCTCAGACAGTAACATGTGGATCACTTCCCAGGAAGAACATGCAGGAGCTAGAGTGATGTAAGCAGGGAAAATAGTTGTGCGATGGCTCTGCTAGTAGAGAGCCCTCCTCCAGAGGGACATGGTTTGCCTGTACAGACACGAGCCATTCGCATGCACTGCAGTAGTGGTGCCAACAGCAGTAACCAGAGCCCTTTGGTAAACTCAGTGCACGCACCAAGGCTACAGAATTTAAGTCTGTCTTAGTCGGATAATTCCCGTATTTCTGTGAAAGCAACTAGTCTCTTTCATCTCCCCTGCTTTTTCCATCTTGGAAAAGCAAGGCTTTCCCTTAAGCACACAAAACCCCAAGGACATCTGTGAAGGATTTGGAGATGCCTGTAATTGGATATAAAATCTTTTTAATGTTTGTTTGATTACTGGAAGGCAATTTAATATATGAATACATGTCATTAAAATAAAAAACATACTGCCTACATCAGGCAGGAAAGAACATAATTAAGTTTCAAATAGCTCAGCCATTTACTTACCAGTCTTGAGGAGGGTTATCACATCTAGGAACCTTGGGCCCTTCAGAAGCTCTAGAGCGCCTGATCTCTCCCCTCACGATGCTAAAGGTAGTAGGTACTTGCCCTAGTAGGGCAAGAAACATTCATTTTGATGCAATGGTGCTAAAGCTTCCATAGGTCAGGCTGATCAGGCAAGCAAGCAGAAAAAAATGGTGGGGGACAGGCCATACAATTAGATTCAAAGGAATAGATGCTAAAGTAGTCAGAAAAGTTGTCAAGGCTGACAGATCGCATTCCCCCTTTCTCTCCATTCACAGTTTACTCTGGCTGGCGCAATAGATGCCCTCCCAAATACTTTCTCTTTGTAGGGCATACAAACTCTTTTGGCCTCCTCCTCCTCCTCCTAACTGGGAAAGGAAACATGCAACAAAGCCAGAGAAAACACCTGGGAAAGGGCAGTCTCAACTATCCCATCCTGGCCAAACCACCCATGCCATCCCATCGTGACCAGGCTGCTTTGAACCGTGTTTGAACACGCGCTCCAAGGTCAGGTTAGACAGCACCTGGCCCAGAGGGAGGAGTCCCCATAGCGACTGTGCTGTGTTTCCTGCAGCCTGGTAGTGCTGCATTCCAGGAGCTGGGTGCCTGGGAGAAAGCAGGCATAGCTCGAACGGTTCTCCCAGGACAAAGCAAGAGTAAGAGGCTCAGAGGGCTTAAAGAAATGGAGCAGACATCCTCCCACTCGTCTTCAGGCTCTTCTGGACGCTTAAACCTATCAGCACCACTGCCTGCAAGAAGCCAGGGCGATGACAGGAAGCCAAAATGCTTTGCCCCAGGATGATAAACAGCTCTCAGAAGCTATCCTGGGGATTATCAGAGATAAATTGGTGCAAGAAAAGCTAACGAGGTAAGCAATGGCAGGAAAGAGCAACTGCATCACTGCTACTATTTCAGCTCGCCAAGCATAGCTTTTCCCTCCCCACCTTTTTTCCCCTCTCACACTTTTTTATTGCACATCAGGATGCAGGTGTGATGGAAAGGAAAATGCTGGAGGAGAACTCTGGTCGGCTCTTAACAATGGTTTAATCTATGTGACAAGCCCTTCCCTCAGGCTCTCCCCCACTAAAAATAATCATCTCTGGAGTCTTTCATGGGAGCTTAGCCTTAAGACTGTGGGACTGGTGCTATATTTCCTCCTTCAGCCAAACATTTTTCTTTCTTCAGGTGGCAGAACTAGTTCTTTCTGTCTTGCACCACCCCTAGCTTTCATAAACCGTCTGATACTGAACATGATGAAGGTTCTTGCGAGACACGTGCTGGTTTCTGAGTGAGACAGTGGTCAGCCCTTCATTCCTCAGTGCTGATAGGATTTCTCCTTCATTTTACCACTCCAGACATAGTCACATTAGTCAATGCAGGCTTGTTGCCAAGCTCCAGGTGCTCTATAAACAGGCAGGGGAATCTTTCCCAAGAGCCCTGCAGATGTGTGTGCTGGGCTCCTGCTTGAAGAGGGCACTCCTGTCACTGAGCACACACTCTTAGGAGCCTCACTGCATTGCAAAAAGTTTTTGTGAGTGCATCTGTTCACCTATGGTCCTAAAATCTTCAACATGTTGTGGAAAATACCAAGTTCAAAGCTAAAGCTATTTATGTGAAGCTTCTGTAAGGGACCTTATTGTACCTTGACTGCAGTTTAGAAACACAGCAAAGAATACCTGTAGAGATTACTGTATCACTCAAGAGAAACAGTCCTAGAGATATGCAAACTACCAACTGTTTACTCCCCTAGACACCATGAATTAATTGGACACTTTCCTTGTCTAATTCTCAGAGATCAGACTGCTCCAATTATTCCCTTTAGCATCTCTTTCAGGGTAAAAATGAAACATATGTGTTACTCTGGGTGTAAGCCTGCAACTTTTTCCCATCAACTGCCGTGTATTGCCTCCAGTGACAAAACAACACAGCGTACATGAGGTTACATAAGGAAATGCAAATTAACCACCTACTAATGGAAAAAACGTACAGGCCTCATTTATCTAAGCATCACACAAACAACACAGCAAGCAACCTTTCATTAAACATGTGTGATATCTGCCTCCTCTTAATTTATGAGTTTGCCAGCAAGTACCTACACTTTGTAAGAAGTCATCTTCCTCTTTGCAAATACAAGAGCAGAGAATACAAGCAGATAACTCTACCTAGGAACACTTTATATTTTTGTTAAGTATATTTTTCACATCCTCCCCAGAAGTAACTGAAATGCTTCAAGGAGCCATCGAGACAAATTTCAAGTTCAAGCCCACACACTTTGTCTGCCCAAGTGCATAAAGTTCACTGCTGTCAGAGCTTCTCTGTTAAAATATTTTTGCAAGGTTTATCTATTCCTCCTCAGCCTCCCACTTTCCTCCCCTCCTCAGCCTCCCACTTTCCTCCCCCAACATATACACTCAGTGTATATGACAGTTTGCCAGAAAAACACATAACCTGTGTCTGTATCTATACATGAAACACTAAACAAATGGTAAGGAACAGGGGTACTGCATCAAGCTGTAGCCATCTTCATGTACACCCAAACTACCAGAGCTTGAATGAGGTGATTCTCAACCTTAGCATTTACAGTGAACTCTTAAGGTATCTAAGCATGTACCAAATTTGGGGCATTCTGTGTATTTCTTTTTGAAAGTAAAATTCAGAAAACTCTAGTTTTTTATTTTCAGATCCAGACATTACTTCATCTGTGATATGGATGATAGATAACAGGATGGTAATTGTAACAGGAGGACGGGGCACTTAATGATCCAGTAGTTCATTTCAGACAAAAAGCCTGTGTCTCTGCAAGGTGTCCTTATGCCATCTAGTGGTCCCCAAAAATGACAGTAAATCAGAGAACTGCATTTTCTTGCTAACAGCCGAAAGAGATGAAAAGATCCATAAAAGATCATGGAAGATCCTTTTCCATCTTACTCTGAGAAATTTAAAGATTTTTGAATAATAGTATAATAATAAAATATCCTTTTTTTTTTTTTCTTTTTTTTTTTTGCATTTACCTATCCAGGACTTAGACAGCAAAACAGACATATTTATGTAAATATACCATTCATAACTAAACTACAAAAGAAAAGAAAGAATGAATTAAAATATTTCCTTTTTCTTACAAAGGCAATTTATCTCTTGGCATAGATACTAACACCAGTTTTAGCTTGCACCTTAGAAGTTGCATATTTGGTTATAAAACTTGCTGTTTGCTCAATATAAATTAGTTAAAAGTGATGCTGCACTGACTTTGTATTCTGGTTGGGTAACTGGGTCTACCAAACAGACAAATTTAGAATATTATAGTCTCATTTAGAGTGAGCCCTGAGTTAGCTAATTACAGAATCAGTTACAAATTGTGTTTTCAGCTGCTAATCAAACGATTCACAGAATATCAATTATGAGCTAAAGAAATTCACTACTAATTCTGAATAATTATATTCTTGAACTTTGTAATTTGCTTATCAACAATTTACCAAATCAGACTGGAAGGTAATATTCACAGAAAGAGTTATTCAATTCTATTTGCAGATAAGGACGTGCTTTAGAAACGTATTTTCTACTGGTGATTAACGTAAGACAACAGCTGACAACAGATTGCTGTAACCATTGCTTATTATCTCATTCATACTTTTATTTTGTGCTTTGTTGTCCAGCTATAGGCAGATGATGAACAAAATCAGCTGAAAAGAAGGCACAAATTCTGGATGAGGATTAGCTTTTTATTATGTATGTGAAAGCAATCCAAACGCTGAACAGATTTTCAGAAAGATCTCAGTACAAAATTGACATACATAAAAACAAAGATCTTGCTACTCCCTTGTATTTGCTGTATTCCTAGGTTTTGGATTCTGCCATCCCAACACATTTTTCACAGTGCTCATGCTTGTTTCTGTCAAATATTCCTGAATATATACATCAAGTGTAAAGTCATGTACAATTTAAATAGAAAAAAAAAATTGCATGTGGGAAATCTCCACTTACCAGTTTTGCTAATGGAGTTTATATCCAGAAATGATTTGGTATTATTAAGCACAAGGACTAATTCATTTACTACCATGTTCTCACTATAGCTCTGAAAAGATGGCATTTTGAAGTTATTATCAAAAGTGCACATAGCAGCCTTTTGAGCAACGAAGTGTGATAGGCTATAAAGCAATGCTATATGTAGTAGAAAAAGGCATATGCTCGCAGAAACTGAGAATTTTTCCATAACTCTGTTCCACTTCATAGCAAATACCCACCAAAGTGCTGGATCAGACATTGGTGAAGATTACAGAAAAGCTGCAATATATTTGAACACACAGGCTTGAAGAGGAGAATGCCATATTGCTTACACGAAGGCTCTTGTTTATTGCTTACGTGTCAGCTCTTGTTCTGAATCAAGTCAGTAAAAGACAACTTGATCTTCAGATGAAGAAAGGTCAGTCTACAAGCATAAAAGCAGCATGAATGCAACAAGATGAAGTTATTTATCCCCAATATGTTGATGCTAAGTTTGAGGTCAGTTACTGAACATGAGTAGAAGTAGCCTTAAAGCTAACAAAATCCTGAAGTGGTCAAGTGGATGAAGGTTCAGAAGTCTTTGGGTCATACTCCAGTGGCTGCTGCAATGTTTTACTTCAGTTAAAGAGAAAGAACAGCATGTGCAAATCTGAAGCAGTACCTGCAGCAACAATAATATAAAGTGGTGAAGGTGAGAAATGAAGGACAGAAAAGAAGCATGAGTTAGACACCCGTTGAAACTCAATACGCAAGAAGCAACTATTATTTTGCCATTATTCAGTCATCATAAAGCCATTTGAAGGGCATCAGCTGGCAGGAAGAAGCAATAGTTATAAACAATACTAAAGGTGATCTTATATGAAACATTCTTGTCTTCACCCAGGGTTGTCTCTGGGGAAGCAGCAAGATGTTTCATAAGACTCTTTCTTCCCCTTGAGGTTTTTCCTAGAGTTAATTCTATCTTTCGAAAACAGGAATGTCTGTCATTTGCTTACATTTCCTTCCTGGGAAATACTTTCAATAAATTACAGACATTCATGTCCCCAGCTCCACTCCTTGAGTGGCCAAAATGAAGCAAGAGCAATTCCCATATCATATACTTTATATGCACTGTATACATTATATGCATATATGCATTATATGGATGCATACACTTACACCTTTTTATACATATACTTGTACAGCTGGAGATGCTGGTCACAACAAGAAAATACTAGGTCTCCCTGCTTAGTATTTTCTGTTGACCAGTGAGTAGCAAGTGCGCACTTTTCATTAAGATTCTTGCAAGTGCTTGTTGCAAGTGTTGGAAATTCAAGGATTTGAGGTTGTGTCAGGTTTGTGTCTCAGATCTCACTGCACTGCAGAAATGAACTACCACACACCAAGTTTAACTCACAGTAACCCTCCAACTGAAATGCAGCCTGGAATCCTACACGCAGGTGATCGGGTTTTTTTTGGCTTGATATTGCAGCACAGCAGACTGCTTGAAAACACAGTTTCTCATTTCAAGGGCAGTCTGAAATACAGTTTGGCATAAAATAGATCCTAAATCTCTTTTAAGTGACTACATACTTAAACATAGAGTATGTATGTTTAAGTCATACAGTTATACATACTGTCTGAAGTAGTTCAAGGAAATAACTGTAGTTCTTTCAAGCTCCTTTAAAATTGCAGTTGACCACAATGAGTCAGTATCTCCAGTGGCTTTTGATTTCAAAATTGGTAGTGTATTTATAAATGTATTCATGCTTCTTTCTGAAATCTGCTTTTTGTTCCCTTTGAAGGACCAGCTACTACCAAAACTGATGGATAATTAATTTTTGTTTAAAATTTAGGATGCTCTTACCACTTTGAAGGCCCTGTGATGCAGAAGATCAATTAATATTTAAATATGTAAAACTATGCATAACTGTTCAATCTCTGCTTATTGATTTTCTATCACCCTTCTGCTTTGACCAATATTTATATTTTATTGTTTTTGAAGATTAAAACAGTTGTTTTCTCATTGCATGCTCATCTTCCATTTTATAGCAAAAAGTGAAAGAAAGAACTAATTGAGAGAGTGAGAGGCTATACCATATCAAGCCTAAAAGCACACTAAGAAATAAAAAGCACCACATCAAGTGAGACACAACACCAAATAAGAGTGGTGCTATAACTACTCTCCTTGGCAGCAGCTAAGTCATTACTCATTAGTACTCTTTACATGTAGTCTCCGGAATTGTGTAGATTTTTCAATTGCCACATAATCTCAACTTAAGTCATATCCAAGTTTAACACAACTCAGCTCATAATTGGGAAGCTACAGAATGGCCAGTCAAGAAATCCAACTACTATGGTTGGAAAACTTGTCTTTATGTGAGTTTAGACATTGAGTAGTAGTTGCTGCTTATCTCTCTGCATTTGTTTTTCCTCAGTTGTAAAACCCAAAGAACAAATTGACTAGAGCACAGAGGTTACACTAAGACCTAAGATCCTGACACTGAAAAAGGGGCAAATATGATGGTGTAGAATATTGCTAATTAAGGCTACAAGATACTTCCTACCCCTCAACTCTTCTACTCAGAAAAAAAAGCCTTCCACACTGAAAACCTTAGGTTTCCATTAACCTCATGCAAGCAAGCATTGTGTATTACTAATCTTGGCTACTGGCACTGGTGAGGTACTGGTTATTGATTCACAGTTGGGTCTTTGTAAAGCTATTCCTGTTCATTGTCATTTTAGATGAAAATTGAATCAGACAATGAATGGATAGCAGAGACTGCTCAAGATCTGTGAAGTAGAAGAGTTTGACTATGTTCAGAACATAGATTCAGTAAATTGTTTATACAAAACAAAAGACAATAGCTTTACAAATTACCTTGCGTCATCGGGAACCATTGCTGCAAGGGAGCTTTATATCGTAGTTCTTACTTATTGGTCCCTGGAGAGGAATTTCAACAGCTTTTGCTTCCCTTCCAGCTGGTGATCATTCATATATATGTCCTTCACAGCAAGCTGGTAGACCATACTATTCTTATTAACCAAATTACTAAATATCTTGGTCATGTTCACACTAAGAATTGCTTATAATTGCCTTCTGCAAGATACATAAATATTTGCAGTCCCATGATGTAATTTTCAGTTGATAATTTATTGCAGTGCAGACTCAAGCTTTGAGGACTGTCTTCTCTCTTGAAAGGATATGTGGACCATTAAGTATTCCCCTTACCATTTACACTCCATAAGCGTAGGATTGTTCCATCCATATAATGCAAAGATTTGGCTGAAAAGTTACAGCTCTTTCATATATCTGCCACAGGTAATGTTATCCAAAAAAATAATGAAATGCCTTGTGGGTTATGAGTCATGAATACAATGTCAGTTCTGTAAAAGAAGAAGTGATGAGTATGTTCAGGTGGGCGGAAATCTTCAAAAGCAATAAAACAGTCTACTGTTGTTTTTAATGATGTCCATGGAGGTCTGATCAGTGTCAGCACCATGAAGCCAAGAATGAGCCCTTCTGGAAAAACCTTTGCTAGCACTCATATATGCTGTCAGAGTTAGTTTTTGAGTTTTTATTCAAGCAGTTTGCTGACAGCAATGGATCAGTGTCCTGGATGCATTTTACTGGCATTCAGGTACAACTGATGCCACCTAGGAGTGGGAGCTGAATGACTTCAAGATTCATTTTCATGAGTCCAGAAGATCTTAAGTAGCAATTAAGAAAAAAAAAAGAGATCCTGACTACACACTTATTAGCCTAAATGTATTTGAAACACTGTAGTTTAGTCAATGCAAAACCACAACCTGAGGTCATGATTTTTATGCCTCTTTTCATCTGGACTACACAGCAGACTTCCTTCCAGAATTTGCTCTGCTTCTGTACCTGCATAAATCCACATAGTAAGAGATTTTTCAACAGCTGTTGAGCCACAGCTTAACAGACGTTCACTAGCTGAGACCCAGTAGTCTTTCTTGTGCTGTCATCTCCCATCAAATTGAAAGTAATAGCCTATTTTCAAGCTAAGCTAATTGCTCATAGTCCAGGATTTTCTCTGAGCTCAGAGACATGTTCTTTGGTGATTCTTGCAGCTCAGCTAGCCTATTAGATCTTATACTGCCATGATCTGCTCATATAGCTGAGTCCTACCAGTAGATGAATATTTATACCAGTGCAACAAAGTCTACAGGATGGAGGACCCTGATTCACCAAGATTAAAAACAAGCAAGCAAACAAATGCAACACACACATTCTGGAAGAACTGGTTAAGCTCTGGCTCCCTGGGCTGAGAGGAATGACAGCAGTAGAGGTTTCAGAAGTAAGAATGTTGCTCACTATATGCCTGAGGTGCTAATGAAACACCAGGTGAACTGCAATAGATTATAGATCCGTGTTTTAAGACAAACTGAAACCAAAGCCAGTTCAACCACCAATGCAGTGGGTATATAGGCAGAAAACCACAGTTTCAAGCCCTAGCAAGATGTGACACCCACCCCTTTATAGTGGTCTGGGTTGTGATGCACCCCATCATATACGACAGGCATCGATATGAGGTCATATGGTCTAGAAAGCCTAGATAGCTAGGAATAGTGATGTAAGTAGTTGGCCCCTGTTAGATCATCCCTGATTGAATGTCAGAGCTCTTGAATGGTACAGATTTGTCCACAGTCCAAGGAAGAGAAACCACAAAAAAAAAAATGTCTTTTAGTGTTAGTCTCTACAGAGCCCAGAGACAAGAGAGAAAACTGGGAGAGAGGAGGACTTTTGGCTAGTAGAGAAGAATTGGATTATAGATTATTTAGGCAAACTGGACACCCATAAATCTACGGGGCAGGATGGGATACACCCAAGAGTGCTGAGAAAACTGGCAGGGGTTATTGCTCAGCTGCTGTCCATCATCTTCAAGAGGTCATGGAAAATGGGGAAGGTGATGGAGGACTGGAGGAAAGGCAATGTCACTAGAGTCTTCAAAAAGGTCAAGAGGGAGGACCTGGGAAACTACAGACCGGTCAGCCTCACCTCTGTCCCTAGAAAGGTGATGAAGCAGCTCATCCTAAAGACCATCTCTAGGCATGTGAAGGAAAAGGAGGTGATCTGAAGTACTCAGCATGGATTCACTAAGGGAAAGTCACGTTTGACCAGCTTGATAGTCTTCTATGATGGGATGACTGGCTGGCTGGCTGGAGAGCCACAGGAGAGTCTACCTTGACTTCAGCAACCCTTTTGACACAGTCTTCCTTAACATCCTTATGGGGAAGCTCCAGCAGTGTGAGTTAGATGAGTGGACAGTGAGGTGGATTGAGAACTGGTTGGATGGCAGAGCTCAGAGGGTCATGATAAATGGGGCCGAGTCTAGTTGGAGGCCTGTGGCCAATAGCATCCCTCAGGGGTCAGTACAGGGCCCAGTGCTGTTCAACATGTTCATCAATGGGTCGGATGAGTGCAGAGAGTGCACCCTGAGCAAGTTGGCAGATGATAAAAAACTGAATGGAGTGGCTGACACTCTGAAGGGCTGTGCCACCATTCAGAGGAACCTGGACAGGTTGGAGATTTGAGCAGAGAGGAAGTGGCCAATAGCATCCCTCAGGGGTCAGTACAGGGCCCAGTGCTGTTCAACATGTTCATCAATGGGTCGGATGAGTGCAGAGAGTGCACCCTGAGCAAGTTGGCAGATGATAAAAAACTGAATGGAGTGGCTGACACTCTGAAGGGCTGTGCCACCATTCAGAGGAACCTAGACAGGTTGGAGATTTGAGCAGAGAGGCCTCGTGAGATTCAACAAGGAGAAGTGCAGGGTCCTGCACCAAGGGAGGAATAACGCCAGGAATTAGTACAAATTGNGGGTCCTGCACCAGGGGAGGAATAACGCCAGGAATCAGTACAAATTGGGGATTGACCTGCTGGAAAGCAACTCAGTGGAGAGGGATCTGCGAGTTCTGGTTGACAACAAGTTTGCCATTAGTCAGCAGTGTGTCCTTGTGGCCAAGAAGGCCAATGAGATCCTGGACTGCATCAGGAGTAGTGTTGCCAGCAGGTCGAGGGAGGGAATCCTGCCCCTCTGCTCAGCTCTGGTGAGGCCGCACGTGGAGTATTGGGGGCAGTTCTGGGCTCCCCAGTACAAGAAGGATGTGAAACCTCTAGAGAGGGTCCAGGGTAGAGCCACAAAGATGATTAAAGGACTGGAGCATCTATCATATGAGGAAAGACTAGGTGAGCTGGGTCTGTTTAGCCTGGAGAAGAGAAGACTGAGGGGATCTGATCAACATGCACGAATACCTAAGGGGGAATATAAAGAGGATGGGGCCAAAGTCTTCTCAGTGGTGGCCAGTGACAGGACAAATGGGAAATGGGTACAAAATCACAGAATCATAGAATGGTTAAGCTTGAAAGGGACCTCCAGAGATCATCTAGTCCAACTCCTTAGAGCAAGCAATAAAACATAGGAAGTTCCATCTCCATGTAAGGAAAACTTTTTTACTGTGAGGGTGACAGAGCCCTGGAACAGACTGCCCAGAGAGGTCATGAAGTCTCCTTCTCTGGATATCTTCCAAAACCGTCTGGATGCCGGCCTGTACCACGTGTTCTAGGTGTTCCTGATGGAGCAGGGACATTGGACTAGATGATCTCCAGAGGTCCCTTCCAACCTCAACCATTCTGTGATTAGCATCTTCTTGAATATCACAAGTATGGGACCTTATTGGGAGGGAAGCATTCCCCAATTGCTGAGCATTGCTGTGACTTGGCTCTTACACTAGAAACCGCTGTATGATACCTGCTGACTAGCACATCTGACACATGGAGCACAAGGGGGAACTTCACACAAATGAATGCCAGAGAAATAAGTAAAGTGGAAAAAACAAGGGCTTCACCAGCATAATGAATTAGACTTGATAAGTCAGAAGAATGGCTTAATGCTTATAGCTGTCAACAAGCTGCTGAGTGCTCCACACATCAACCCTGGGCTCAACATTCTCATCTTCATCAATCAGGTGGCTGAAGTGACAGGGTGCACTCTCAGCAAATTTGTGGATGATGCTAAATTGAAGGACGAGTTGACATAGGTACCAGTAGAGCATCATTCCAGAGGAATCTTAGGACACTATAGGATATGGGGAAAACCAAGTTCAAACATAAGCGCAAAGTTCATTTCTGAGGTGGGAACGGACTGGCTAAGTAAAAGCCCTGCTAGAAAGAAGGTCAGCACAGATGCCTACTACTCTTGGGCAATGCTTCTGCCCATCCATCCTGACCCTGTTCTCACCAAGACTGTCACTGCTGGCCATGTCATCCTCAAAGCCAAGAGAAACCTAGCACAGGCACCTGCTGCTCCTGCATCACTCCTTGGTGGTCCATTCTCACAAGATTGCCAGCCTGGCCTAATTTGTTAATGAAGTGTTCTCACAAATTACATCAATATCGTTCCCTGCTGCCTCCCTTCACTACCCGTTACTGAAGCCTATGTGAGAAGGCCCTTCTTCACGAGATGATGGGACCAGGAGAGGGCACTGCTTGGTGCCAGTCTCCAT
>VWPW01012059.1:122602-145596 GCA_013389825.1 Crypturellus undulatus | reverse complement strand
GCGGCGGTGCCGCGCGGGGGCCCCGGGAGGAGCCGCTGCCGCTTCCCGAGGTGTGCACGGTGGTCGGGCGGCTGCCGGCTGGAGCGGAGCGCTCTGCTCTCCCAAAGCGCCGCGTGTCCGGGGCCGCTGCCGGCGGCGGCGCCGCTCTGTGCGCTCACAGCCGTACGCGCATCTGTGGAGCTGAGGCTGTTGTCTCGGGTGCTCTGCTGTATCCAGTGCAGGTACACGAGCAGGTGCAGTGCTGAACTGCCAGCACTGCTGCGCCTGCTGCTTCAGGTACATTCCCTGCCTTTGTTCTTACTTCTCTTCTGTTTAGCCTGTTAGTCCGTTTCACGCAAACACAACAAACACCCTTGTCCGCTCTGTCCGCTCCGTTCTGCAGAGTGGTTTCCCCGTGGATCAGCAGAGCTCCGGAGTTAAGCATTGACAGAACGAGAGTCCTTGCTGGGATGTGGCGGGAGAGCTTGAGTTTGCCCTGGGTACCTGTCCGGGTGCTGGGATGCGGGCGGCGAGAGCGCCGGCTGGGCGAGCAGAGCCGGGCAGCCCCGGGGTGCGGTACGCCAAGGCACTCGGCGCCCGAGGTGTTCGTGGCCCTCATGCTGCCTTGTGCGCAAGGGAGCTCTCGCGGGGGCCTGGTGCCTCGCGCTTAGCCGGCAGCAGTGTCTTGTTGATCTGAAGTCTGAGCGGCTGAGGAGGTTTTTGTTAAAAGGTGCCTCTGACAGTGTTCCCAGTGTGGGTTTTAAGATTATTTGTGTGTGTGTCTGTTGGGAAGCTTTATTAAGCAATGATGTTACTTATTCATTGTCTATAAGTTGAGTTTCTTTTGTTACAGGAACACAAGCCAAATCACTGCCTTGTTTCCTTATTGCTTGAGAAGTGTTGTGTCTAAATCCGTAATTCTGCAAACACAACAAGCTTCCTTGAGTATATTTTGTGCGCCTTGGAAGAAAGGCCAACAATTTGATAGTTACAGCATTGTAAACCAGGCATATAGAGTAAAGTTGCCATAAATTATTATCTGAAAGGAGAGAAGAAAACCCCACTGTGTTGGAAACAAAAGGATTCTTTAAAATAATTGGAGTTAAATTCTAGTAATCTTCTTTTTGTGTGTGTTCCTTTTATTCCCCTGTACCATTAAGTGCATGCATTGCAGTAAACTTTATTCATGACAAGGCCCTATCTTCAGCGTTCAGACCAGGAATCTCATTTATGAATAAGCTTTTGGTGCACGCAAAATGAACTCTTCCTATCAAGTACACATAAAGGTGATCGCTGCCTGATCTAAGGCTACAGAGGACTGAAACATGGTACCACTGTGAAGAGCTTTGCCTGGGAAGCAAGGACAGGTAGAAAGGACTAGGGTATGTTTGAAAACTACCTAACTATACCATTCAGAATAAGCTGCAAAAATAAGTTATCTAGAAAAGAAAAACATCCTGTTGGTGACATTCTTTTTTCTCATAGTACTGTTGCAAGACAGGAGTTTAAAGTATCATTCTAAGATGTGTCAGGTAGTTGGAATGATGATAGGATTTTTCAGTTAAAAACTTTGTCCTATTGTTGCATCAGAGTATAGAAGTTTTGAGATTAGACTAATGAAGTGCTCAGCAAATACAGATTTCTGTCATATGGTCGGGTAACTAAGGGGTTTCAGCTGGATGAACCAGGTGCAGCTCAGTGTAAAGGAACTGCGAGCAGGTAACTGAAAGAACTTTGAATGTGACCTTAAAAAGTCTCCTCCTGTCTCGTTCAGTAAATGTACCAGCAAAAAAAAAGAAAGAAAAAGGAAAAGAACACATCAAAGCTTTCTATTTTGTTTGGATTGAAGTTTGTATAGGGAGCATGTAAAATAGTGTAAGTGAAGGTGTTTGTAAAATTTATTCAGTTAGTTGTTTTTAGGCTCCTAAATACTACAATGAGATGCGACAAGACATAAAGTCTACTCTAACATTTGAGGAATTTGAACCTATACTTTTATTCTTATCTTTGCAAACAGGTGTTTAATTCATTCAGTTTAGGAGTATTAAACTTTAGTAAATTGTCTTCAGAGCAAGGCAAGCAAATGAAAAGTCATGGTTCCATGTCAAGTTATTGTGCTGCTGTTCTAAGTTTTCGGCTTTCTGTCCAAGGAAAAAGAAGGTAATTCGTTAGCAAGTCTACAAAGTAGAGGTGGTTTCAGCAGGTTACTAGCAGTGACTATTGTCCCATATTTCTTTAAGTAAAAGTATTCAACAATGAAGATGAAATGGAAAACTATAATACATTATTTAAAACATACTCCATTTTATTTTATTATTTTAAAACCAGCTTCTACTTGTGAAAAACAAAGTCAAATACCCTTATTTTTCCTGCATAGTAATTTCCGATTAACACATCTACTGTGAAATCAGGCAATAGCAATTTCTGTGTGTTGGGTCACGTCAATGTGATGATGTGACATGGTACGTGTAACGTGTGTGTTAAATAATGCTTGCTAGCCTGTATGGAAAAACAAAGCATAATTGTCGACATTAAAAATTAAGCAAAGTGTTTGCACATATTTAGATTGGGCAGAAACCAGGCAAGATGCCGCTTTTCTAAACTGCCTCTATCCAAGCCATTCAGTACAATATCAGAATGAAAAATGACAACACTTTGTCATCTGTTCAAATTGATATTGCACTCTTTGCAGTGACAGCTGAAAAGGCCCACAGGTGCCGTATAAAGAGGTGACCATGTTGTCATATTTCATTTAGGCATCCCTCTGCAAAGCCATAATTACCTAATTAGGTTGTTAATTAGGAGATTAGCATTTCACTATATTGATAGAATGCTCTTTGCGGGCATGAGTCTAGATACAGATTTGTCTGCCCTAATTTATAATCTCTGTATTTTTATACACTTAGTTATTTCCTTAAAATCTTGATGCAGAGTAGCTCAGGTTAGCTGGGTAGCTGAGGATCGGCTTCTCCCCCAGTCAAATGAAGATTTGACAAGACCAGAGGACGATTAGTAGGCTGCTTGTTTGTAAACTCCCAAATTCCCTCCTTCCCTAAAGCTCAATAAATAAAATATTGGAGTTGGTAAAATTTGCATTATGATTGGTTTGACAACAAAAATATAGCCGAATTCCAAGCAGTTTGTAAATACAGAAAAACATCTAATGTGAGATTGATTTACAGTTTTGTAAACCAGCGAAGTATTGTTGGAAGTTATACGTAATGTATTCTCTCATGGTAATTTTCAGATTTCAGTTTCACTCATGAAAGAGCACCTCTTTAAATGATTAATATATTTACTTTTTAATGATAGGACGCAAAACGTGAGTGACAGCTTCTCTAAATAAGTATTCATTCTTATATGCACTTGAGCTTGCATTGAAATATCAGGTTGAATTTTCATATTTTCAGTTCGCTTTCCTTTATCCTGCATGCACAGGAGTCTGTCTGACATTCAAGGATTTTGATTATTTGTACTGCTGGAAATGTAGATAACCAGAACCATTTCTTCCACGAGTGCAGACAGAAGTTAACTGTGAAATTATTTCATATAACCTGAGTCATAAATTTTGAAGTATATTCTCACCATTCTTTTTCAGCTTGTGTAATGTGAGGGGAAAAATCAATTCTTTATTCTAATCCACCCATTTTTTTCATTAGTCTTTAAGATCGCTGTAAAGAGCCGCAGTCAATGAGAGGTGTTTAAGCCCAGTGACTATGGAAGCCCTTGAGCCAGGACATGACATGTCATGTTACACAGGTCTTCCAGCGTGCTGCATTTTGAGATTATTGGTAATTGTTTTGGATCCAAGTTGCACACTGTAGAAGTCGCATCTCTGCTTGAAATATTTTCCTGCATACTTAACAGGGTTTATATTTTAATAATTAGTTCAGGGGGCCAGTCAAGTTATATATTTTTTTCTTCTGAAAAAATGTGAGCTGTGATAATGACACATTCTTATTATGACACATTCTTTGCAGTATAACAGAGAGGATTTTTTTTTTCTTTCCTGCTTCTCAGCTTGTATTTTTGCAGTTAGAGAGGAAAATGACCTTGCAGGATTTGGTTGAAGGTTTTTGGTTGGAGGAAGAATTTGCAGCTGCTTTTAGACATTTGAACCAAAAGTTGTTCATTTACTTATTTATTTTATTTCCCATATTAAAACAGATGAAATTTCAAAGTTTCTCTTCTCTTTCCTGTAGCAGAATGTTTTCAGTTGCTAATAGCTTTCTCTGATTTTTTTTTTTTTTTTTTTATCCCCCCATATGTTTGTTTCTTTACCGGTCTGTGAGTAAATTTTCATGGGTCTCATAGGTGATGTATTTTAAAGTATGGATGCGACAAATAAAACATTTTTGATGAAGTTTTTTTTTTAATGCTCTGTGACTGTAGCACATCCTGAAAAGGTAGCATCAACTTGCGATTTTGGGAATGAGAATCACTGTTGAAGATGAGCCAGTGATGACCAGTCTGTATTTAGTTGAGCCCTAAATGTGGTTTTTGTATCTCAAAACTCTAGTAATCGGTCTGTGTCTGTGATATGCAAAGTGAGTGAAGTGTACAACTTCGAGATTATATTTTGCATGAGCCAAAAATAACAGAATAAAATGTCCTGCTTAACACAGATTTCGATATCCTCTCGTAGATTTTAGGTGAGACCTACTAGGGTTCTGAAGAAGTTTCATAATAACAGGTAAGAACCTTCAGAAACCTAATTTTTCAGCCTAATTTCTATAAACTCCTTTAAAGGGGCAGTAAGAAGTTGTGCCTGTTGTCATGAGTTGCTGTTTGCCAGCAGGCTCTGTGGTTTCGCTAGCAGGTGTTTGAGCAGTCTGCAGGTCGGCAAAGGAGCCACTGGCCAAGGGGGTGGCTAAAGGCCGGGCTGGGGCGGGCCCCGGTGCCCTGTCTGACCAGGCGAGCGTGGAGCGAGGCCGGGCTCGCTGCCGCTTGGGGCAACTCAGCCGGAGGGAGGAGCAGCCTTTTACTGCCCCATAAGAGGCCTTGTCGAATGCCACCGTGTGTATTTGGAAAGAAAGCAGAACATTCAGTCCCAAGTACTCCGTTTTCCCCAAATCAAGGTCGCCCCTATCCACCACTTACGGCGTGTTCCAGGTCAGACGTCTTTTCCCTTCTCTCTGAAAGTAGGTTGCGGCAGGCTCGCAGCGCCCGTGCAGCGCCCGTGCAGCGGCAGCACCGCCGGGCTCCCTGCCCTGGCGGGTCGGTGTGCGGGGCCGGGTGGTAGAGCCGCAGCGGTGGGTGTGCGTCTGGCTGCTCCTCTGGCCTTCTCTCACACTTGCTCCCTGCTCTGATGCTCACTGCAGAGTGGCACAGACGTGAAGCAAAGTGTGTTTGTAGGACATGCATGGGGAGTTCTGCACTGAAGAAGGGGAGAAAATTTTCCTTTTATTTAAGTAAGTGCAGTACAGTGGAAGAGCAGGGAAGGCTCAAGAACACTTAAAACGCTGAAACAATACAGTTGCCTCCCCGAGTTTGGAGGTGTTCATCTGTGTGTTGAAGATAGTCTGTATGACTGGATATCATCTTTTAGGACCTTTGTGTCATCTACTGAGAGCTGAATAATTTTTTAGAACATTCTGTTATTTATTGTATGCCATATTATGAATGAGGGTGATCTGCATAACAGCCTTCCTTCACTTGCCCTGAAATCTATGGATGCCATAAATTTAGCAGTGTGTTACTGGAAGAGGAAAGCTTACCATAAAAACAGTAGTCTGAGATCCAGCTGTCTGCCTTGGCCACGAAGTTCCTGTGGAGCCTGGCAAGCGGTGCTGCCTCTTGATGGTGCCGTTTTACATCTTTGAGGATATTGTTTCACTGCACAGGAGAAACAGGAGGTTACACTCCTGGTGAGAGAGCATTCATGTCCATTGTGTCGATTAGGTAATATGTAAGAAAGTAAGATGAACAAATAATGAAGATTAAGAACAAAGCAACAGAACGACTTGGCTCTGTCCACCTGCGTGGTGAACTGTGGAAAGTATTTGCTAATAAGCATATGGTTATAATATTAATATTTATGTATGACATGATATACAATTTAAGGCTGAATAGGTTTCACATTGATGCTTTCTTTTTTTGTGTTTGCGTGGAATATGTTTAAAAGTTGTCTATAAGAATACTTAATAGCAGTAATAGCAGTATGATAGTGTAGTGCAAGTATTAGAACTTTTTTTTTTTTTTTTTTTTTCCTGTAGCTGAAGAATCTGTAAGAAGCTGCTGGTGTAAAAGTCAAGTTAAACTCGGCCACTAGAGCAGCCTGGTGATCGGGGTGGGTGTGAGGCCCTTGGGAGCCATGGCTGACAAACCCAGGTAGATCTAGAACGTGCTCTCACCTGAAGTGTTGCTGACCTTGATGATATCAAGGTGTAAAAAGTATTCCTGAACGTTTTGTAAAACTTTGATTCGGGGTTTGTTGCTGTGCTTCAGACCCCATCTGGGTCGGCATTACCAAAAGGAGGATCCATTTGGAATTGTGTGGGTAGGTCTGAAATCTGGCATAAAAACCTGGACTGAATTTTTGTGTCTGATTTCGGGTGGGAGAGCAAGTTGGCATTGTAGAATTTCTAGTTAATTCGTTGAGAAGTTAGTTTTAGTATGGTCTTTTGAAAATCCTGAAGAGGAGGGAATAAAAGATGTGTTTGTGTTTAAGCTTTAGGATTTGAAATAGGAACTAAGTAATTTGGGATATTTTATCACTATTTGCTTTAGGGGAAAAGTGTTTGCATTGTGGAATGTAAAGAAGCTCTGGCAGTTCAGCATGCCGACTGCTAACGCCGTGAAGTCGGGGTGCAGAGCGTAAAGGTAAAAATCTCGCATCTGCTGTTACATGTTGTTAACTCCCATAGCAGACGTTAAATCATTTCAAGTACAATAATAGTGTGGGAGGTAAATTAACTAACCATTAACAATCTTATAAATACACAATTAACATGCCAACATTTATATGACACATTGATGGGCCAGCAGTAATTTTTGATTGGGAGTTTGCAGACCTTTTAGAAGCCTGAGGCTGTTGCTTATTTAACTAAGTTCTCACTGTTGCAGGTGAGCATGGCCTTTTCTGTAATACTAAGGGAGGTGTAAATAAATATATTTAAGGAGCGTCCTTGGAGTGCAAACTCAAAGCAATTTCTCTTGGAAACATCCATGTATGGTATCTGGTTGTGTGCGTGTTTGAATTCAGATAATGCTAGTCAGGCTGTTACAGTCTAAAGACCCTTACCAGGTAAATTACAGTAAGAAGTTCCTCTTACAGTGGGAGGGTTGCCTCATGACCATAATTTGAGCATAATGAGAAATCCTTGAGGGAGAGCAGGTCTGCTTTCTGCCATGAAACGAACTGGAAAACAGAGCTCGGCGAGGTGGCCTCCTTGCTGTTGAGGGCACCTTTGGGACCTGGTGCAGCCTCTGCGCCAGGCAGGTCGCCCGGAGCAGGTTGCCCAGGGCTTGTGCAGTTGGGATTTGCATCTCTGCAAGGATGTTTAGGTCAGTGTTTAGGCAGTAGCATAGCTTATTAAAACGTGTGCAAGGAATAGCATACTAGTAATAAGCATCAGGACCGTTTTCTTTCTCATTCTTCTGTTCCTTCTTGCTACTCTGTCTGTTCTTTTATATTAATATATTTGAATGTCTGGTATCTAAAAAAACAAAAGATGGCACCAGCTGTCATTAAAAGAAAGACTTGTGGCAACGTCTGCAGCAAAGGCAGGAGGAAAGCCTGTGACGCTGGAGGACGTAACGGCCCTTTGCAGCCTGCTGTGGTTATTGGGTGCTGGTGTGTGCCGGTGGGGAGGGCATCGTGGCCAAGTTCGCAGCCGCGGCTGCGCGTGGGGCTTCAGCAGCGGCACGTGCCATCAGGGCTCGGCTTTCCTTACGGTTCACGAGTGTCCCGAGAAAGTATTGCTTCTGCTTTGGACTGTGGAAGTGCAGGAGCTGCTTAGCACCGCTCTGTGCATTGATACTGCGCTTTCCTCCAAGTGTCCTGGGAAACGACGAGTGTGTTTGCTGCTGCTGCTGCAACAAGCCGCGCTGATGCTCGCTGTCACTTTGTTCTCTAAAATCTGCCAGGAAAAGGCCCGCTGCTTTTACCAGATTTTCATGAGAGAGCTTGTTGTGGGATGTAAAACCATTCTTTTTCCTTTGATATTTTCTTTTTGCTGATGGAAACTTTGCAGGCAGCAACGATAGGAAAGTGATGGAGTTTTTTTGTTACTATGCTTTGTTCAAAGTACTAAATTAGTGCATTTATTTCTACAACTGGTGTGTGTGTGTATATACATATATATTTTTTTCCCCTCAGATATGGAGGTGATTAGGAGAGCAGTGGGAGTTTGGAACTTGGGAAGTCCCTTTCTAGCCTTGTATCTGTCTCTGATGTCAGGCGTAAACCCACCAACCTCCCTGTTCTCCAGGTTTCGCAGTCGCCTGGAGCTGCCTGAGCAAGCCCGTGGTGCAGGGAGTACCCGGGTGCCAACTGCCCACTGATGCTTTTGGAGTTTGGGAATTTCAAACTGGCCTTCTTGAAATGGGTTGAACAGGGGCTGTCCAACCTAAGTAAAGTGGAACTCAAAATAATTCTGTGTACAGACCTGAATCGGGTTTTTTGCAGGCCAAATAGAAACTTCTCCTGAATCAATATTAGTTAATGGTCTTATTTTGTGTATTCCTTGGTTGTATTGTCTGTTTGGGGGCTTGGTTTATTTGTTTTGGTAAGATGCTGTGTACCTTGTTTTTCTAGGTACGTACATCCACGGAACAAGATGGAGAGAAGATAGTATAGCAGAGCGCGGGCTCGAGGGCAGGATGGCTTTCCTGGACAACCCAACTATTATACTTGCTCATATTCGGCAGTCACATGTGACCAGTGATGATACAGGGATGTGCGAAATGGTCCTCATAGATCATGACGTCGACCTAGAGAAGTTTAATCCCTCATCAACATATGGGGACAGTTCAGAAACACAGGGAAGCAATGGTGAGACTCAGGGCTACATATACTCCCAATCAGTCGATATTACCTCAAGCTGGGACTTTGGAATTAGAAGACGATCAAACACAGGTAAATGATACTTGAGAGAAAAACACTAACTTTAAAATTCAATTTCTAATAATCCAGTTTGCATGGAGCAATCAGAGCAGGTTTGGCATGTTTTTTCTTGTGTAACACAGGGACTCTTTTTTCTTAAAAACGGACCAATTAATGTGCTGTAAACTGAATTTCAATTGTTGTTTTACTTGATTCATGTAAACAGGAACTCTGAGATCGTCCTTACAACTTCAGTGTTTTTATAATGAAACTTTCTTAATCAAAAATACATGATCAGCCTTTGTTATTTGCTATTTCTGGGCACAGTAGCGGTTTTCTAAGGAATATCCGCCATTTGATAAATCAAATCTGTTTATTATAAAAGAGAGGAATGCAGTTTATTAGCTGATGAAGCAAATGACCGGTGTTTGTTTTCTGAAATCTTACATTACTGGCTAGAAATCAATAAAGAATTGGAATATATAATATATATGAGAAGACTGTTGAGATGTAGCCAACAGTGAT
Source organism: Crypturellus undulatus (assembly GCA_013389825.1). Taxonomy (NCBI): domain Eukaryota; kingdom Metazoa; phylum Chordata; class Aves; order Tinamiformes; family Tinamidae; genus Crypturellus; species Crypturellus undulatus. The sequence continues at coordinate 136,046 of VWPW01012059.1, read as the reverse complement.
CCTTTTTTTTTCCCCGTTACTCTGTGGGTGTGTGTATTTCAAATTATTTCTGCAGGTATTATAACACCACCTAGAGCTCAGAAAAATCTGTGTTCTGCCTAACAAGTAAAATGCTATATTAAATACCTTGAGATATCTTTTACAAATAAAATGTTGTCAGTTAAAAATCATAAGGTGCTGGGTGATGTTCTAATAGAGAGAACTATCTTTGGAAATAAGCTGAATATAGAGATTTGGAACCTAGCATGCTGAATCAAATTAAAGATATGGTAAGAAGTTTAGTGGGCCACACATGGCTCTTAATATTGCACTTCTATAGGAAAAACATCCTGCTGTTGCAATAGCAGTCACTGAGTTTTAACAGTGTAAAAACATTCTAAATCAGCACTGTTTGGCAGAAAAAAAAATCTACTCTGGCTAGTAAGTATTTTAAAGTACGTTCATTTGAATTAACCTCAGGTTTTAATCTGGAAGTTAAGTGGTATCAAAAAAATACACTTAGTAAGTTCTATAACTTGGGCTGTTCTTTTTAATATATAAGCTTTTCTTTATTCTTTTTTATAACCTACTAAATAAAATAATTTATATTTCGTGTTGTGTTTTACTGTTGCTTCTGGGTGGAAGGTAATTTTTAACTATCTTGTGCAAAGCTGTTTCGTTATAAAGTACTCGCCAGCATCATACCTGTTTGATACGTTGTAGAAATAATGTTATTGCAGAAGACAATAACGTGAATGATGTGTTATTGCACGTCACCGTAGAGACCATGCGGGCGCGAGTTAAGTGTCCTTGTGCGGGTCTGCAGGCTGGACAAGGAACGTCCTTGCGCTCTGCTCCCAGCGCTGTGCCCTGGCCCGGCCGCGCAGCGAGCAGGCGCCCCAGGGGCAGGGGCCGCTGCCGAGGGGGAGGTCCACGGGCAGACGCAGACGCTCCTTCCTGGGCCGCATGGCTAGAAACAAAAGCTCATCTGGTTGCTAATATTTAATGAAACAAGAATTACATGTGGGCAGCGACATTTCTGACATAGCTTTAAAATTAATATGCTTGTGCGAAGGAATCTTAAATAATTCTAACTCCTAATGGGTCCGGGTAATCACTGCTGCCAAGATGGCCATGAGGGAGATGCTGCTCTTCTCTTTTTCCTTTGTTTTCCATCCCAGAGGATAAGACACACACAGGTATTTAGGCACCGGCCTCGTAATGACGTAAACAAGAGTTATGAAATGAGGTCCCTGTTTGTGTCTGCCTTAAACTACTGGCTGCAGCTGTTGAACCTGAAGGTTTTTTCATCATATAATGATCTAATAATTTAGTATTCCAGTATCTCTTCTAAAAACCTGTGTTAGTGAATGGTCTCACTACATCAAAATTGCAGAAATATCCAGCAAATTGCCTTCTTGGTGATTAACATTATTAGTCAGACTTTCCAGCGTAACCTGCTTTCTTATTTTACGTAGCTGCTTTATTGCACTGGTTATTTCTGGTGGTCATGTCCTTGGGTAGCTTCTACCAGGGTAGATTTTTGTTGGCCTCCTGAGAGAGATCTGTTAACAAAAAGTGAATTTAAGGTATCATTTGGGACCTTGGGCTGTAGGTTGTTTGATATTCTAGCTATTTGAGGCGTTTTTTTCAAACCATATTTTGAAGATTGTGTCAAAATATATGTAAAAAATGTTATATTCATTTTAATATTTGACTAATGTTGTGAAGATACAAATCATTTATTTTACTACCTATAAACTGTTTCAGCACGCTGAAGAAAAAGCTATGCTAATTTATATAGCTTTGACATTTTATAATTTTCATGATTTTTAGATAAAGGATTTTATATTTAAAACTTTAATAGTCTAGTCTGAGTTCATTTATCTTTAATTTTTGAAACGGGTAGAGTAATTCATAACAGTAATTTTATTCCTGTAATGTAATATTCACTTCAGTTCATTTGTGCATTAAAATTCCTTTAAGACCGTTATTAATGATTTATATAATGAAATGTCATATTAATCACAGAAGTTTTCACATTTTATTATTCTCTTCCATGTTAATACTATCTTTATGATCTCTATTAATGTTTTATATCCTCTAATTTCAATTATAAATCAAGAACATTTTCATGTTTTTGTTGGTATTTGCTTTTCAGGGGTGCCACCTTTAAAATTTTATGACTTTTTTCCCTACATATGCAGTATAAAACATCTTTATTCATATAAAGGTAGTTAATTATGTCTTTGTTTATAGTAAACTTTCATTGACAAACTTATAGTTGTAATATTTCTTTTCAAGCTCAGAGACTAGAACGTCTGCGGAAAGAGAGACAAAATCAAATAAAATGCAAAAATGTTCAGTGGAAAGACAGAAATACTTCTTACTCAGGTAAAACGAAAAGATCTTCTATTTTCTACTCTGTTTATTTTTACTTTTGATATTAGATTATAACATTTTCCATTTGTAATTCTCACTTGAACTTTAGCACATAGGAAATACTAATTATTATATTTGACTTCCCCAGCTATGCGGTTCCTGTAGTTTGGTGGTTTATTGGGGTGGTGGGTGATAGCCAGAAGCCTCCCATTCGTTGCCAGCTTTGGCTGGAATGTTCTAACTTACTGATAAAGGCAAAATGCAGATAAAACATTTAAAGTTAGTTTGGTCTGAACTCATTAGAGTAGCTGCTTTACTTTTTTGCAGTGTAATTTATGCAATGTATGTGGATTTTCTCAACTTGTGCTTTTTTTTTTTTTTTAAGATTTTTATAATCAAAACAAGAAATGCAGATGATAAAGCCTTCAGTGTTGTTGTGAAGTATTTAAGGAACAGTCAAGTAACAGGACTTGATTGTCTCCTTGCTGTATTGGTAGGTGATTGGCAAGTGTCTGCAGTCAAATTGCAGGATCATTATGTCCATGCAAGTTACTGTTTTCAAGCTGGTTCCAGTAGTGTCTGGCATACAGACTATAATATTTTTTTTCTTTTTTTCTTTTTTTCTTTGTTTTTTTTTTAAAAGATTCTTCTCTGGATAAGGTGGGATTTAAGATATAGTGTATATGTAAGATCTCTTTAAACAGAAGCTTTTGATAAATGCCCCCGTAGCTTAGCCATGTCTCGTAGTCGTATGACCAATTTCTCAAATGAATATGCTTTTTTAAAATTTGTGTAATTAACAATTTCTGACTGGATGTGCTACTTAGTTTATAATATATGAAATAGAAATTCCATCTCAATTCTTTTATTTCACAGCTCGAGCTAGTATCGTTCCCTGTTGTATATAACACACATTCAAATCTTTGTATGGTCTGTCATACCTCCTTCTTCCCAAATGTGTGTATATCTTAATGAGGTCTCTGTGTAATCTCCTTTTTGCCTAAATCCTTGTATCTTCCTGGCTGTCCTTTGCAGAACTCTCTCCAGTTCTGTAATATCTTTTTGTGAGGGTGAATAAAGCTGCTCTCATGAGCAACATAGTTGCACTAATCCCCACTACAGAGTTCAGCGTATGTTTGATACCTCTCTTTATGCATTCTTAAATGTTTTGCTTTCTGTATCTGTGAGCACTGGTGTAGGTTCTAAAGTTTAATCCACTATAATCTCCAGCTCTTTTTCCGTAATATTTTTTGGAATTTGACCATTGATGGTGTATTTCCTGTTTTCTTCCTTATCCCTAACTACATATATATATATGTGTGTGTGTGTGTATATATATATATTTTATATATATATATATATATATAAAATTATACTTGAATTTCAGTTTCCTGTTGTATCTATACTATTTGTTTTCTTATTCATATGACTCTTTGGCACCATGACATTTAGTTCCCTTTATGTGCTGCTCAGAGACAGACCTAATCTGTCAAGCAGCGATGAAGGAGGCGTCACGCCCGGAATGGGCTGGCTTTGGGCTTGCTGCTGCGCTTGCAGCGAGCAGAGCTGGCCCTCCTGCAGCAGCACAAATTAATGTAGTTGATTTGAGGCCTTTGGCAGTTGGGTATTTTGTCATACCCAGTTTGTAGTAACGTGCACTGAGGTAGAAGTGTCCGACCCGTCACGAGCGGAGAGGGCGAAGAGCCCGTGCTCAACTTCTGTTCTTCATGCGAATGCCCTCCCGACTCGCGAATAGTCCTGGCCATGAACCTTGACTTATTCTGTTCTTAGTGTTTTGAGTCCAAAATATAAACTGCAACCGAAGCTTTATTCTTAAGCTTGGGTCTCTCATGGAATTCCAGAGGGCTTCTCCTCTTTTTCCCGTTACCTGACGTTAGATGGAATTCGTCCTGAGCGGGGTTGCTCAGGTGGGATGCTGCAGCAGGCTGGCCAGCGACTGCAGGGAAGAGTTGGCAACTGCAGCTCCCGGGAGCGCTAGCATAAAGGGAAGGGAGAAGAGAGTAATTTTGTGTATGATAATGAGAAAAAATGAGGAATGTTTGCTGCTGGCGTCCGCGCACCCGCAGTCATTAGGCAAGCTGCGGGCCTGTCACGGAGCCGCTTTGAAAGATAGCGGTGAGCGGAGCCGGGAGCGACTGGGGGCTCCGGAAAGGTCAGGATGTTCCAGGCAGTGGAGAGGGCAGCGTGGGGCACCGGGGGCCTCAGCACCGCGTGGTGGCACCTCCTGCACCTGGGTTCTTGCCCAGGAAAAACAGTAACAGCCGTCCGCTCCGTGCAGGGCAGAAATCATAGCGAAGCGGTGTGTGGGTCTCAGCAGCGCAATGCTGCTGTCTGGCCACGAGGGTCCTGCTCTTCTAGAAATACTGGGTGCTCTTAGCTCTGCCTTCAAAAGGAAGTAATAACGCATTGTATTTACATAATTGTAAGTTAACAATACATTAAAGAAAGTCTTCCAAAAATTTTGGACTTCAGCTCATATATGAGCTGAAGCTACTATGAACTTACAGCTAGCAATGCCACAAAAAATGGAAAATAATGCAGACTAACAACAGTGCTTCATTTTAGTTAAAAGTTAGAGATGTGCAGTTAAAACTCGTTCAGTGTAACAATGTAAGCACTTCTGAATGCAGAGTTCCGGAGATCTCTTCCTGCACATCCCAGCAGAGAAAACAAGAAAGAAATCATCTCAGCGTTTACCTAAAGAGAAAACTGTGAGAAAAAAAAATATTTTTTTCAGACCAGTAAAATCATTACATTGAACTGTAAGGTGCAAAGTACCCTAATTCAGGATAATATTCTAGCATAATTATAACTGGTACTTAAAAAAAAAAAAAAAAGAAAAGAAAAAAAAAGAAGAGAGTGCCTGGCCTGGTACCCAAGCAGAATGCAGAATAGCTAATGGAGTTTAGTTGCCACACTTAAGAAAAAGAACTGGAAACTTCTCTGGTTAGTCTCAGCCTCTCACAAGACTGCGTGTCTCTTGCTAAGTGTATTTGGCACTTTTGCCAAGTTTCTGAATTTTCAGACAATCTGGTGGCAAAAAAAGTGATTTTTTTGACTAGTTACATTTAGCCAAGTTTTAATTTCACAGTTTGGGAAAGGAATCAGCTCCCTGCAGATCCAGTCGCTGGTCAGTGAGCCCTGGAGGCTGTTCCACATCCCTGCAGGGGCAACACGTGTGCCCGAGGGCACAGGGGCTGTTGGGCTGCGGCATGGGGGACTGTGGCACGGGTGCTGCAGGGATGCAGTGCTGGGGCTGCGGTGCTGCGGGGATACAGCAGGAGTGCTGTGGGGCTGCAGGGATGCAGCGCGGGTGCTGTGGGGATGCAGCGCTGGGGCTGCAGTGCTGCGTGGATGCAGTGGGGGTGCTGTGGGGATGCAGGACTGCGTGGATGCAGTGGGGGTGCTGCGGGGATGCAGCGCTGGGGCTGCGGTGCTGTGGGGATACAGCGGAGGTGCTGTGGGGATGCAGCGCTGCGGGGCTGCGGCGCGGGCCTGGCAGCTGCGCCAACCCTCATGACGCAGACATGCCGCCCCGCTGTCCACATTCTGTGCCGATGGGCCGAAGCGCTCCAGGCCCTGCCCTGACTTTGCAGCACCCGTGGGTTTTTGTTCCTTCCCTGTGAAGTGTGCCTGCACTGCTCAATCCAGCTCTCCAGTCATGACAGAGGCTTTCTGGGCTTCACAGTTCCCACAAACTCATTCACTATTACGGATTTTGCTTTTACAAAGATTTTTTATTGTCTAGAATATTCATCTGTGCTGCACACTGGGAAGTGGCTGGAAGGCTCAGGATGAAGAGCAGCAGGAGATGCTGTTGCATGTTGAAAAAGTGACAGCTGTTCTTCTGCCTAGGATTTATTCGTTTCTAAGAAGGCAGTAGAAAGACCAGAGATGCCTAATTTTCTTGCTGTAACTCGATGCGGTCTTGCCTCAGGTGGGTCTTGCAGTGCTTGGTTCCAGGGCTCTGCATGGCGAAAGCTGCTTCGTTGTCTCAGCAGAGGCAGTAGCATCATTCACACTCGCTGTTTTCTTACTCGTGGTCTATGAAACACAGTGATAGTAGATTATATTAAAGCATTTACTGGTTTATATATTTTTATCTCTCCCTTATAATCTATAATCTTTCTTTGATAAAGAATAGCTTCTGTACATCTCATAATGCAAATACACTTCATTTTCTGAATTGCAGCAGAGGAGCTGAGCTCACTATTTGAAAAAAAGAACTTCAGAGTAAAATCTCCATGTTCCGGGAAGCCGTCGATACTGTCTGTGCGACTTGAGCAGTGTCCACTCCAGCTGAATAACCCTTTCAATGAGTACTCAAAATTTGATGGCAAGGTAAGTAAACCATATATATTCTCTTCTTCTTGCATCCAGGTGGTCCCTGACCTGAAGATGATAGACTGTTTGTGGTTCTCATGTACATTTACTTGTTTACGCTTTAGTCTGACTTTGTAGCAGCCCCTCCATCATTTGAACATGGTTATCTGGAATCATGCTTCTCTTAGACTTACATATAATGGTTCCAGGTTCAGTAGAAATGAGGGCATCCCTTTTTTTATCCATATGCAGAAGGAAGGTGCACGTTCCATTTCCCATTACTAACTTATGCCTTCACACTAACTCTGTTCTGTTCTTCCGTATGCTTAATATACAGGCTGGTTACTAGACAGAAACACATGAAATGAGAACCTGGATCCTAGAATGTGTATGTCTGCTTGATCTTCTAACTGTGCTTTTTTCATCCTGCGTTTCTGGAGGCCAGGCAAGACTACTGTAGGATTTAAGTTTGCTATCGAACTATTTGCTTTTTATGTCTCCCCATAGATGCTGATTTCAATAGTCGTGATGATAATATAAACATATTTTAGACTTGTGAATAACAAATTACCCTGTTCAAAAACCCCATGCTGTAATGTAAAAGAGAGTTAATGCCACAAGAAGCACGCAACTAAAGCAATCAAAATAGTCTCTCTATTTATCAACCCTTAACTGATAACCATCTAGCAGACAGCACAGTTTAAAAATGTCATCCATTGTCACTGGGCGTTGCCACCTCTGCCTCCATACACTGCTGTAGTAGTGTGGTAGCTCTTTTAGGTGCAGGAGGTTTACTGCAGACCCGGGGCTTAAATGTTTTTGATGGCCTTACATCAAGAGGAGGTTCTTGAAATTTACTCGGAATTGTCACTAATAATCTCTCCTTGTGTGCCTTCTGGATGCTCTGTAGTGTTACCTTTTCTCCCGTAGACCCTAGAAACTAAGATCTAAACAGAAGCGTGATGAATCGGTGTCAGGTTGTTCTGAACAATTACAAACACTGCACAGTTCTGCTTTCTGCCGGGCTGGTTTGAGAGTCTCCTGTGGGAGCAGGAGGTTTGAGCTTCATTACCGTTCTGATGGAAGAATTTCATATTCTGTTAAGTATTCTTAAAGTGGAAAGTGAGATATGTAATTCCACTAGAACATCTAAAAATATTCTAAATATTTATGAGAGGTGTAGCTTTTAGACCATGAAGTCCACATAGCACAAGCTGCCTCTTATTTATGCTTAGAAGTACGAAGGAATTAGTACTACTGTTTGAGAATCTCAGGCCTCTTTAATAAACGGCAGCATCATTTTGATGCCCTCCTAGTAAACCTATATCCTGCTCTTCTTGTGTTACGGAATTTCGGTCTTGCCAGTGTTCAGATGTACTTGCAGCACTCGCGTGTGGGGGAAGTAATTAATAGTTTTTATAAGAGAAGTATATTTTATCCAGCTGTAGTATCTGAGCATGATTTGGGTTTCCAGTTAGAATTTTCCTTAGCTTTTGGGAAACTTTAAAGTGGTTCCTTCCCACTTTTATAATCCAAATTGCTTTTTACTGTGTTAGCTCATTACAGTCTACTAAAACTCATACATCTTAATTTGCATGTTTCTAAGTCTGATGCTTTTAGCAGGTGTTTGTTCCATTTGAAGGAAATTGTAATGTATGTATTAGCTTCAGATTTTGATGAAATATACCAGTATGTTATTCAATGACAACTTTGTGATTTGTGGGGTATGATATGAATCAACATCAATATAATTTAGAAATCAAAATACCTGTTCAACTAACTCTACAAAATAATTAAACTGGCAGTTTGTTGGGGTATACAGACTACATTAGTTACCAAAATAGTATAAAAAATACTGCTATAAGTTTTTCAATGTGACCGTAAAACTTACTCTCCAGACTTCTATATGTATAGCCTAGGTTTTAAATACCTGCTCACTAATCTAGGAGAAATGTTATAGCTCAGTAGTGAGTAATTTTATGTACCTCAGTTTTGTTGTATTTTTCAGACAATAATGTAAAATGAAAATCCATACATAATGAAATATTGTAGTTGTCACAATATTGTAGAGCTCTTGTATTTCTTTATTGATAAGAGGTGAGCAGTATTTTTCACATAGATACGATCTTTTTCTGGAAATACTGCATGACTTATTTACATAATTAAGAGCCCCATGTCTCTTGGGGAAATGGTCCGTAATTGGGGAGAGGCGGGGGGGATAAGGAGGGGCTAGGGGCCTAATTAACCATGTCTTGGAAAGAAAAAAAGAAGCCCTTAATTATGTATTTACTCAAGGGATCACCGTGTCTCTCTGAAATCTTTGCAGTTATAACAAGGCTTTGGTTTTATATATATTTAAGAATTGTAACACAGGTTCTTGGATGGTGCCACGTGTTGTGTGGCTCTGACAAGCACCAGGGAAGCCCTTTCCTCGCTGCTCCCAAGCGTTTGTCCACGTGCTGCTCGTCTTAACCGCGTTCGGCTGCTCCTCGCTCGCTGCTGACGCGGTTCCTTAGCTGACCCGAGAGGAGAGAGCCATTTATTCGCCACAGCTTGATGTATTGTTTTAAGCTCATCAACTAAAAATAAGAACGCATTGCATGCCATAATGCCAGCCAAGCCAGTTTTTGAAAAGCTTACATCTTTCAGGTGTGTTCTGCCAGATTTAGTGTCTTTTTCATGACCACTTCTACAATTTTATGAAATAATAAAATTTTAAAGTGCTCTAATTTCTTCCTGTTCTGATCAGTTCATTAATTATCAAAAAAGTAGAGAATATGGCTTGTGAAATGCAGCTACAGTGGATACATTCTAATAAGCTCCTGAATTTGGAATTCTTTTCACGCAAGGGTGCAGGACGGATGTGCAGCTCTCATGTATGTTGTAAAACCACAGTTGTTAAAACCCCTCCAAGACTGTGCTAAGTAGCTGATGTTGTCTGTGTCATTAAGCTTTTCCTTAAAATAGCTTCAGGGGATAGCTTTGCTCGTAGCTATTTCCATGTTTTATAAGAAGGTTGTACATCTTGGCTAATAACATCTGGGAAATTCTTGCTGAAGATACTGTATCAAAAGATGTGGCTGTATTTGTAATCACTCCAGTTGTCATTTGTATAGAAAATTATTTAAAAGTCTAGTGAATTAGTGGCCAAGCCAAGTTGATCTTCTTTTATTTGTCTAACAATTATTTTTTCTTGGAATACATTTTATATGTAGGTTCACATTTACTTCCATTACCAGATCTGAAAAATCATATTTTGAGGGTTTATTGCTGGCTCTTGGTAAGACTGAGAAATAAGACTGACCTCCCGGACCTGACCTGGCAGATTGGAAAGTCATGGTCGAGTACCGCGAGGGAGAGGAAAGGTTGGCTCCCTGCAGCAGCACAGTTGATGCGCCTGCCCCTGAAAAGGGCTTTAACAACTGTGAATTCCTAGTGGTTAAGCTTTGCTGCAGAATCAAATCTTAATCCTCGTGCTCCCTTGCTTTTGAATACAGAAAGAGGGGCTGATGTTACTTGCTTGCCTTCTCTGATTGCTTGAAAAGCATTTATTATCTCTTCATTTTATTGAGATTTTTCAAATTGCAGGTTTTTTTAATTTTTCAAACTACTGTTGTAGCGTGCGTGAGCTGCTGGAAAGCACAGTGATGGGTTTCTTCTGAGATACTAATCCTAAAGGGGACTGATTTAATACTGTGTTAGGATCAAAGCTATTCATCTGCATGACCATTCCCACTAGTAAAGAAATGTTATCAAGGATTTTTTTTTTTTTACTGGAATAGAGGCAAATCATGCTAGAATCAAAAAAAAAAAAAATCTTTATAGGAAGCACATCCTGAATGAGGAATTTGAGATCTCTTTAGAATCACTGAGGTCAGTCCACATCCATTTTTGCCACCCAAGTCGCTGCTAATTTTAGGGAACTTTAATCATAAAAACATCTTGTTGGTTTGGTTTTTGAGATATCTGTCACCAAACAACCATTTTGACATCCCCAGAAGAATGTGAATAAAGTGTTACTGGGCAATCAAAGGGAGAAAATTGGCTGAAAATAGTCAGTCAAAGGCGGCCGTTGGAGATAGCGCTCAGCACGAGGGAATGGGGATTGTGCTGGTCTGCAGCGCGCGGGGCCGGGGGCGTTTCCGGTGTGCAGCCACAACACTTGTTTCATGGGGTGGTTTTGTTCCTGTTTTCCTAATTAGAAATTGAAAATCAAGATTTAAGGAATTCTCCAAGGTTCTTTGAGGCCTTGTGCGTTCACTTGACTATTAGAGATAATTTAAATTAAAATATGGTAATATAATTTTTGGCTGGGCAGATGCTAAAAATTCTGCAAGGAATGGTAACTGTACTGCATTACAGAATATTTTGTGGCAGACTTTGTTAACTTATATGCAACAATTTCTCTTCTTAGCAACTGATTTAACAACGATGCTGTGGAAAGTGTGGGGGAAGGGATAATTCATGAGTGCTAATTGCTTGGCTGTTAATTTTCATAAGTGTTGATAGAAGCAGTTCCTTAAATTAAACTTTGTTTAAAATGTATCAGGGGAAATATTCCACAATGTCGGGCCTGAAGTGAAAATTAATATGAATGCTGTGGCAATTAACACGTACTGGTTAATAGCTTTTAGCAGCATTTTGGGATGATAGTCCTTAAATACATTTTTACATGCTGCTCTTGTTGCAGTCCTGTTCCAGTGTACGTCTGGATAATCATGAACAAATGTTTTCTACAATCTCCGGTATTAAATAGCGTTACTCAAAGAAAGTAGATAAAGAACTTATGAAAGAAGCACTGCTGCTATTATTAATATGGAGAATGTCTAAAATAATTAATCCAGGATTAAAATCTGTGTGGTACTTTTTTTTTTTTTCCATTTAAAATATTTTGCCCTTAAGCTGACTAGAATTTTTCACATTTGAATCCTAAATACATTTCCAGTGTTTTTATTTTTCAGACATTTAGGTGAAGTTTATCTTCCTGCTGTGTAAGTTGCTCCTCGTCCGTTCCAGCTCACCCCTCAGAAATCAGCATTTTAGGCACGGTCGGGTCTAAGCATTCGGGAATGGAGCACGATCCCTCCCCGTGAGCGAGTGGCGCCGCCGGGAGCAGCCGGAGCCTGGCGGGCCTGGGCTGCTCTGCGCTGCCGGCTCCTGGGCCGCCTCTCGCTCCGGGACCGGCTGCCCCGGTTCATGATAGTGGCCGGCCTTGTTTTTCTCTTTTTCCCATTTGCCTTGGGCTCCCTGTTTCCAGTACGCCTTTCCATGTGTTTGCTACTTGCACACTGTTTCGCTGGGCACCCACCGGAGCAGCCCCGTGTCCCCTGCAGGGAAAGGGCAGGGGCATCTCCGCAGGCTGGAGGGATGAGAGGAGGCTCCCGCACGGGGCATCACGGCCCCGCAGGACGGGCTCTGCCCCGTGCCCGGCGGCGGGACGGGCTCTACCCGGTGCCTGCTGCCGTTCCCGCTGCTGCACCGGCTGCTCCGCGGCTCGGAAGTCCCTCAGGAAGGGCCAGGGACTTGCAGTCGGATCAGGCTTCCCCTCGGGACTCCTGGAACTCCTTGCAAAGTCTCCCGTGCAGCTGGGAGAGCTTGAGTAATGAAATTCCAGTCAGAAAAGCTACGAGCCCATCGGCACTCGTGGCCTGCGTCACCCATGACAGCAGGTTTCATTATTTATGTGCAGCATCATGCGATTGGCTGCACAGTTAAGTCCAGAAAGGCGTTTGTTTAGCTCAAGTTTCTTAACTTAAAAATTGCCACTTCCTAAAACATGTTTCCTTCCATAATGCATGTGATTAAGGTGAGTCGTGCTCCTAGCTGAGCCGTGTTCAGGTACACCACCGCTGCGTGCGGGATGCCTGCTTGTTCTGTATCGCGTCCGGGCTGCAGCGATGCCCGTGCCTAACCGGGGCGCGGAGCTGCCGCCTCTGCCCCTTCTGCAGGTTTGGCTGGGGAGAGAGAAGCCCCGCGCAGAGGGATCAATTAAATAGTGGAATGGAAATGAGAACACAGCAGCGCTTGGGTTTCCATACATTGATTAAAATGCATTAAGCTTGACTGTTACTTCATTACAATACTTCAGAACGTGTTTTGTTATTTTGTACAGAGAAGCCATGTGAAATGAGATAGGGAAGCACCTTGTAATGACTGCGGAGCGCTCACTTTGAGCAGTAATGTGATGTGCTGACAGAGGACTTGTTTGAATTCCGCGGGAACAGCCGTTGGAGGAACCCCTTGGAGTGTGCGCGGTGGCAGCTCCCCCCGCGCGCCAGCAGCGATGCCTGCGCCCGGGAGCTGGGACACGGCCGTTCTGCCTTGCAAAACCAGTAGCGCAGGAGCTGTGGGGCTGCCTCAGTGGTAGCTGGAGTGGCAGGTGGGAGGGCTCAGTGTCAGCAGTCCTGTTTGGGGACAGGGATTTTACCTGCCAATCGCAGGCATCTCACTTGTGTTAGAACTGCAGAAACTTCAACTCGGAACGAGATGATACCTGAAAATAAGTTTTAGATCTGTGCAAAGTCTGCTAGTATGCAACAAAGGATTAAATTGATTTGTTATGTGTGCGTTTAGCTACAATTCATTTTAATTGTCCTTATGAAGTTAAAAAGTATTAGTGTCAGATAAAGATTCATCACCACAGTATGATTTAAAGCTGGTGCTATAGAAAACAGGCATGTGTTCTGGCAGATGTTTATATAAGGCGCTGTCTCTTCTGACAGCAGTTAAAAAGTATGGT
>VWPW01012059.1:62602-117602 GCA_013389825.1 Crypturellus undulatus | reverse complement strand
GAGCTCCCCGAGGGACCGGGAGACGGGAGGTTCTGGGGGAAAGAGGGTCCCTTTGCCATGATGGGAAATGTTGTAAAAATCCTGAGAGGAAATAGCTAGTTAAAATAAAATATGTAGAATAATTTTAATGAACCGGCACTTGGGCCATGCATTTAAATAAAAAGCATTTTCAAAGCAATGATCATTTAAAACAACTTAATTAGAATTAAAGAATTTTAAAATAGATTTTATAATGCACTTGTTAATCTCTTAGTTGAATCATATTGTATTTTATTCTGTCTAATTGATTTTTAGCAATTTACTAATGCCATTATCTTTCCCTTAATTACAGATCAAACCAAGTGAAAAAAAAGGTAGTAATAAGTTAAGGTTCTTAACAGCCAAAGAAATATGGATTGGATTTGTTAGCAAATGTTTTTAATGTCTGATATTTGTAAGAGGACTGAGCACCTACCTCTGATGGGCGGGTTTCTTGCAGTAAACTTTTCTGAGGGAGATGCCTTTTATTTCTCAGAAAATGGTCTTCTAGAGTCCGCATTCATACTGATCCTTCTACTTCAAAAATAATGTGAAAACATTGATGCAAATTGTGAAGTCAGTTAAGGACTTTTATGAGTCTATATAGGCACCTCAGTATCACTAAAGAAAGAATTCTGGTTTTCTAATTAAACATTTAATCTACATGGAACTGTAATAAGCATTTTATTTTTGTTTCACTACAAATTTGAATTTTCATAGTCTTTATGTTGTTTTATAGCACATTTGCTGAATCTAAAACCTAGAATTAGTTTCACAACCATGTACAGTATGTTTGTATTTTATTTTTTATTTATTATATTATTTTAAATTGCTTTTGTCTTGAAATGATCTCAAGCAAGAATCTAGCATTTCTGTTAACTCAGTAGTGGACGTTTCTTGTCAGTGTCCCAGGACACTGTGGGATTGTGTCCCGGGATTGGGACCGGTCTTAGAGAAGTATCACGCAAACACAATTCTGCAAAACCCTGGAGTTCAGGTGTTCCTCAGCTCAGTATGGGCCATTTGCATTCCTTGAGAATGTGCACTATATGCTGTGCTAAATGGTGTGTTAAAGTAACTTTGTGTGCACAACAGTGGCAAAATCAATACTTTAATTAGGCAAATAATATAGAGTTTCCATGCATATGTATATGTAATGTAAATATTTTTTTAAAAGAATGGAAACAAAATTTTCACAGCCAGTGGGGTCTGTCTGCAGTCATCCTGCTAGTAGAAAGAGAGATGATTCGGGCGCAGCACACGAGTGGTTGCTGTCACTGCAGCTACCTGGGATTTCCAGTTTCTTGGAAGGGTCTTACCGGAGGCAGAACTTTCCTGCAGATCTGCATAGTTTTGTTGGAGAGTGCGGGGAAGAGGGTGGAATTCAGCCTTGCTTCTGCGCGCTGAGGCCATTCCCGTGCGGTTACGGTGCTCTTGGCGGCCCCGCGGCGTTGCTGCTCTGCGCGCGGGTCCTGCCCCGCAGCAGCCGCAGCAGCAGCCACAGCAGCGCTGCGTGGCCGCGGGGCCGGGGCTCGGCCCGGCTCCGTTGTTCTTTGAGCCCTCCCAAGTAACGCACGCGGAACCTGCCGGTGAAGGGGCAACCTGTGAAATGGCGCCTGGGGCGGGTGTGGGGACCGGTGCGAGGAACAGGATCGCGCGGTGCAGGAAATAAACCCCCATCGTCACGAGCAGCCTGACTGCTACATCGTTCTCAGTCTCTCTGATGGTTTTTAAATTGAGAGGGAAAAAGCTGTTGTGATAATGTCACTAAACACTGCAGAACATATTTCCATATAAAAATCTACCTAGATAGGAAATTCCAGTTAATAATAATTTGGAGAAAAACCTGTAGTAAAACTTGAATGTATTAACTATTAAGGGTTTAATTTGAGCTCTGGGGGAAATATCTATCTAGGTAAGGACAGTGAAAACGATGAGGTTTCAGGTAGGTTTTACAGATGTTTTTTTCTTCCTTTTCAAGAATAATTGAGTCCTTTTAATGATAAGGCTTGCTTGGTTTCTCTGAATGGTCTGTATGTAATTAGTTGTAACTTTGACTATTGAAATGTTTTGACAGCCCACACGTCAGCTCGCAAACTCTTCCTAGTCTCGGTCCTAACTACCCGCTCATTTTGGGCTTCGCTGCCCCGGGTCACAGCGCAGCCCCAGCCCTGCCGCCTTTGTCACCTCCAGCCGTTGCTGCAGGAGGAGGGAGCATCATTAACCAGAGCATCTTTCCTGGCAGCTGGAGCCGCATTCCAGCTGATGGCAGCACCTGCGCGGATGGTCCCTGTGCCCGGACCGTGCGCGGTGCCAGCGCGCGGCTCCGCCGTGCCGGCCCGTCCGCGCGTGCCGGCAGTGCCAGAGAATGCAAAGTGTCTGCTTTGGACTAATTAGAGGGATGATTTGTGAAACGTTGGCTATTTATTTAATTAATCACCAGCACAAAGCTATAAAACCCATATTTTAAAAATCCCTGTTAGTTTGCCATGTGGTTAATAGATTGTGGCACATTAAAAAGTGACATGGTGATGTATTAAAAATGTTCCACCTAAGGTTGGCTGATGTCCTCAAGGAACTTAAGCTGTCTGTTTTATGCAACAGAAGCTAAGGATTAGAGCCTCAGACCTGTTTGAGGATTGAGTATTTGTAAAAACATTTATCTCTTGAATAGCATCTGTTCATTAAAATATCTCATGGCATATTGCTTGACATACAAGTAATGTTTATGGCATAGTTATAAGTTTTGTTGCATTTTGTTATTGCAAAAAAATACTCTCTCTCTCAGTATTAGATTGTAATGTTTATTACTAAGTAAAATGTAAAT
The DNA here is from genome assembly GCA_013389825.1 of Crypturellus undulatus. Classification (NCBI taxonomy): domain Eukaryota; kingdom Metazoa; phylum Chordata; class Aves; order Tinamiformes; family Tinamidae; genus Crypturellus; species Crypturellus undulatus. The sequence continues at coordinate 114,757 of VWPW01012059.1, read as the reverse complement.
AATTCTTCCAAAGTAGGCCATTCCTGTTCTTCAGATGTGGGAACTAAGGTTAGTTCCATAAAACAAATGCCTTTTTGCTGCAGCTATAGCAATTGTATTTTGATAAATCTGAACTTATGTTTTCATTCTTCAGCAAAACTGTTGGAACCGACTAGATAAGAGCCTAATATCCCCGGTTGGCTCAGTCCCACCTCGGCCGCTAGGAAACGCAGTCCTCGAGCGCCGCGTCGCAGCGCGCCGGCCCCGCGTGCGTGCTGCCTGCCGGTTGTGCTAGCACTGGTGCTGCCGCGAGAGCAGACGGGACCTGGCCTAGAGGGGCACTGCGGTCCCCTCCGTTTCTGAAGGGTGTGCTGGAAAATAACCGTAACAGGAGAGGGCATTTATAGCATTTTAGGTAAAATATTTTTACATCGTAAGTGAATTGTAGAAATGAATACATGTTACTGTGATTGAAATATGCAGTTATAAGAATTCTGTTTTTTACTCCTCACTTAGAATTGCCCAGTTTTATTAATTCTGGGAGTAAACGCCAAGAAGGAGCAGGCTGTAATTTTGGACATTTGTTCATATATGCAAATCATGGTTTTTAGGTGCATATAAAAATTTGTTCAGGTGGAAGCTTGGAAGGAAACTGTCCAGCTCTGGAGGTTATGTTTCTCAGCTGTGTGTTGTATAATTAACTGGTACATTAGGAGGAGGGCTAGAATAAAACATGAGTATGTTAATGCAGCCTGGAGCTGATGTTGTAGTGATCATTTCAATGCAGATAAAGCATTTCTCATAACCGCCGCTGCCTACTGGAGCCTTTGAAACATCTGGACCTTTAACTGAAAAATAGTGTGGTGCTGTACAAAGCAGACATGCTAAGTGAAGTCAACAGTTTAGAATAAAAAAATAATCGTGTGTTATTTACCTTGTAGTTAAATATTTATACTTTGTTATGCTTTGTATAACAGGAAATTACTGGGTTAAATTTTTATGAACAGTGACAACATGAATAAGATAAATTAAGCATTTAACAATGTTAATGGCATTTTGCTTTGTGATGTGCTAGCTCTGGAGCGGGAGCACCGCCAAGGTGCCTGTGTCCGCGCCGCTCCGCTCTCCGCCGGTGCTGCCCCATCGCACGGCCAGCAGAATTTTCGGTAAATGACTTAAGAATAGGAAAATTGATCATGAGACTTATAGTAATGCAATATATCGACACCGGCGTAGCCAGGTGGTGCAATAAGCGTCACTGCTGCCGTGCCAGGCAGCACGGCGCGCCGGGGCGCGGGAGGACGGAGCTGCCCGGCCGCTCGCGGGAGCGGCAGCGCGGAGCGTCCTTCCTGCGGGTGTTCATGGCACGCGCCGCTGAAGAGGTGTTTTCCCCAGATCTGTTCTAATGCTGTGGCTAAAAGGAACAGAGATGTAGTAAATATCTACCGCCGTGGTGCGCGAGGTGCCGACCTGCTCCGCTCGCCCGCAGGCGCCCGGCGCTCCTGCGAGGCTGCCAAATACCCCTCGTCTGCGCGGTTCTTATCCTCCTATTTTATAGAACAGCCTCCCTGTGTACTCATCCCCTCAAAAGCTGGTTTGTTCAGAGGTACTTTGCCTGTTTTATTTCCAGTTATTTTAGATGAAGAAAAAATTACTCTTAAAATACAGCTTTGTTTTGAAAAGTGCAGACAGTGGGAAATGGTGGTTCTCATGAGCTTCTTAGAAAAGTATCCTTTGTTGCCATAAATATTCTGCTTGAATCGGTTAGAACTTTTGTTTGTGTTTGAAATCTCTTAGCTCAGTGCTTACATTTTTTCCCTTTGATGTATTTTCTATATATTCTTTAAATACATTTTTGAGTGAGTAACATTTAGGATGTGATGGCTGTATCTCATAGTAAAACTAAATACCCTGTCACCTAAACCAAAAACATTTCACTTGGTTTAAAAGTGAGAAGAGATTTTGCATTTGGAAAAGGATAAACATTTGTTTCCATTTTGTATAATGTTTAACATGGTTTGCTGGGAGGTGAGTCAATGACTTGAATTAATTATAATTACTGGAGAGACATATACTGATTGAGCAAATAAAGTAGTAAGCTCATTTGTGCCAAGGCCATCTAATTAAATGCTAACTTTGGATAAGCTGGATGTGCATGAAAGATTAATTTTAAGAGGTTTTTATGACTCACTAAATAATGATTCTGTAAAATCTTTGCATTATATCATTAGAGCATCTAATCTTAAAGTGATATAACACTTGGTCACAGAACTCTATTGTACAGGAAGATGCAGTAAATTATTATTGTTGAAAATTAATCATATTTTTCTCTAGGAAATGTTTATGGACTTTATTTTAATTTTCTGCTGCAGTGTGCAGTAAAACAAGTGAGATGCGAGGGGGACACACGTGCGTGGTGTTCCCAGTGACTATTTCATTAGCTTCCCGTCACCCAGGTACGCGAGAGCAGCATTTAGAAGTTGTCCTTGGAGGCAGACAAAGCTGTGCCAAGTTCCTTGTGTCATCTAGGAGAGTATTAATGGCCACACGGTAACCTCTTCAAGGAATGCGCCATACGGGGTTGGAGAGAGGTGTGCGTTCTTTAGTGGCTTGAATAAAGGTTGATATCAAATGAACAAGACATCTTGTATTCAAAGAATTTAAAGAGTGTCTATTTCTTATTTTTAGATTTAATGGGCTATATTTAAAGCATATTGAATTTATTATAGAAAAAAAAGGGAGATAATCCAAAAATGGTATGAAGCAAATGAAAACACAGTGTCTGTGTTTATTTTAGGCAACTTGGGATACTGAGATATGTGGATTCACAGAGCAGTAGTTCTAGATAGCAAATCATTCTTTTAGATGATGTCTGTTTATTAATTGAAATAACTTTCCCAAGCTTGATCACTGTTACTTCCATTTTTAATTACAGAAGTGCATAAATATAAATTGGATTTCTTGATTCAGAATAAAAGAGAAAATGTGTCTGCAAATTCAGCAGATAGGATTTTCTAGCATTAACAAAAAAGAACTGTACCATCTGCCTGTTTTACATAGCATTGCAGTGACACAGGTCTTACATAAAAGCAAAGGTGTGCAGCTGCGACGGTCCTGCAGCTCGGGAGGGAGGAGCTGTTCCCCAGACGGAAAGCGCAGGAACGTGAAGGGCCGGGTGCCCCGCGCGCTCGCCAGGACGCCGTGTCCCTGTGAGGAATCCCGGTGCCCTTTGTGGGGTGACGGAAGTATCAGTCTTGCTTTGCGTGAAATGAAAATATTATAGAAAAGCAAATTGAAATTTTCCTAAGAGCAGACTGTATGAAAATGCAAGTTGACCTTAAGAGAATCTATTAATAATGATATTAAGGGAATTTTGCTTGATCTATTGCGTATGTTGTGTGTGTACCCAGTTTCTCACTTTCTTAAAGGATTGGTGGGATATAACATATCCAACAATAAGAGCTTAATGGAATCAGATTTGTGATTTCCTAGAAAATTAACGAGATATTTTGTCAATTTTATTCTAGACTTCATTTGTCAGAATATACAGTGTCCACTGACAAGCTAAAAGAATTTTTTGACAAATTAACAATGCCACAGGTGACAGATCAGGAAAATGTTAATTTAACAGCCCCTTTATGCCTCCCAGATTTATTGGAGGCTATTAAGGAAACTCCAAATGGTAAGGCCCCTGGCCCTGAATAGATTTTCCATTGAATTTTATACAGGATCTATTAATAAAGTTTGATGCTGCCTTTTTGAATATAGGTAATTGTACTTTATCTTCTGGGTCCACTCAACACTTGCTGCCAGAATGCCATTTCTATTGGGGGGAAAAGCAATTAGGCTTACAGTAGAGTCTGTAATCTGGTTCTGAATGATTCCTCCTAAACAAGTGGCTGCGAGGAAACCGCAAAATCCGCAGGTTCCTACTAGTTAAATCCGGTGTGGCTGGATCTTTGACTCACGGCCACCGAGACGAATAATTGGATCCCTTCTATTCAGTCCTTCCACCTCCAAACCCTTACCTAATAAGCTTTGAAAAGGTAAGTAATTGAGCTCTGTGGGACTTCTTGTACAATTAATATTTTGCAGGTTCAGACTAAGAATATGGATTTGTTCAGGCCTGTAGACAGGTACCTGATGGCTTGGATTTCTAACGCTTGTGCAGAACAAATGTCATCAATTTGCAATAAACATAGTGGAGATTTCCTCAAACCCCCTTGACTCAGTGATTGATCTGTCTAAGGCTTGACCCGGCTGTTTACAGGGCTTGCTAATTTTTCTTGCCTAATGTGACAGCTCTGTGTACCTGTGAATGGAGGTTTCCCGTGGCCGCTAGAGCTGCGTGCTGGTTCTGCCGGCGCTAGGCAGCTGACGGTGCACACCCTACAGCTCTCTGTGTTGCTGTGTTTTAGCTTTTGTTTAGGTCTTCATCACCGTAGTGCCAAATAGTGCTGGCTTTTTTGACTTGTTTTTTGTCTGTTCGTAGTGCAGTATGTCCCAATAAAAAGCAGTATTACTTAATACTTCTTGATTTGATAGTTTGAAGCCATTACATGTGGGCTGTTATATGTGTGACTGTCTTTGTCTTGACAAACGAAGCAAAGCTGAAGCCCGAGGTTTGTTNCCAAATAGTGCTGGCTTTTTTGACTTGTTTTTTGTCTGTTCGTAGTGCAGTATGTCCCAATAAAAACCAGTATTACTTAATACTTCCTGATTGTCTTCAAATAGTTCGAAGCCATTACATGTGGGCTCAGTTATATGTGTGACTGCCTTTGTCTTGACAAACAAAGCAAAGCTGAAGCCCAAGGTTTGTTCCTAACCACGTCCCAACCTCTGCGCGGGCCTGGCCTTCCCTTTGCCCCTCCTGCCGTAGCCGCCGTCACCCCGCGAGCAGCGGGTGCTGCCGCCGCTGCTGAACCGACCATGTGCGGAAGGGCAAACTTGCCCGGAATTGTAGCAGACGCATAAACAGCATTAAGAGACGTGTACTTTAAATATTCAAACTTGCTTCAGTTTTAACTTCTGAATGAAACTCACATTGTAACACACTTTATGTTACCTCGGTCATACTCCATCTTTTATGCATTCTAAAAAAACGTTTTTTTCTCAACAGGGTCATGTTGGTACAACTGCAACCAAAAAAATTGATGTCTACCTCCCCCTGCACACAAGCCAAGACAAACTGCAGCCTATGACAGTCGTGACGATGGCAAACGCCAAGGTGCATGACCTGATTGGACTAATATGCTGGCAATATACAAGTGAGGGACGGGAACCAAAGCTAAAGTAATGTGCTTTCTTTACTACCTCTCGATCTCTAACTTGCTCTTCTGTAGCCCTTTTGCATAATGAAATGGATTTCAATATCAATATTCTTCTAGCTGAAGCTTACAGAACCTGCCTACGCAGTTCTCCGTGTTCCCTTCCAAGCAGTGTAAATGCACGTGCATCCCTTTCTCTTTCCGTTCAACTGCTGAGTAGTGCATGATAAGCATGAGAAGCCGTGGAGCTGTAAATGAACCCTAATTTCAAAACTCTCTGGGTGAAAATAATATAAATCTTTTGATGTCATGGAGACAACTTTTATTTTATGGCCCATCTATTTTCTTGTAGGATCCCTAACGACTGTAAGATCATGAATATGTCAAGTAGAATTTAGAATCCATGCCTAATTCCCTCCTTTTGTTTGGGGAAAGGGTTCCAAGGTTCTGATTTTTGTTTGTCTGCATCATAACGGGTGCTTCCTGCAGGTCTGTAAAAAGGAGTCGCTGCACTGGGTGCCGGAGGGTCTTGGAAGCAGTGTTAGTGCTCTCATGAATGTAATGTGAAAAATAAATCAGTGAGGATTTTTTCATAGAACATTAGCATTATTTACTTGCTTTCTGTTGTAATTTTGCTGACATGGTGACCTTGATTAATATACACACATTAAAATATTTGTTTTTCTAAGAAATGATAGGTATAGGGGCTAAAGGTGTATTGTACTTTCCAGGTAGTCATCCTGGGGATACCAGGATTAAATTAAAATATGTAAATAAGGATCTTGCAAACAAAATAAACACCAGTTTTCTTTAACATTATGAAAAGATTTTATCCTTTAATTAAAAAATATAGTTATGCTGTATTTTATAATTGCTATAAGACTTTGACCTCAGTCATTTAGACTTTGTAATAAAGAAAGATCAAAATCACTCTTGTCCTTTAGAAGCTCCTAGGTTTTGGTAAGTCAGTGGTGATCTTTGGTAACTGTTACTTACCTGTTCATTGTGAAAAACAGTCTGCCCTTAATTTTGTGTGACTGCGCGGTGGACTGAGTGGTGCTGGTGAGCCAGCTTCAGTGAAAGCCGTTGCCTTGTCTTGGTAGGTCTCATAAGTTAGATAAAAAAGTGCTTCAGGCCTACTCATCTGAATAACTTTGCTTTTAAAAGAGCTATATAAAATCCAAAGAAATACTTCTACTTTTTGCCCAGTCTTAGAAGCTGAAGTAAGACATTAATCTAGTTTATTACAGAGGTATTAATAACGGTTATTAGCTAATGACTTTTCTAGTGCGAAGAAAGGTTAACAGTTCTGGTTGTGAGTCGGCCAGTTTTTACGTTTCAGATTCTCTTTGTTCCTGGAGTGTTTGTGGAATGTTTCTTCTTTTGCACGGGTTTGGCGTTGCTGCCCTTGCAGCGCTCCCCGCAGTGCTTGGCGCTCCGCACGCCGCTGCAGGAGCTGGCTGCAAGGGGAGGAATCTCGGGAGGGAAGGGGAGTGCCGAGAGCTGCCCCGTCCCCCCGGATGGCGCCGGCCGGTGTCTCCTTGGCAGCGGGTGCAGGGGGCACCCGGGAAGGGGAGGCCCCGCTCCTCCCTGGGCCTCCGCCGCGGCCTCCCTTCCCGGGGGCCGGCAGCGCGTGACGGGGCTGCCGCCTCCAGCCCCGTCCGAAGGCACCTCGGGGCCTGGGGGGAGTTAAAGATCATTTCTGCAGCCGTGTTCCAGCCCTGCACAACAATTCAGAGAGGCATGAAAGTTTACTCAGTAGCATTGCGGGATTTCCAAAATTTATAGTACAAACACTATTACCTTTCTGTTAGCCATCCATTCAGCAAATTCACAGTTTACATTAATATTAATGCATCGTTATTATCTGTTTTATACAATAAATATCTTAAGTCATGACAGGGTGCATATAGATCACCTGGACTAGTGCTCTCAATAAAGCATAGTTGCAACCAAAGGTTTGTGAATTAATTGAGAAAATTGCAAATCAGGTAGTCAGTGAAATAATTCATTGTCACATCCAATCAATAAACTTTGTAAATCAACTCATTTAATTCAAAAAATGATCTATATAGATCAAGCGACCAATTAAACAATTAGCATACACTTTGCAATTAATTAATTTAAGCATCAATCATGCAATTAAAACTCCAAATTTAAACTGCAGAGTTTAGAAACGTACTGCCATGCGAACATTCAGGCTATATTTCATGGCTCTGCCAAATGTCTGAATGATGGCAGATTTACAATAAGAAAGGAAACTTATTTGCAGCTAACAAATATTAACATTTGAAATAGATTTTAATATTAGGGAAGCATAATTAATCCTATGTTTTGTAGTATGGTAGAGTTATTTCCCAGTGGATGTTGGTATGTGGAAAGATTTTGTTTTGCATCTTCTCCACACTTCTGTTTAGAACCTCGTGTTATTTAATTCTGTTGAATAGATGCTGGTTGTTAATGATTGGTGCTGTGCTGGACACCGCTTTTACCTTCCTGGTAGCTGGTCGCTGTGTGCTTACGGCCCTGTTCACAGTGAGCGCGCTCCTCTCTGCCAGTGCACGTTCGGTTGGCCTGTGACACGCAGGAGCAGTACGCAGACACCGCTTGTTTGTCCTTGGGGTGATAGCAGCCGTGGCAGTAACCTGCTTTATGGAGCCATGAAACTTCTGTAGACTTCGATGTATTTTAATCACCAATCTGTCACTATTTTGCTTACAGTTCAGTTAATGATGAACTGAGTCCTCAGCTCATTCCTAGGGGTTTTGTTTGTTTTCTGTTACCACAAGGTTATGGGAGCAAGATGTGTTGGGATTTGAATTTTTATACCAATATGTGTTACCAGTGGCTTTTAAGTGAATTATTTCTGTTACAAGTGTGTCTGCTTGTGTATTTTCTCTAGCGTTTAGATGATCAGTTGATGTTGATCTGCAGAGCAGAGTTTCTCTCTAGCTTCGCTCCTGAATAAATCTGCTTTTGTGTCGCAGTGACAACGTCAATGCCTACTGTCTCCACATTGCTGAGGATGACGGCGAGGTCGACACAGATTTTCCACCCTTGGATTCCAATGAGCCCATTCACAAGTTTGGCTTCAGCACTCTGGCGCTGGTTGAAAAGTACTCGTCCCCCGGGCTGGCGGCGAAACAGTCGCTCTTTGTTCGCATGTGAGTACGGATGCTAACTCGGTGTTACCCGAGCGTGGGTGTTCCCCACACGCACACTTTTCTTCATTTGAATTTCATAAAATTCAGGGGCACGTGTACAGTGAGGCTTTGCAGATGATGCTGCAGTATAACATCTTCCAGGAGGCAGGTAAGAAAATGAATGCTGCTGAGGGACCTCAGAGGAGAGACACCGTGAGTCTAAAGCTACAGAGCAGGGAAAAAAGGAAGCTGTTGGGCATGTCATTAATTTAGAAAAAATAAATTGTCACCTTCCTGCTGTTAAGTATTTGAGCTCATAATCTTCATTTTGATCCAGACATGATGCTTATTCATGAAGAATGTTTTGAATAGCAAATCAAATATGTTTGTAATGGCTGTGAGATGGTTAAAGCTTCCAAAACATTGTTTCTGGATGAAGATAACTTTCCAGAGACCTCTGCAGTAGGCATCAAAAACTGGTACTGCTAGTCATTCATTTGAGTTTCGGGGGAAAATGTGTTAAATTTAGGAGAAAAAGTGTACATAAATGGTGTTTGGAGATCCCAAACATGAATCCTCTTTTTAAGCTTTCTGAATAGTGAATTTGTATTTAAAGACCAACTGAAAACATTCCTGTTTGGTGGCTGAAACACCACATAACTCCAGGTGCGACAGTTGCAGAGTGCTAGCAGCGCTGCACTGCCTGTGGGCAGCAGGATACGGCCCGCGGGCCGCAGGGTGCGGGAGGGAGTCTCGAGCTCCCACCCGCGCCTGAAACTGCCCTGATTCGCAGCGCACCCCGAATTTGATGCATAGTTATCAGTAAATCAGCATTGGTAGGTGAATACAGTGCTTAACCACCGTTATTTTCACTTGTGAGAGAGAGGTGTTTTAAACAAAAAATACTTAATGTTTGAATGTCTCAAGATGAAAATGCTAATTTAACTTTCCTGATTATTTTTGCAATTTTAATTGAATATTTTAGAACATAAAGGATTATTTACATTTCAGAATCTTACAGTTGCTTCCAGTTCTGAATAATCAGACATATAAAGAGGTTTCTGACCTATTTAATTCATTTTTATATTCATTATTGTGGACTTTGTGCCTTAGAAACAGGTCTAACGTGTCATACCGAAAGAGATTGTCAGAAACCCCACACGTATTTCCCAGAGGCGCATTCACTGCTTTGAGACCATTCCCAGTGGCCATTAGGTCATTGAGAAACAAAGTCTCTCAACAGAACTCCCAAATAAGTAGTCTGAGGTACCGGGTGCACTGAGCTCGGCTGGGCCGGAGGCGCCGTGCGGAGGCCGTGCAGGGTGGAGGCCGCGGCGCGGGCGGCTCGCGGGGTCCCTGTGTGTCACCCAGGCTGCGGCTGCGTCCTGCCGAGCGCTGCGGAGCGTCGCTCCCGCTGCCTCCCGCCGTCCCAGACGGGCTCTCTCCCACCTGCGGCCGTTCTCTGGAGTCATGTTCTTGCCCTGAATTTGACTTGTAATTGATTTTTCAGACAAATCATCCTTAAAATAATATCTTGCTTTTTCTTTCTTTTTTTTTTTTTGTAAAGTACTGTAACAAAATTGGAACAGATGCTTGTACATTTTAACAAGATTTTTTTTCAGCTCCCTTCTTAATATTTACCAGTATCTCCTTAGCAGCCCTAAGGGTGGCTGCACAAAACGTACTCACGACGTCTTTGCCCTTGTGCAGCTGTGTCAGCCACCTTTCTGATTTCAGCCCTGATGCTGCTGTTACAAAAATACCATGGCAAATTCCTGCATGCTTCTCAGGCAGTCCAAGAGAAATGTATGAGAGAGGTGTAAATAGGATCATATAGTACTTATTAGTAGATAAGTGCATGTTATCATTTGCTTTAAAATACTTCATGGTCATGTGAGTTTAGTGTTCTGTATCCTAACCAGGCAGGCCCTGACGATTAGGAGAAATGCATCACAGGTTGTGCTTTTCTGAAAAAGTTTGGGTTTTGTGTCCCCATGTTAATACAAAATTGTTTTTACTTCCCATGTAAATAGTTATTAATAAGTATTTACATTTAAATTGGATTTTTAGTGCAATTCCTATAATAGAAAAGTATTTCATCATCACCCGATCAAAAGATGGTTACTAGTGGGAGTTTAAATGTATATGTTGTCTCGTTTTTATATGAATTGGCTTTAAATTCTACATCTTCCTTTTCTGTCATCCTACTAGTGCACGTAATTGTGGTTTTATGTCTTCCATCTCTTTTTTTCCTCCTCGAGCTGCAGTATTTCAGCCGCTGCTTTGTCCGTCCTGTGCCTTGCAATGTTTATTCTTTCTGTATCACTGCTGAAAAAAGTTTCAGGGTCTGAGAGGCTTCCCGCGGAGCCTGGAGCGCTGCTGCGGCTCTGCCCGGCCGTGTTTGGGATCCTGCTCCCATGCTCTGCAGCTCACGGAGCTGACAGCTCTGGAGCCTCGCCGGGCCCTGTTTCAGCACAACGTGTTTGAGCAAAAACAGTTTGCAGGACTTCATACACTTCAACTCCTGCCAAGGCAAACTCTTCCCCACTTGAGTTGGTTATAAATACCCACTGGTAGTGGTCGAAGGTAGCCTACAGTGCGTTTTATATTCCGAGCTGAATGTAAGTGTCTTTGTGGTTATACGGAGTAGTAAATAATTGAGTTTGATTAGGGAGAGGGACCTCATTATCCCCCCACCTGTGCCCAGCTGGTAGGGGAGGGTCGAAATGAAGCCATTAGCTGTCTCTCTCACTGGCATCTCGGAGAGCTCAAATACATCTGTGTCTTATTTTCTTTTCTGGCACAATCAGTCGAGCAGGCTAAGCAGGCATGACCGAATTTGGCAAGTTCCAAGGACTCTGGCAAAGTTACACAAGGAGAAGACGGAGGGCAGTCATTCTGGCTTCCAACTGCCCATTAGTCTAGCGAGTTGTGTTTTTGGAAAATGTCTGTTGTGGAAAGCAGTGCTTTGTCCAACGTCAAGCGCCGCATTCCCAAACAATCCTCTTTGATGTCCAGTATGATTTGTCGGAGGAGTCAAACAAAGCTCTGCATTCACGTAAATGCAGGCTCTGTGAGATGCTGAAGTAGTACCTGAAAGAACGGAGCCAAAGTTACTTAAAATAAATCTGTGCTATCGCTTAGGATTTTTCCTTGGAAATGCTATTATCACAACTTGACACGCTAAATCAAATGGTGTTTCTAGGAGTTGTGGCTCAGCTGCCAGTTGGCATGTGGATGAAGCTTGGCAGTGCAGCTCCTCGGCTCAGTAGCACCTTTTTCTGTTTTATTATTAGGTTTAAATTGCTTTGACTATTATGTGTGTGTTTTTTTCAAAGCAGCACCATTGTGATACCTGAAAGACCAAGGTTTGAAACGCTCTAAGAACATCAAGCTTTTGTAGTACATTTACAAACTCAAAGCTTGGAAATGTGTATTTATTCAAGCTAAAGAAGCACTCCACAACAGGCCTGTTACCAGTTTCTAGATAGGTGTGGGTAATCAACAGAAGTTATTGTAGAATAAGATGTACATTTTCTGAAGTTACCATAGGGGCCTAAGTTGGGAGGGTGGCTCCTGGGGAGCAGGGCGAGGCAGGAGCCGCGGGAAGCGAGTCGGAGCAGGAAGGTACCTGTTTGCATCTCTGAGGTTGGAGTGGCAGGATACGGGCAGTTACGCCAAAGAGCACAACGAGTTCTGCGAGGAAAACTTCAGATCCACCAAAGCAGCATCATTTAGAATTAACCGTGTGGCTGGCGCAGCCATTCTGATTCACATCATTATGCGTTCTGTCTAAAAAAAAATTACCGAGCTGAAGTTAAATACATTGTGTCAGCTGGGATTTTTAGTCTTGACTTCGACTCCGTGCTGATCAGGGTAGTCGTTATTAGTCACTCTCAGGCACTTTCAACCATGCCAGCCATTTTCTGCAGAGAGCTTTAAGTGCTATAAATTCCACTTCTCTTGGGGAAAAAAAAAGAGCAAAAAGTTCTAGCTTGGAAGGACGGCTTTGGAGAAGTTCATGTCTTGTTCAGAACAGAAGCCCTCCGTCTCCTCCGTGTTGTTTGTTTTCCGTGAGCTCCGTGCGTGGAAGATGCTGCAGAAACCCCGGGGCGCCCCGGGGCCGCGTGGCTGGCGCCGCGCCGCGCTCCTGCCTCTGCTGTTTGTTTGCTTTGCTTTTCCGCTCTGAACCCTGCCACCCTGGCTCCAGCTCCGAGGCTGTAAAAGAAGATGGAAAGCCAAGTTACCTCCGAATGATCACTATCATTAACATTCACGGGTGGTTCACTTATCATTCCTGACTGCACAGACATGGCAGCCGTTATGAAACGTCCACAGGTGTAGCACGATGATACATATTACATTGTGCCACAATGGATTTATGTATTCTGTAACAAAAGAAAAGTGTAATGAAAAAATACAGAAGGTAATCCTTTATTCCTCTGCTGCACGATTTATCAGTAATGCCTGTGGATGATAAGTGCCAGGGATTTCCTTTGCTTGATTTAACCTTGTCACCCAGGTATGTTTTTGTAAAATGACAGAAAATACAAGCTAAGGAATTTCTTTGCCTCCCCATTTGTAAGCAGCGGGTCTAATTGATAAAATAGCATATGTTTGTCCCACTTCCTTGTGCGTTGACTTAAAACAAAAGTATCACATACTGGCAGAGCACGCTACCCCAGCCGTAATTTATAACGGTAATTAGGGCTGTGCTGGAGTACGGTTCTGCGAGGGCAGCTCTGCGCTGCGGACACAGCTGGCAGGGTGAGCCGGGCCATGCGGCCGCGCGGCGCCCGCGCCGAGGGCCCCGGGCACGGTGGGATGGGTGACACCAGGGACGAGCCGGCGTGGCGGGAGCGCCGCGCGCCGGGGACGGAGCTCTGCTTCCCCGAGCCTCGGCGGGCGGGCAGCGCCGCCCGGCACGTGGTGGTACAGCAGCGCGGGGCAGGGAGAGCGGGGCGGCGCGAGCCCTGCCGTGTGCCCCGCCGGAACACGGCACAGTGTGAGCCCTGCCNTTGACTTAAAACAAAAGTATCACATACTGGCAGAGCACGCTACCCCAGCCGTAATTTATAACGGTAATTAGGGCTGTGCTGGAGTACGGTTCTGCGAGGGCAGCTCTGCGCTGCGGACACAGCTGGCAGGGTGAGCCGGGCCATGCGGCCGCGCGGCGCCCGCGCCGAGGGCCCCGGGCACGGTGGGATGGGTGACACCAGGGACGAGCCGGCGTGGCGGGAGCGCCGCGCGCCGGGGACGGAGCTCTGCTTCCCCGAGCCTCGGCGGGCGGGCAGCGCCGCCCGGCACGTGGTGGTACAGCAGCGCGGGGCAGGGCGAGCGGGACGGTGCGAGCCCTGCAGTGTGTCCCGCCGGAATGCGGCACAGTGTGAGCCCTGCTGCGAGCCCTGCCGTGTGCCCCGCTGCCATGGGGCCCGGCGCGAGCCCTGCCGTGTGCCCCACTGCAGTGCAGCATGGTGTAAGCCCTGCCATGTGCCCCGCTGCGGTGCAGCATGGTGCAAGCCCTGCCGTGTGCCCTGCTGCGGTGCAGCATGATGCAAGCCCTGCCGTGTGCCCCACTGCGGTGCAGCATGATGCAAGCCCTGCCGTGTGCCCCACTGCAGTGCAGCATGATGCAAGCCCTGCCGTGTGCCCCACTGCAGTGCAGCATGGTGTAAGCCCTGCCATGTGCCCCGCTGCGGTGCAGCATGGTGCAAGCCCTGCCGTGTGCCCCGCTGCAATGGGGCCCAGTGCAAGCCCTGCCCCGAGCCCTGCTGCGCTGGCACCACGCCACCGCAAACAGCCCCGGCTTCGGAACGCGGGCTGCGCTCTGCGTGTCCCTGCGCGTGCCAAGGGCTCGCTCATGGATAGCGCACTAAATATAGTAAAACACAGAGGTTTTTCTTATTTTGCTTTGATCAGTAGAATAAACTTTTAAAGATTGTTCTGGGATGAGATCCAGCTTCTGAGGCAAAGAATGGCCGTGGTTCAGCCGTGCTCTAGTAATAGAGTGTCAGGAAAGCGAGTCTGACAGTTCTCAGGCCAGCTGCTCCAGAGGAAGAGCGGGCCGCGCTGCAGCGGGCTGAGACTGCAGCGGGAGCAGCCGCAGCGGGTGCTGGTTACCGGCCGAAGCGTCAGGACCCGAAGGGCAGTTCTGCTTTCCTGGGGGTCTCAGAGCTGTCTCGGGTTGGTAAACCCAACCCGGGCCTGGGTCCTGTGCGGCCGATGGCTCCTGGGGCAGGGAGCGCCCGGCCCGCGGCGCAGGCTGCCGGCCCAGCGCTGCGGGAAAGCAGCCGGGGGAAATGGATGTTTGAGGGGGGAAAACAAAAGATGGGGACCCTAGTCTGTTTGGGCATAGACTGTGGGGTTTTTTTTTCTCCTTTCTTCTTTTTCCTTCAATATTTTAAATTATGTTCATATATTTTGGTTACCGTGCTCTTTAAAACGTCTTTCTGTGTTGCAGAACATTATGTAAGTTCCTTGAAGGCTGTTGTAAGGATGGAAATGTCACAGTTACAGAAATTGGCCCTCCCCTGTGTAACAGAATCCTTGCTTCTGCTCATCCCCTTTTAAAAAGCGCATGGCAAAATGTGGGGACATTTTGTGGGGACAGAGATGCAAGAGAGATTTGAAGTATTTGGGTAGGAGATGGCCAAGACAGATGTAACAAATGTTCTCCATGACGTAAATGTGGGGCTTTTAGCCCGTTTTGTCTTGCAGGGAACAAAGGGAAGTGGGAAAGCTGAGCAGGGCCAGGGATGTGGATCCGGGAGAATGGTCGGGCACGGGGGCAGCGTGGGGGGTGCAGTGGCGGGTGCCGTGCGGGCGTCCCCGCGGGAGCTGGGGGGGACGCGCGGGCTGCCCCGCCGCGGCCGCGCGCCCTGCGGTGACGCTGAGCGCGGCCCTGCTCCGCTGCCCCAGCCGCCGCCGGCCGGACCCGCAGCGCGCGCAGCCGCGTCCCCACGGGGCGCCGGGTGCCTGGCAGCTCCCAGCCGCTGTCTGCAGTGACATCTACTGACACGAGCGCGGGCACTGCGCCGGCTGCGGGCAGCACTTGCTGGTGCGTTCGTTCAGCATCTCCTTTATTACACTGTCACCTCTCCGCTTCCCCAGCGATGCTCCAAGCAGGGCCCTTCCCTAGCAGCAGCCAGGACAGCAGCCACAGCCATCCCGGCCAGGCTGTGCCGGGCCGGTCACAAACACGTGCCCAAAAAGCACCGTATTGGTATTCAAAATAATGTTGTGCTTTAATATTGCTGAAGAACTGCTGCTGTTCTTCCAGTGCTCCTTAATGATCTGTTGGATGTGTCATTGGGACATCTAGGAAATGAATATTGCAAACTGTTCTTTCTGTATGTGCTCTGAAACACCTAGTGATACTTAATGACTAGTATTTGAGGAGTTTTGTTTGTTTCCTTAATGACAAACACAAGCTGGTCAAAAATCAAGATGCATTAGGAAAATCTTCAACACCTTGAATCTCAATGCTTTATTTTTTCTTTTTGTTTCTGCTTTTCCAAGGGAGCCTCTCTCGGTTTCCCTCCGTGGTTACGTGTACAGCCCAGCTTGGGCATTGCTGTGCCTTGGCCTGCGGCGCGGCGGGACGGGGAAGAGGAGCAGGGGGCCTGGGCTGCCTCTTTGGTAACGTGCGTGTGCATCTGTCTTGCAGAAATGCTGCTCATGGATTCTCACTTATTCAGGTGGACAGTATGAAGGTCACCATGAAGGATATCTTACAAAAGGCCTTAAAGAGAAGGAAAGGATCACAAAGAGGCTCAGGTGGGTTATTTATTGTATTTTGTAGAAGATAGAGTGTTTTTTCCGTGAGCATATTTTACATCTCTTTTTAACTGTCAGGAATATTTTTCAGTATTGTGATTTTCAGCCCCACTTGGAAGCAGTTCTAAGCACAGGTTGTGTTCTAGATACCGGCAAAAAACAGACAGTGAAGAAGCTGCATAACATTTGCTGTGAAGTAATGTATTTGTTACTGCAAATATCTATTTGTGATGACAAAGCCATTTACATTCAAGTCCAGCTAGTGGTAGTTTAAGATGAAGCGTGGAAGGACAAATGATACAGTTTCTATGCTTTTAATTTTTGTAAAGGAATAGTGCTTAATATGATTTTAAATAATTTTAATTTTCTCTTTTAGAGGGAAAAATATTTGCTTCCTGCAATACTGTTAAAATAGTGCTATTATAGTAAAGCCAGCTGAACATTTGAAAATGAAGGGTACAGTAAGGGAAGAAAATGTACAGTACTTTCACTATAGATCACAGCGATACTTTTCCAGCCTATAAATGTACATTCACATACATATTATATATTTTTAAAGAAAAAGTATAGGGCTGAGATATCTTTTCAGCAACAGGAAATAATTATTGTGAGAAATTGCCCTGGTCTTGTCAGGCAACAAAAGAACTTTAATATAAAGCTTTCTATACACTAGGTTAAGATAAGCATCGTGTCTTTGTAAATGAATGAAACCTCCTTATATACCCTTAGTTCTAACTATGTGAAAAGAAAATAAACCCTGTTCTGTTTAGAAGTGGTAGTTCAGTGCAGTTTTTAAACGCGTGTATAATCTGTCATGGATTTAATTAGCTATCTTCAGATGAAAGCTGAAGTTTTAATAAAAGTTAGAAGAGATAACACAGTGAAGGACACGGATGAGCTGTCTCAAGGCCATATTCCAAGGGAACGATAAGAGCTGTAAAAAATGGCAGAGGAGAGCAATTGAATGAAGCAATGAAAATCTGATTCTCGTAAAAAAAAAAAAAAAGAGAGAGAGGAAAAAAAAGAAAGCAGGAAAAAGGCTGGAGCGGGTGGGCGGCCGTGGGCGAGAGGCTCGTGCGGCGGGCGGTTGGCCGCGGGCCAGCGCCGTCCCCGCGCGGCGGCGCGGGCAGATGTGCCAGCTGCGCGGCCCCGCCGCCAGCTGACGGCGCCGTGCGAGAACCCGCTCTCTCGATGCCCATCGCTGGCCGCCGAGATAGAATTAAATGATGATGATCTTCCCACAAGTTGGGAGAGGAAACAATGCATATAAATCTTGATTTCATCGCAGCGTGAGAAGTCTTTATCCATCATCACTCATAATGAACAAGTCGTTAGCTGCGATGAATGGTGCTCTATTTTTTTCAAACACCTCTTTTGTTCACTTTTTGGGTGACTTTTATTTATTTCCTGGGGTCAGATTTCTCTTCCCTGAAGGGAGATGGCTAGAGGATTCGCTTAGCTCAGTCTTTAAACTACTTTCCTTCTCCATGTAACAGATGTTATTCTGTGTCCTTCTGAAATTTGTTTTTGCTTTAATTTTGTTACTTTTATTCAGCAGTTTAGAAAAGGAATGGAACTGTCACTTACTCCTTCAGCTAATACATTAATTTCTGCTTTCTCCACACACCTGCTCAGAAACCTCTCTAATAAGTTTTTCACTAGATATATAAGCATATATATATTTTCCTGATTTTTTAGCTTATATAGGAAATCATCTACATCTACTTTTCATAAAATATCCATGTGGCATCTCTCTTTGAAATATGATCATCATCTTTGTTGTGGATATAAATCACAATGTAATTAAAATCTGGGTTTTTTTTCATTACTTATATGTGTATTGACTTTCAAACATATGAACAGATTTGTATAACTGAACAGTGTTGCTTGCAAATTTTGGTTCAAGCTTGTGTATAGATGTGTCCAGAATTAGGACCTGCAGCTGTAGGTTTTTTGAATTGGGCATCAGTGCTACAGAAGTGGTCACTGTAGGGAAGGCTTTTGTTTTTTTCCCCATATTCCTGAATTTTATAAACCAAATATATTTTATTTCTCAAGCAGCAAGCACTCGTAGTGCTTTACTGAAATCAGATAATACTGTCATACAAGTGAAACGACATCCAAGATTTGGTATTTATGTACATAGTATGGTATAGCATAAAAAACTTTGTTATTCCAATTCTTATTTTGCTTTCCCTATCCAAAACGGTGACTCATGGGTTAGGGGACTCTTTTTTCAGTCTTGCCTTTCATCCTCGGAGCGGTGCCGTGGTGCAGAGCGCAGGGATCTCGCGGAGGGATCCACTCGCTTGCACTGTCCTCCGGCTCTGAAAGGAGCCGCTCGCGGGTGGGAGCGATGCGGAGCGGAGCAGGGCAGGAGCGGAGCGGGGCTGAGCGGGGTGGGAGCGCTGCCCACCACGGAGCACGGCTCCGAGCGCCGCCGCCCGCCCGGCCGCGCTCACTGCGCGTGGGACCGGAGCAGGTCCTGTCCGCGTTCCTCAGCCAACATCACGTTTGTCATTTTGGACTGAATATACCTCTTACTTGCATTGGGAGATGCTCACATAAATGGAATTTAAGATCAGACTATTAACCCAGTACGGTTCTGCACTCTAGTAGTTTGAGTCATTATCAAGCAGTGGATTAAGATGTCAAAGTTCTGAATAAAAGAGGATATAATTTAGGAAAAGCATTTCTTCTCATGCAGCATCACTTCCTTTTAAATTAATTGCTCAAATTAAGAAAGAGAAAGAAAGAAAGAAAGAGAGAGAGAGAGAGAGAAAGAAAGAGAAAGAAAGAAAGAGAAAGAAAAAAAGCTAACCAAAGATAGACTTAACATGTTTACTTAAAGTATTTGTAATGGTTTAANAGAGAGAAAGAAAGAGAAAGAAAAAAAACTAACCAAAAATAGACTTAACATGTTTACTTAAAGTAAAAGTGGAATTCCTGTGAACTTTTCTATACATTTCTGTGTACTACAGACCAGTCTTCACAGGACAAATGAATTTATTATGTGTACAGCCTATGTTATTTTCCAATGCTCGTGTGAGAAATTGCTTTCCGAGCTGTTTTCACGACCGACTTAGATGTCGACGTAGACCAACTTTCACATCGGTCCTGTCTTCAGGGGAGGATGCTGTGGTCGCTGTGGGTCGGANTCCGAGCTGTTTTCACGACCGACTTAGACCGACTTTCACATCGGTCCCGTGTTCAGGGGAGGATGCTGTGGTCGCGGTGGGTCGGGTGTTTTGGATGAGGAAGGGATTGAACTGCTGCTGCGCGGTCTGGAAGGGGACACTCCACAGACTAGTTTTCTCCAGTCGTTTACTCCGCTAGTAGCCTGCAGCTTGCAAGAAGGTTTTCCAGTGAGCTCTTGAGTGCCGAGTTCCTGCACATCCTTAGGCCCAGGTTACCTCTGTGAATCAACAACCTTCTGAGTTCCCGGATTTTGACTTTTGTTCAGAAATGCCATCGCCAACCTCTCTTCAGAAGCATGAGCCTAGTAATGGGGCTCATTAACCCAAACAAGCAGGGTTTGTTGTGACAAATGGGAGCACAGAGTTCAGTTTTTCTTAAGTTCTGTTTTAATATATGTAGTGATGTTAATGCACAAGTACATGTTGGGTGAACTTTCTCTGTAAAATTAGGTTTATTTCGAAATCTCTTTTTTGAGAAGACTAAAGCTGGGTATGGCTTTTGACTGCAAATTAACTTCTTGTCAAAGATAATTTGTTGCATGAAGATACAGGTCAAGGGGTTGTGATAGAAGTGGTTTATGACTTTACTTCATAATAAGCAGCATGAAAGAAATAGGGGGAAATTTTAATTATATTTAGCTGCTCTTAGGTATTAGCTTAGATTAAATTATTGCAAATTCTGCAAATTACTTTGTGTTCTTTGCAGTTGTCCGTTCTTCGTGGTCACCTAATTTCTGCCTTGGAGGTGTGTCTTTGGTGTTGCAAGCTATTGATCACCTTTAAATAACAACCTTTGAGTGAACGGATGAGAAACGCAGGTGGTAGAACCCTCCCTCGCGCGGGTGCTGGGTGATGCGTGGACGACGCGGGCACAGGGTAGGGTGCCCCGAGGGGCTGTGGGGCTCGCGCCGCGCTGGCGCGCTCGCTGCACGGGTGCGCGGCCTCTGCCTTCCCTCCGAGCTGCTGCTGGGGCTCGAGCAGCCTCTCCTTCAGCTTGGGGAGAAGCAACAGGAGCCGTCGTGGAAGCTCTCTGCTGGGGGGTGGGTTTCCTTGTGCGCGCTCAGAAAGCAGAAAATGTAACTGGTGCTTTCTTATGGTGATGAAAAATAACTCAGTAGAAGACGTTATCTTCAGTTTGTTTAACCAGCTGCATGCTCAGAAGCATTTCCTGCAAATGCACAGTTCACATGCGGCTGGAAACCAAGCGCATGTGGATTGAGGTCCCAGAGGAGGCTGGTCCAAACCAGGGACAAAGCACCCTGCAGGGCCCTGGGGACCCTTCGTGGAAGGAGCTTTCTCAAAAAGCAAAGGAAACAGCAGGTGAAGAAGGAGGAGGGACACGGCCGTGCCGGAGCGAGACGCTCCGAGCACAGGGAGAAGCTGCGGCCCCGTCGCTTCCGCAGGGGCCGGGGCTGCTGCCCAGCTCTGCCCGGCTCTGCGGGGGCTTCGCCCAGGACGAGGCGGTTCCGTGGCGGAGCCGGACCCGGTGCGGGAGAGCACGAAAACCCTGCCGGGTCCCCAGGCGCGTGTTGGCGTGGTGGAGCGGTTAGGACGTTGCCAAGAGAGGGACTCTGCTCTTCTCTGCGTGTCACGGTAGCCCCTAATCCTAGGGGTGCCGGAGCCGGGTGTACCCGTGAAAGCCCTTCCCCTTCCCTCGTTCCCAGCAGCGCCGGCCTCTGCGCTGCTCCGCAGACTGTTCCGGGATGCCAGCGGCACCGCTCTCCAGAGCTCGCTGCTGTGTAAATAAGAATGCAGAAGAATATGTACGGAGGGCTTGTTCTCAACAGATCGGGCACTGATGTCAGTATGTAAAAACTGAATGTTCTTAGAAGGAAATGAGGGATAAAACTAAACAACGTAAAATGCTGAAACATTAGAATAACCCTGCCTGTTTCTGCTCCATGTCAGCTTCTCCTCATTTGAAATTTCAAGTGAACAGAGAAGCCTTGTCTGATTAATCTTGTCTGATTCTAAGTAGAAATTCTTTGCAAGATGAACATGCTACTGATTATTATTTAATAGCTGCTTCAAACTGTAAACATCCCTAAACCAGGAATACTCCATCCTTTTAAGAACAAAATGCTGTGCAAGTTTAATTGTTATAAACAATATCTTCTGCCAACATTTCACAGACATGACCTGTATTTTCCGTAGGTTAGAGTGAAAATTATTAGCTTAGTATTCTGTTCAGTTTGGAGAAAGACTAACGCTTTTTTTCTATAAATGAAAACAGCTGCTTTACAATAACATTCAAGTCTCCAACAGCTGTCAACTATTTCTTTTTACATTCTAGAAAGAGTGTAAAGTGACCAAAAATAGTCTAAAATAATCTTACTAATCTGTATATTATCTCACTGCCACAGGAAACTGAATAACAAGGAAAGGGAAAAAAAATCAAGAAATGGGGAAAGAACATAAAAATAAAAGCCTCCATATCATATTTTAGTCTGTACCATGGAATCAAAGGAGTTAGAGTTTTAAAGGACCATTTAAATAATCTGTTCCATCACCCAGGTAACTTAGAGCTGTGGCGAATGGTACAATCTATTAATGTATGTTCTGCAATGGTTTATTATTTTTGTATGTAGTTTTTTTCACACAAAGCTGGTAAGTTACCTTTCAGAAATTTGAGAACAGTAGTTCAAAGTAAAGAATCCTGGTAAATAAATGAGGCTTATCCATAATTCAGAAAGTAACTTAAAAAAAGATCCAAATTTTATTTGAAAAATCCTTCTATAACATCAGTTTCAGCGCAGTATTTACTGGCATATTTAATGTTCAAAATATGCTTTTGAAACTGTTTGTAAGCATTTCTTATTCAAAGCTTACATGGGAGATGAGCAAAAACTGTAATACTATTGGTATGAAAAAGCACTTATTGCCAAGTGCTGTACCAGGCCCCAGGGAAATTGCAAGGATGCAGTAAAGCTGAGGCTTTTCATTTAAACTTGTCCCCTGGTTTTCCTGTTTCTGTGGTGTTTGTAAATGCTCCGCGCTGCCGCCGTCCCCGCGACGCCCGTGGCAGCGGGGGCCGTGGGGAGCCCTTCGTTCCCCCCGCGCGCCCCGGGCGGCAGCGCGGCTGCCCCTGCAGAGCGGCGTCTCCTCGAGCTGCGCCCGGTTCCCGCAGTGTGCACCGCCCAGGCTCTCAGTGCCTGGAAGTTTGGTCTTTCAGGAAATAAAAGGCTGTTGCTTTCAAAAGTATCCCTAATAATCTCAGAAGCAGAGTGAAAGCCTCCCAGAGGTTCCTAATATGTTAAACTCCTTGAATTTCTGTGTTGTTTGCCTTTAAATTGCTATCAACCTTAATGGAAATGTTTCCTGCCATCTCTGCAAATACCGGTTCTCCACTCAGCAGAGGCTCGGGCAGCACCGCCCGGGTGCACCCTGCAGAGGAGCGCAGGGATTCTCCACTTTTCTTTGCGTGAAGCTGGATGTATTAGAAGGTTTAAATTAAAGGAAGGTTGGTAGGTAGGTCCTTGGGATCCTGCATTTAGTGCTTGTCCAGAGGGCTCGCCAAGCTGGGATTTGTGTGACCTTTCCAGCCCTCTTGTTGGGCGCTTGTGGGGTAGGGACCTCACGGAGGCCCTTGGTGCGCTGGGTAGCTGCGTGGACCAGCTCCCTCCTGCACTGAAACGAGTCCACCCCCGGGGCCAGGATTCGAGATTAAAANGTGAAGCTGGATGTATTAGAAGGTTTAAATTAAAGGAAGGTTGGTAGGTAGGTCCTTGGGATCCTGCATTTAGTGGTTGTCCAGAGTGCTCGCCAAGCTGGGATTTGTGTGACCTTTCCAGCCCTCTTGTTGGGCGCTTGTGGGGTAGGGACCTCACGGAGGCCCTTGGTGCACCGGGTAGCTGCGTGGACCAGCTCCCTCCTGCGCTGAACCCCGGGGCCGGGATTCAAGATTAAAACCAAGTTTTGTGGCTAATGTGCTTGTGCCATAGGTACGCTACGCTGTGGGTCAGACACGAGGCTTTCTTACTCCCTTCAGCTTCGTTTAGGGGTGCACAGTGCTAATGTGGAAAGAGAAAAAAGCCCATACGGCAAATAAATGAAATACTTGTGCTAACAGGCTGCTCGCGCCAGCTTGCTGGTGGCTACATTGCGTGCTGCTTGTCTACAGGAGCAACACAAACACTGTGGTGGTTTCTTTTTAAGGGGGTTTTGACTAAATTCTTTAATTTCACTAGCTGTCAAGGTAGTGTTAAGTAAAATGGGTTTGAACTGCTGTAGTTTTTGTGTACTGGACTAGATGTCAGAAACCTTTGCCATCACTGGAAATTCTGTCACTCTGGATTTACTATCTGTTTCCCACAGCTGAATTCTTAAGCAGTGTGATTTAACACCTTGGCTCTCCATCAGCCGGTCCTGGCATTTATTTGAATGCATTACACCACTGGTTTCCATAAACTATTTTACAATTGTTTCAAATAAATGACTGTTTATTTCTACAAAAACCATCTGTATTTCTGTGGAGAGCAGCAGATAACTGTATGTAAAATTTGGTAATGTCACAACAGTGCAAGTTAAGAAAAACAGATTGGACTAAAAAAAAAGTCTCCTGCTTGTTAAGGGTTTGTTTTCACTCTTTAAATATCATTATTTATTAAGCAATATTTGCATTTTTAATGATAAAATCTTTATTCCACTTCAGAGGTGTTGAGGAGCTTTGGGGGTTTTTAACGGATAAACAGATTTAAGATGTCCTCGTAGCAGTAGGCTTTGAGATATAAACATTCTGGCTTTTCAACTATTTCCTCTCCAAGTGTTTACATATTTTCTGTAGTTTTGTTGTCACTGCCAAGCGCACAATGAAATCCTTGTCCCTGCTGTCGTGTTCTAAGAGCAGCCCCGGCAGGGCCCGCGACGCCCCTCTCTGGCCTCGTGCCGCGCTGGTGCCGTCCCCGTGCGCTGGGGTCCGCGCTCCTTGCTCGGGGCTCGGCTGGAACCCAGGCTCTACGTGGTGCCCACGAAGCCCTGGCTTCCCCTGCGCCCCGGGGAGCCCCGTTCCAGAGGGAGCTCCCGGAGACGCGGGCGCAGCCGCACGGTGCCCGTCCGGGCTGAGCCCCGTGCCGTGTGCCGAGCGGTGCTGGCAGGGGGCAAGCAGGAAGCCCCAGCCTCAGGCTTGGCACGACTGNTGGCTTCCCCTGCGCCCCGGGGAGCCCCGTTCCAGAGGGAGCTCCCGGAGACGCGGGCGCAGCCGCGCGGTGCCCGTCCGGGCTGAGCCGTGTGCCGGGCAGTGCTGGCAGGGGGCAAGCGGGCAATCCTCAGGCTTAGCACGACTGGGATGTTCTGCCAAATTATTTGAAATGGTAGAAATGCATAAGGCCTCTTCTTTTTATGGCCTTGTAACAGTGGTAATACATTTCCAGCAAATGTCCTCTATAGAAATAATAAAAAATGAGTAACAAGAAATATAAATATAAATATAGCTTAAACTCAAAAGAAAAAGCACTTTCAAAACCTATGCTTTGAGCAAAAATGCAGTAAATCANTAAAAAATGAGTAACAAGAAATATAAATGTAGCTTAAACTCAAAAGAAATAGCACTTTCAAAACCTATGCTTTCAGCAAAAATGCAGTAAATCGTATGTACTTGCAAAAGAAGAACCTTAGAACAGGAAAATGCCACAGACATGGCCATTGCACGTGCATGAGCCATGCTCTTCTGGTGCTTTCCTGCCGTGGCCCTGCATGGCAGAACAGAGCTCCCGGGTGCCGCTTGCCTGGCATCTGCTGCCTTGACTCGGAGGGGAACAGCCCGAGCGTCCTCCGGTTGCTGATTTTCCATATGGCCGCCAAGAGCAGGCAGCAGCCCCGGGAGCGCTGCAGGAGCCCGGGCGTCACAGCGCCGAGCTGCGCCGTGTCCTGCACGGCCTCTCGGAGGGCTGGAGGCGGCACACGTTACCCCTGGCTTTGGAGAGAGCTCGAGGAGAGACTAGCACATTTTGACTGCTTTTCTAGGCATACTGTAAAATTGTAAAATCATAAAATGTTGCAAAGAATTGAGTTAATAGATGACATGGACAAATAGGGTACACCAAGGGAAAAAAATGGCATGGGTTTTGCAGAGGACATTCCTGAGAAGCCTGCGAGCGGTCTTGGAAGAAGTCAGAGACCCTCTGAATAAGGATGATGTGTTTTATATAGCAGGCGTAGACTTCCAAAAAGATTTGACAAAGGCTCATGAAGCAATTAAGCTGTCACAGGAGGAGAAGGAGGATCCTCACATGGATTAATAATTGATTAAAAGACAGGAAACAAAGAATGGGAATAATGGCCCTCCGTTATTAGTAACTAGGTTACTGGTGGGGTTCCCCTGGAATTGGTAGGACCTGCATTGTTCGGCTAATGGGTGGCGTGGAAGAGGAGGTGAATGCTGATGTGACAAAATGTGCTGTTGGTACAAAGGGAAGGAGAAGAGCGCAAATAAAAGCTGCCTGCGAAGCACTGCAGAAGGATCGCACGACGCTGAGTGACAGGACAATAAAACGGGAGAGGGAATTCAGTGTCAATGAGTGCAAAATAATATACATGGAGAAAAGCAACTGTAACTATGCGTATACAATGATGGGCTCTAATTACCTTCTATCAGTCAAGAAAAGGATCTTGGAGGAGCTGTGGATAGTTCTCTGAACACTTCAGCTCAGTGCTTAGCAGCAGTCAGAAAGACAAATTGAAATTAGAAATTAGGAAAGGAATAGAGAACAAAACAGCAAGCGTTATTATACTGCTGCATAAATCATGATATGCCCACGTGCCGATTGTGGCACTTTATCTGCAAAAGGAGATTATGGAACAAAAAAGATACAGAAATGGGTGAGTGTGAAAAGGATCCAGCACGTGAGAGGAGTAGGTGTATTTGAGAGGGTCTTTTCTAGTTAGAAGAAGACTTGGCTGGGCCGAGAGAGGCCTGTGAAGTGCACGTGTTAGAAATGCAGTAGGGAGGGCGTTATCTGTGTTCTCCTGAAACAGGAGCGCTGGGAACCAAAAGAAGGGGTAGGCGGTGATGCTGAAACCAAAGGGGAGGCGTTTTCTCACAGCGGGCAATAAACGTGGAGCTCCTTGCTTTACTGTGGGAACGGAGCTGTAAAAGGGGTCAGAGGAGCTTTGGGCAAACGCGCTGGCGAGCAGGGAGCAGGAGCAGGGCCAGGAGCGAGGCGGGAGCCAGGGCCTTGCGACTCGCAGAGCTGGGCAGGCGGCCGGGGCGGCCCCTGTTAGACACTTCTCAACATGGTTTTGTTGTTTATACTGATCTTCTTAACCTGGTTTAGGTTGGACAATTCCACAAGATTCAAATATTGATCTAAATCTTTATGTAATCCCCATTTCACACTATTAACCTATTTGCAGATGGAAGTGGGGTTTGTTTGGTGCTTTTTGTTTAAAGCCTTTTTTTCCCGTTTGTTTATCGTGCAGATTCACCCCCCGACCAGGGTATTCTTCATTGCTATTGAAAGTTAATGGGGGAAAAATTGCATTGCAAACATTTGAACCTGCAGTAGCCATGGCTGAACTTAGTTGATCTCTGGTGATCGGTTCAATTTAGTTACGATTTTTAGCCATTAGGCTGGGGCTGAATGATGGTGATTTGGTTGAGGCCAAATGTCTGTAGAAAATTGGCTGTTTGATAAGAGCCCTGTTATCAGAGGGGGATACTTTCTCATTTACATTTAGATGAGTATTGATTATTTATTTACTCAGAGAAGTGAGATTCGTTCCCAATCTTATCTCTCTCGTCTCTGCTTGTCAGCAGAAAGAGAGATAGAGCTCCTGACATCAGCCCCAGATAACAGCACTTTGTAGTGGAGATAAAAGTTGGAATGGGCCTTTTTCTAGTCTTGACTGAAAGGATAAGTTTTAGAAATTAGAAGTGATGGGCTGCGCTTTCAAAACCGCACGCTGACGGCTCTGCGGGAGGAGCCCGCGCAGACGGCCCGGTGCTGCGCGCGGGCACGGCCGTGCGTCCCGCGAGCGCCGCGGTTCCGTGGGGTGACGCTGCGGGGCTCGGGGCCGCGCTGTCGCCGTGCCGCAGCGCCCCAGCCTTGCTGCAGTACTCCAGATTAAGATCCCTGTTCAGCACGGCCGTGCGGGAAGCCT
This sequence comes from Crypturellus undulatus, assembly GCA_013389825.1. NCBI lineage: Eukaryota > Metazoa > Chordata > Aves > Tinamiformes > Tinamidae > Crypturellus > Crypturellus undulatus. The sequence continues at coordinate 87,298 of VWPW01012059.1, read as the reverse complement.
CGTGGAACGGGACGGGCATCGTGGAACGGCCGGGGCCGTCGGCACCGCGAGAGCGGAGGGGCCGCCGCGAGCACCTCCCGGCTGCCTCCTGGGGCGTGTGTGTAAGAGTCAGCCATATTTACGGCTTTTGTACCTTTTCTGGCAGTCTTTTTACCCAATCTGACTGTCTCAAAAAATTAAGAGAAACTATAGCCCTCCCTTTCCTGTGGGGAACCGCGTGTGGCCAGCCGCTGGCTCCCCTGCGGCGTGCGCTGCGTGCAGCATTAAGCAAATACAGAAAACTGCACAAATAGAAATGAATCTGTGAGGCTAGGGAAGATATAACACTTAAAAGTGCATTTTCTGACATTGATTTGCTTAACTCTTAACACAAGTGATGCGAGCAGCCGGGGGGCGAGTGCAGCAAGACTGCATAAGGGGCGCCCGCACGGGGGTAAGGGACCTGCAGATGGGGTAGGAGAATGCCAATAACACAGAAATTCAGATGAGAACCAGCAGTTCTGCAGACTTCATCCTTTCTGGGTGTATTTTTAATTCAGCATTTGGATGTTGGCTGGGACGTGCAGGGGAGTGTTTGCTGCAAACAAAGCACGCTGTTTTTTGCTCACTGGTTCTGTGCTGTCCTTACTGGCTTTTCAACCTCAGCAGGTTTTAAACACAAATTGGTTTGCTGTGATCCTCCTTCGTGATTCAGCACGCTTTGCTCCTACCTGACTGACCACGCGCTGCTCTTCACTTCACATTCTGGATCCCGTTCCTAGCGGCTGGGGGAGGAGGGAGGCCGGAGCTGCGTGCCCGGGGCCGTCGCAGGAGCACAGCCGGGGCACGGAGGCTCCGAGGCCGCCCCAGGAGCCGGGCGCCGCAAGGAGCCGCCTCCGAGGCTGTGCTCGGAGCCGCCGGGAAGAGGGAAGCTCCATCTCGCAGAGAAATCATGTCCTCGGGCAGGAGCCCAGCGCTCCGGGCGCGCGCGCTCTTCACAGGGCTTCTGGGGAATCGAAATGAGGAGCCGTAATTGAAAGTCTGCTGTAGTAAATTTAAAATTAATTGCCTAACAAATTCCATCTCCTAGACATGCCATCTGAGGCTAAAATGCTTAATTTTTTTATGTTTTAAATATTTCATCATAGACTATCGTGATTCAAAGTCAGGAAAACATTCAGAAATATTTTAAATACTAATAAAGAAGGAATAGGTTTCATTATTTCAGTTCTAGCTATTTTGTGATGTTATGACCTACCTACAGATGCTTTGTATTAAGATTTTTGAGGTATTGATTGGCCTGGCAGGGCAGCACTGCTTCCAGTGCCCTGGAGGACAGGACCGCGCGAGCGGCAGTGCCCGGCGGGTCTGTGCCGTGACCAAGTGTAACGAAATAGTCCCCAAAACAGGCCTGTTTGCACTGCTGGGCACCTGGTGCTGTGCGCAGACACCGCTGGGTCCTGCCATGTTTTGCCCAAGTCAATAAAACCTCTCTAGGCTTCTTCACCTCGGTTCACAGTGCGGGTGTTTGGTTGGACCCACCTAGAGGAACAGCCCTTTTCCCCAGCTGGGCGGGTGGTGCACGCAGCGATGCAGCGGGGCCCCCTCGTCGCGGGGGCTTCGCTGCGCCCAGCGCGTCCCCCGCCTCGGGAGATGCTCCCGCAGCAGCAGAGCCCCCAGGCAGCCGGAGACGAAGGGGACGCTTTGTTTTCACGCAGACTGTCCCCCACCTTTTAATCACCTGGTCCTTCCCTTTGGAAAAGAGCTTTAAGACATAAGCATCTACCTGCTTTGCTTCTAGAGTATAGCTAGAATGTGCTAAACCGTCACCTTGTTAGAAAACAGATAATTTTACAAGTTACTTTATGTTTCAGGTCCTCAGTATCGGCTGGAGAAGCAGAGTGAACCTAATGTCCCCGTAGATTTAGACTGTACCTTGGAGAGCCAGAGCACTTTGGAATTCTGCCTTGTCCGAGAGAACAGTATGTTTGCCCTTTTCACTTTTGCTCTTGTAAACTGCTTAAACTCACATAAGTTATGTATTTTGGAATACAAACTGTACTGTCTGGGCAAGTAAGTTTTGACGAGACTCTCTTTCCTGAGGCACTTTTCAGTTGTGCCAAGAGACTATTCCAAAGGGAAATGATTGATTTCATACCTTTTAGTAAATAGTCTGCATCCTGTTTATCACTTCTTGATTAATCTTCTTCTGTTAGAGTCTGCTCTGTGAAGTTATGACCAACCCTGAAAAACACATGAAATACGAAGCTGCTTCTCCTCAGCACTGTTTAGCGAATACAGTGATTGGTCTGCAGTATATTTTGCCATGTCAATATTGCTGTTAGAAGAACTGCCTTTTCATAGCCTTTGCAGAAATTAACCATGCAAATAAAAGTAGAGAAGCAGGATTGTTTTTAAAGTACAAAACAAATAGTTTCCTCTTCAGATATGCTAAAATGTTTTTTTTTTTTTAATTGTTTTAATGATTCTAATGTTGTTTCCTTATTTATTTCTGTGAAAGGAATTACCTAAAACTTGCACAAAGGAAATTTGCAGTAGCTCCATATTTGTCCTCCATCCCATTTTGGTCCATCCTTCATTCTTTCCAACCGTTAGACTCTCTGTATTGTTTCTTTCTCATTTTAATTTTAATTCCGCTCTCAAATTTTGATTGTACTATGGAGGAGAACCAGGAGCATCCATGTTCTCAGTTGAGCCCATGCCCAGAGGATTTGCTGCAAAGAAAGATAGCAAGAACCCGTTTCCAAAATTTTTCCTTTCAAAATGTTTTTCTTTCTTTACAAAGAACAGACCCTTCCAGTTATGTTTGTATGTGTTGGCTGTAGCATTTGTTGTTCTATCATCAAAAGACAATGGAGCAGCCAGAAGGAGTTCCTAGTTCCAGGGACAAGTGACAGACTTTGCTGTACGGGGAAGCGGAGAGGTGGGGAGGTGCAGGGGGCTGCCTGGCCTGCAGAGGAGTCGGTGCCACGGCTTCTCGCTGTATCTGTGCACGCTCTCAGCTCTGAGGAGCTGCCAGGCTCAGGCTGCATCGCTCCGTCGACTCCAAGTCTGTCGTGAATTGGTAGGTGGTTGCTCAGGAGGCAGCACCCCCTCCGCTGCACCCGGCCAGCGCTGCCTCCGGGCACGGACCGCAGAGCCGCTGCCAAGAGGCCTCCGAGACCTCGTCTCCAAGAGCGCAGAGCAGAGCGGGGCCAGGCAGGACCTGGCGGAGCAGGACACCGNCAGAGCGGGGCCAGGCAGGACCTGGCGGTGCAGGACACCGGCAGAGCAGGGCAGGGCCATGAGGGACCCGGCAGAGCAGGGCAGGGCTGTGCAGAGCAGGGCAGTGCCGCACGGGACACCAGCTGCCCCCGCAAGGCTGTGGAGTCAGCGCCGCTGGTTGCCGGGCTGGCCTGCGTGCCCGGCGCGTGCCCGCAGTGCGCTCGCTTCCCCGCGCGCTGCAAGGTGCTGNCCCTGCCCCGCGCTGCCCTGCCGTGCCCCGTGCCGCGGCTGCGGCGGCGCCTGCGCCGCAGGGCTCGTGTGCTGCCCGCCCCGCGGCACGGCCAGCCTGGCCTGGCGGTGCTCCACGAGCATCTTTGGGGGCTGGAAAGGAACGGAAATAACCGGAAGGCCATAACATCAAAAAGATACCGTCATTTTGTGGGTTTTGTCTTATAAAAATACTATTAGCTCAGATATCCCAGTCATGAAAGAAGTCTTCTCTAGCAGCTATTATTTTAAAATGTGCTCTTTATAGTCTCCTATTCACATATATATGATATATGATGCCAAACAGCTGCTAGTAAAATAGCTGCCAGTTTCTTCTGAGGAAATACAAAGTTTATATTTCAAGTATTAAATGAAACAAAAAACTTTTCATTAATAGGAAATACATATGGAGAAATCCCCTATCTATCTGGCACTTACTAATAGTATTCAAACTAATAAACTGTTTCCAGTATTTAGAACTTTTTAACTTGCCGTAAGATTTATCTTTAAACTAAAAGCCTGCCCTTTGTCTTATGAAATGCTTTTATGTGAAGTAGCAAACTATTCATGGCTAATTTAGTTTTATACTTACCTTCTTACTTCTGGAAAGTTCTTTCTCATTTTATCATTAGATAGTAATTAGTATTCAAGGGAAATTGGTCTTAATATATTAAAATTGGTTTAGTGCCTTTAGACCTGTACCAAAGCCAATGTCTTATTGGAAAATGTAATTGGGGACTCTGTGTATGTAATTAATTGAATTACAATTAAGAACTTTCATTAAGCAATATACTAGTACATTAAAGTAATAAGGAGACGTTTTTGCAATGCCGTTAACTTTATATTTTGTTGTTTTATTCAGGCTTAGGCTCTTGAATAACTGTTTCCTTACGTATTTTAAGGAACCGTGCCATGTGTGCTGGTTCCATATTACCTTTGATGTTGTTAATGTGTCACTTTCGTGTGTTCCCCAGTGCTCGCAGCGGTCCCCTTTGGATGAGCCTCCCCGCTGCAGCTTTGTAGCCTGTTTTCCGCCTCGGGCTCCGCGCGCCTCCTGCTTCCCCGTCCCCGTCAGCAGCTGCCGCGCAGAGCCACTGTGCGCAGAGCCGCGCTGGGCGGCACCCGCAGCCCCGGCACACGCGGGGCCGCCAGTGCGCAGAGCCCTGCGCCACGCGCACAGTGCCTGGCACGGGGGTGCCGTGCGGGCCGAGGACGGGCCGTGCAGCCCCGAGGACGGGCCGTGCAGCCCCGTGCAGCCCCGGCGCAGGNTGCGGGCCGAGGACGGGCCGTGCAGCCCCGAGGATGGGCCGTGCAGCCCCGAGGACGGGCCACGCAGCCCTGTGGATGGGCCGTGCAGCCCCAAGGATGGGCCACGCAGCCCCAAGGATGGGCCACGCAGCCCCGAGGACGGGCCGTGCAGCCCCGAGGACGGGCCAGGCCGTGCAGCCCCGGCGCAGGCAGCCCCGCGCGGCAAGGTGCCCGTCCTGCCCTGGTGCGCGCAGCCCTGGGCCCAGGTTTGCTTTTGCTCAGCTCGCGGCCGTGCGGCACCGCGCAGCCTCTCCAGTGACAGGCTCTGGTTTCCCTCCTGGGCTGCTCGTGCTGCGCGAGCAGTTCGGACAAAGCGGTGAAGCGCGAGGGGAGACAGAGCGGCTTGCACGGACCCGCGCCTCCGCGAGCCGCCCGTTGAGGAGCCCGTTTCCGGGCCGGAGCGTGTCCTGGCACCGCGGCCGAGGCCATGAGTGGAGCTGGATGGGCTCTTGGCCTGAATAATAGACCCTGAGCAGCCACTTTACTTGATTGTCTTCCCAAGCAGAAGCTTTTACATTCAAAAGGCACATTGTGATCTCCATTACAAATACCCTGACAGGCCAGTAAATATTTGACAGGTTTATTCACAGCTGCTTGCATGTGGAAAATATTTTTATGATTTTTCCTCCAATCCCTGTGCGGAGATGGCTCTCTGCTCCACTGCCGAATTCCTTCACTCTTGCAGACGTTTGCGCGGAGCTGCGGGGTAGGAGCAATATGCCAAGCTCTGCAGGCAGGTTTTTCCCTGCAGGGCATTTCTCTCTGTTGTTGCCGATATTGCTGCTATTATCCCGGGCCCCCGCAGGGGTCCCCGTGTCTTGCCATCTCCAGACAGATGATGTGTTTTGATGGCCGCGTTCCTGGCTGCTCTCCCAAGAGCAGCAACTGCAGAACTCCTGTAAACCTGAACCCATTCACAAAGCTTCATAAAACAAAATCATCCGCGCTGGGGTGATGTACAGCGGATCTGAACTGCTTCCAACGCGCAGGCCCTCGCTCCCGCCTGCTTCCACTGCAGTAGTTAATGCTTGCACCATTTGAACACTGACAAGGTGTCTGCATTTTACGTTACAGTGACATTGTTTTTCCCCTGATATGATCTGTCCGCTGCTGATTTTTTCGTAGCACGTTGGGTGCGGGGATCTGAGGAGGAGCCGGTTGGTGCCGTGGCAGGCTGCGAGGCCGATGTGTTGGGATAAGCGCGTGGGCAGCGAGCGCTGGAACTGGCCGTGGGGGCCAGGGCCAGCCCGTGTCCCCATGGAGGGTTTGGGGAAATTTTCCAGGAGCCGCGGGCCGTGTTGTGGCCCCACTGCTCTGGGTCTCTGTGCACTCCCCATGAGCGCGTGGAGCCCTTGCGACGCGTGCAGGGAGCCCTTGCCGTGTGGAGCCATTTTGGCGCGTGGAGCCCGTGACAGCGCGTGGAGCCCTTGCCGCACACGGAGTCCTTGCTGCGCGTGGAGGAAGCCCTTGCGGCACGTGGAGCCCATGCCACGCGGGGAGCCCTTGCCGCACGTGGAGCCCGTGCCGCACGTGGAGCCGCGGCAGCAGGGAGCCGGATCAGGATCCGCCATGGGGGTCCTGCCTCTCCCAGGGCCATCCCTGCGCCAAGCGCCGTCTCCTTCCCGCTCATCGCTGTCCGTGGGAGCGATGCCCTGCGCTCGCTCCCGGCGCCGCCCGGCCTCCGCGTCCCCATCTCCTCCCGCTCCGCCGCGTTCCCCGCACCATCGAGTGCACCCAAAGTTTGACATATCTCAGCGTCCCTCTGAAGCAGTGCCGAGTGTTTGACATGATACATTATGATAATCCATAGTATAGAGACATTAACACAGGGGTCTTTGACAAAATACATTGTAATGTCTCGGAAGGAGCCATTACAATTTATCTTGTCATTCTGGAGCATAGAGTGGCTGCAACGTTAAGATGGCTCTGCATAAATTCAGGTGGAGGCTCTTTCATTTGATTTTTGGGGATTTTTTTTTTCCCAGCGAAAAGGCACAGTGCAATTTGTCGCTTAACCCTTCCCTGTCCCTGCTTCCCAAGAGCAATGTCTCCAGCTTTCCATGGGGAAGCTGCGCGGGCGGCTGGGTGGTGCATCCATGTTCCCTCCGGACGCGTTGGGAAGCTGGTGTGTGTAATGCCTCGGAGATGCAGCTCTCCGCATGCTCTGGGCCAGGGCTTCTACTCGTTTAGCAGCGAACACTAACCCTGCTTCTGAGGCAGATGTGGATGATCTTTATCATAAGCGAGGGAGTGCGTTCCTGAAGGAGCAAATAGAAAAGGGAATGCTCCCGGCAAACAGGAGGAATACTTAGTGCCTGGGGTGTTTCTTCCTCTGCGGAGCTTATCCCACCCATGGCTGGCAGCGGGATGCGGTGCTGAGAATCCAGACCCTGGCAAGAGAAGGGGCTTCTGGTGCCCCGGTGCAGGCGGATTCCCAAGCCCGGGAGCTGCTGCCCTTCCCGGCAGGCAGCCCTTTGCAGGCAGGATCCGCGGAGGGAGCTCGTCGCCGCGGGCCCCAAATGGGAGCTGGATTTACAACACCGCAGAGTAAAGGTCAGAGCGGGAACCATTAGAGTGTTGAGGCGGCTCCAGATACATAAGTCTTGAATAAAATTAATACCGAAAAATTGACAAGTTCTTAGCTGACTGTACTGTGGCTTTAAGACCTCTACTAAAATTCTACCATCTTGTCTGCCCATGATTAAAATTGCAGCAAAATATAAAGTTTTCATTAATCTCCCGCAGCAAATTTAGGACTCTGCACTGGCAGTTGATTCAGCTTTTAGGACCACATTAGCAGGGGTATTAAACAAAATGTGTCATTCTTCAATATCTTCTGTAAGAAGCTAGATCAGTTTTTAGCCGTATTTATACCACTTTCTCTAACAGCATCCGAATGATCATTGAGAGCTGAGATGCTTTATTAGCAGCTGGCATAGAAATTACTCTGTGCAAAATTATATATTGCATTGTAGTAATGTTTAAATTGGTGTTAATCCAACGTCATAAAATGTAAAAATCTTTAAAGTGTGTTATATTTTTTCAGTAATTGGCATTTTGGTTTAATGAGATGTTACCTTTTATAAAGCTAGCACCTGCAGTAGTATGGAGAATACCAATCAGTAAATAAAGTGTGTTCTTTGCCACGGGCCTCGGATTACAAGGAGAAAGGTGCTGCTGCCGCTTAGCAAGATGACAGTGCTGGGTTAAATCCCCAGGGAACGTGCTGCATCCTGGGCACATCCCCAGGGCACGTGCTGCATTCCAGGCGCTCGGGTGCATCCCCAGGGCACGTGCTGCATCCCGGGTGCATCCCCAGGGCACGTGCTGCATCCCAGGTGTCCAGGTGCATCCCCAGGGCACGTGCTGCATTCCAGGCGCTCGGGTGCATCCCCAGAGCATGTGCTGCATCCCAGGTGCATCCCCAGGGCACGTGCTGCATCCCGGGTGCATCCCCAGCGGGACCGGCTGCAGGGCAGGAGGCCGGCAGGAGCCCTCCCTGGCGTCCTCAGAGCACCCGCGTCCTGCGCCCTGGGGCTGCCCTTGGCACGTTGCCTAGTTCTGCATGCGGGACACAAGTCTATATTGAAAGGCCTGGTGAGGACCTAGTGGTTGTGGGGTTGGAAGGAACGTGAGAATTTTACCCTCGCAGACACATGGAATGTTTTGTTCCTTCTCAAACAAATTAGCGAACAGTCCTCATGGTTTATGTCTAAAATCTTGCTGCAAGCTGCAGTTGCAAGCACCATGCCCCTAGTTATATCCCAGCTTAATTGTGTGCCGTGTTTGAAACCTGTTGTTGATTATTGTACGGTTGTTTTGCAGGTTCAAGAGGAGAAGAGATCTCGGAGGAGGACCCTCAGATCGATATCGCCACGGTCCAGGATATGCTCAGTAGCCACCATTACAAGTCCTTCAAAGTCAGCATGATCCATAGGTTTCGATTCACCACTGATGTTCAGTTAGGTAAATCAATCCGTGCTGTAACGCGTAGGAGACGGCGGCCGTTCAGCCCTTGGGTGTCCCCTGCAGCCAGCTGTCTGTCACAGGCGTTTTTAAAGCAGTCGTCGTCGTGTTGGTCTGGTTACAGTGCGGTACCGCTGAGAGGGGCTGCCCGCGTCTCCGCACGTGGAAAATTGCTTTCACTTGACAACATGGGGGTATTTTTATTATAGCCACTCAGCTGGCATGGGTTTCTTCTGCAAGAAGGCCATTACTTAATGACCCCGTCTTCCTATTTTTTTTAAACTGGGCTTCCTAATGGAAAGCTGCTTGCCGACTGTTTTGTTATTTCTAAATGGGGCTGTGTGCGGAAGGATGAGGTTTCTCCTTTTCTGAGGCTGAAAGATTGTCTTGACCAAGTGGGATTTTGAGCTGGAACAAAAGATAACTAGTGTTCTCTAAAGATTTTATATTGTCCCTATTAGCTTTGTGAATGCTTTTGAAAACCTGAAGGCCAAAGGATGACAGAATCTTGAATTATAAAAGCCCCATTACTGTTTTAAAATGATTGAATGGCTTTTTATCTTTGTGTTAAAATTGTGAAAATTTGATTAATGATGCATTGGTAAGTGACCTGTGACATTCCTGCAAATACCTTCCATAAAGAAATGACACAGCTGTAGCATAGTAAGAGCTGAAATGTTTACCAAATATGTTTATTCTGTAGAATTCTTTAGAAATGTTAAATCTAGTGTTATTGTGTGTCATTGTCACCCCACTCTTTTCCTTATTCCCTCTTTACGGATGTGTGTGTGTCTGTAAAGTTCGTACACGGGAGACTTTTTTTGTTTATTTTGAGCTGTCTAGTTAGGAAGGATTTATATGTCGGTGTTGAAGCCGGACAGCATTGGGCATGTTTTCTGCTTTTGAGCAAACTATCTGGGTGTGATAGTTTGCTTCCAGTGACGTTTGACTCACTGTATCTGGAAACTGTCAGAAATGAGAGCTTGAAAAGGTCATGACAGATCGCTAAAGATAAATGGTTAAGGGAGAAGAGCTGTTAAACGAAACAAATGGCCTAACTTGTTTAGTAGTGAAGGAGCTGACCCTGTCCACTAGTGTAAGGACCATAAAATCTCACTTTTATTACACCCTACAAAATGGTGTGTTTTTGATGGCAGTGCAGTGACAATGTGATTTCTATATTCTAATTATTTTTTACAAATCAGAGCCCCCTGGTGAGGTACCAAGGTCTGGGCGAAGGGGCAGCACCCAGGGCACGGAGGCTCCGTGTCGGTGTTTTTCCTGGTGTGTTTTGCTGCCAGAGAAGCTGCCGGCGCTGGGGAGCTGGAGGGATGAGGGCTCTGCGTGCCCCATGTGCTGCTCCGCGGTNGTCTGGGCGAAGGGGCAGCACCCAGGGCGCTGAGGCTCCGTGTTGGTGTTTTTCCCGGTTTTGCTGCCAGAGAAGCTGCCGGCGCTGGGGAGCTGGAGGGATGAGGGCTCTGCGTGCCCCATGTGCTGCTCCGCGGTGACGCTGCTCCCCAGCGCCGCAGCCGNGCTGAGGCTCCGTGTTGGTGTTTTTCCCGGTTTTGCTGCCAGAGAAGCTGCCGGCGCTGGGGAGCTGGAGGGATGAGGGCTCTGTGTGCCCCACGTGCTGCTCTGCGGTGACGCTGCTCCCCAGCGCTGCAGCCATGCAGAAATCCCTGCGAGACGTCCTCGTGCCCCGCGTGCTGCTCCGCGGGTGCCACTGCACCGCAGCCCTGCAGAAATCCCTGCGAGACGTCCCCGTGCCCCGCGTGCTGCGGGCTGGGCACGGAGCGGGTCTGTGGAATCCATGTGCTGCACATTTAGGAGGGAGCTGGGGCTTCTCCTCGGCAGTAAAAGGAGTTACACAAGAAACGGGGGGACGAGTGACCCCGCAGCGAGTGCTGGGGTTCGCTGCAGACGGCAGCTTCAGCCAGAGCCGCGCGGGGTCTGGGGTTTTGTGTTCAGCTCGTGCCGCACTGCGATGCACATGCAGTGCTGCTGTCGATACTGCTACCGGGGTCAGTCCCGTTCTGAAGGAATAAGACACATTTGCTTGTGCACCACATTATCAACATTGATAATGCGAAATTGCTGCCGGAAATTGCTGCCGGCCGGTATTTTGGAGAAGAAGAAGCGGGGGCAGCTGCAGAAGCAACAAAGGAAGCAAGAACAGAGCAGTGTTCCTGGTCTGCAACAGCAGTGACATTTCTTTTGATAAAATGAATGAATTAAGAAGAGTAGAGGAACCATTTTTACTTGATTTTTTTTCAGAATGACTAATTTGTACTATGATACAGAGTGTATAAAAGCCACATGGAATATACAGTTCCGAGTTTAGGTTTAAACACATAGTGATTGTGAGAACAATAACACAAAAAAGACAACATTCTTTGTCAGCGTGCTCTTTGGTTGTGTGTGAGCTAAAGCCAGTGATGGTGAGATAAAGAAATAATGGATGAAGTATACAGCAACAATTTGCAGATAAAAATAATAGAAGTTAAAGTGTATTTTACATGATAAAAAAGATGAAAGAGGAGGAAGTCTGTTACATCTGAGATGGTTACAAAATCCATGCTTGGTGAAGTAGCCTCTGCTGAAAAGATTGATGCAATGGGGAGTGACCTTGGCTTGGAGCAGGAGCTGGTGATGTATGTATGAGCATCTCTCTGCTAAATGGACCCAGATTTGTAGCACTAATATACATGGAAGCCCAGAACCAAACTCAGGATGGCAATAAATCAACAGCCACTTTGGGTGTCATTTCTGGTTTATATTCCACTATTGTTCTATCACTTTAATTCATGTCACTATCATCTGTTCATCTGGAACAGTTTTATATAATTTTCCAGTGGAGTTACCTGACAAATCCTATCAAATTAACAAGGTACATTAACAATATTGATTGACTGTGAATTCCGAACTTGTAGGGCCATACAGTGAACATTTTAAAGGATATGTCCAGCAGCGGATATTTTGTAAGGACGGGATAGGGGAAAGCATTATTTACACATAGGGGATTTGCACATTTATTTTTAGAACTTGCCTTGACTTTTTCCAGTAAGAAAATGCAAACTTGTATCAGTGACTTCATGTATTTTTCTTAAACTGCATAAAATGCCATTTTGAATAATTAACTATTACAGTGAAATAACAAAGCCTGTTTAAAATAATCTGTTGAAAATTAAATTACAGAACAAAATGGACTCCAGATACCCCATCAGCCTGCTCAAATTGCCTAGTTTGAGTAGTCCTCGTATTAATTGGACTCTTGATAGAAGGTTTAATTGAAATGTGCTATCTCTGATGTGACGTATGTTTAATGACAAAGTGCATTGTTGGATGAATAGAGACGGAGGAGGGGAATTTCTCTCGACCCTCTTGCAGCAGCCAGGGCTGGAATGAAGGTCACGTTGCTGCACGGGCAGGGCTGCGGAGGCAGCTTGACCCATTACCTGTTACTGGTTACCTGTTACGCATTACCTGTTACCCTGGTAGCTGTTACCCGTTACCCCGTTCCCCGTTCCCGGCTGGGAGCGCTGGCCGGACGGCTCCGCGTGCTGCCCCGCAGGCTGCCCCGAGCCGGGCTGGGGATGGGTGTGCTGTGACCTCTGGTTCTTCTAAGGGCAGGGATCTTAAAAGNCCTCTTGCAGCAGCCAGGGCTGGAATGAAGGTCACATTGCTGCACGGGCAGGGCTGCGGAGGCAGCTTGACCCATTACCCGTTACTGGTTACCTGTTACCATTACCTGTTACCCCGTTAGCTGTTACCCGTTACCCCGTTCCCCGTTCCCGGCCGGGAGCGCTGGCCGGACGGCTCCGCATGCTGCCCCGAGCCAGGCTGGGGACGGGTGTGCTGTGATCTCTGGTTCTTCTAAGGGCAGGGCTCTTAAAAGTCTGTTTTCAGCTCCTGTAAGTTTTCCTGTTTTCCTGTAAGTTTCTGCTTTGGACAAGCAAGGATAACATATTCCAAAGAATCATAGCCAAAAGCCTCAAGGGGGATGAGTTACCTCAGACAGTTTCTCAGAGATGCAGGAGTTCTAGGGTGTTTAAATACTTCCTTCCTCTTTTGCTTCCCTTTTTTCTTTTACTTTGTCATGAGTTTCACCTGTAACTCATGACTTACAAATGCAGTTACTTTGAAGGCTCCACGCACGTCGGTATACAAAGCACGAGACGAAGTTTGTTCAGCCGTGCCAACAGATACTAAACAAGGGCGTCCTGCCCCGCGCGGCAGAGCCGGCCTCGCCGTGTGCTGCCCTCGCGCAGACGCCTCTGAATTCCACGTGTGTCCCGGGCAGAGCCCCGCTAACGGCCAGGGGCTGCGCAGTGCTGGCTCAGCGGAAAGGCCGTTCTCTCCCTTTGGAGCGGAGACAGAGCGAGCTGGGCATTTGCTGCTGCCGCCCGCAGAGGCTGGCGCGCGCTGAAGCCGGCTGCGGAGCCCGTGCCGGAGCCGTGCGGATCCGCCGGGAGCCCGTGCCGGAGCCGTGCGGACCCGCCGGGAGCCCGTGCCGGAGCTGCCTCCTCGGGGCTCCTCGGGGACGCGGCAGTGCAGGAACACGGCGGCCCCGGCACTGGGCGGCTCAGCCAGGGGCTGCTGCGCACAGTGTTAATAGGGCACCGCGAGCGCCTGTGTCTGCCTGTGTCGTGTGTGTAGTGCGGAGCTGTGCGGCAGGGAGAGGAGTGACGACGCTGATGCTGTCTGTTATAGAACAGTGACGACTGAAAAAAGTAGCGGTTATCTTTATATGCATCCTGCGGTTCACTGAGCTGATGCTTCAAGGGCTGCTCCGTATGTGTTGGGCAGAATATTTTTTGTGGTATTTCTTTTTTGCTGGTATTGCTTTTTCCCCAATAAGGTAGGAGAATAAAATGCAGATCATCAATGCAGTTTGATAATCACTGACTTTTGCTTTCAAAAGCCTGTGTTCTTTCAATAAAAACCCCAAAGGGCAATATACTTTCATCCCATTTAAGATTTATAAAGTGTGTCAAATGGCTGATATGAAATCACTTACACAGATCACTGTTGTGGCTTTCTATTCTTTCTCATCTCAGGTATTTCTGGAGACAAGGTAGAGATAGACCCTGTTACTAATCAGAAGGCCAGCACTAAGTTTTGGATTAAGCAGAAACCCATTTCAATCGATTCTGAACTCCTCTGTGCCTGTGACCTTGCGGAAGAAAAAAGCCCAAGTGAGTAGTCCTTTTTATTTATGTTCTCTCTTCTCTCCATCTCTGTGCTACATGCCCAAAGAATTATTGCTACCATGTCCTTTTCTTTCTATAGGTGTATTTTATTCATTATAGGATGGTTTTAATCTGACTTTATTCTATTATATAGAACATTACGTATACAGATACGCATTTTATGAGTGTCCTTTTATTGCTGCTTACAGCTAATTGCATTGTTAAGAGTGTTTCTCACCCACCATCAGTAACTGCTAATAACATCATACCCCAAAAATGCGGGTTTTGCCTATACAGCGTCTAGCTAAGACAGGTGTGAAAGGGAGGTGAGCCCCAGCAAGAAAGACCCAGTGTCTCCCAGTGGTATCCAAACATAACGTGGAACTGCCCAGTACTGTATGTGGGGTTCACTCACGTGGACAGATTTTCTTACACCTGTGTTTTTGTAGCGTAGAGATGCTGTGGATGCTAAATACTAAGTATTTGTGCGGAGGGTGGCAGGGGAGGAGAGGGGAGGCCGTTCCCTGCCACGGCCCGTCCCGCGTGCGGGCGCCCAGCCACGGTTGGGGGCCCTTGTCCGGCCCCGGGCGAGCGGTGGCAGCAGCGGGACGCGCTGGCCCCGGGCACAGCCTGCCCATGGGGGCGGCCGAGGCGGCGCCGGAGGGGCTGGGTGCCGCGGGGAGGACGCGGGTGGTTCTGCCCAGGGTCACCTTTGTGATGCTGAGGTGTTTTATTTGCTCACGTTCACGTGACCACTCATAAATTCATTTTGAATTTCTGATGAAATAAGTGTTCATCATAATTCTGAGAGCATAAAAGAAGCCTCCCGGAAATCTGCCGGCCTCCTTCACATTCACTAAAGCTGTTCCCAAAGTCATTATTTTAGGTCAGCACAAAAGACTTTGTGTGACATCCCAGAATGATGCATTTGGGGGAAGTCTTAACAGCAGATCACTATCTGGTGAATTTTAAATGGAAAAAAAAGTTATTTCAGTAGCATAAAGGAAAGAAAGTCACTGTATTTCACAAGTTTTGTCTGTGATTTTATCAGCATAGTGATATATGTTTGTAGCAGAGTTTACATCAAAAATTATTCCTGGATCTTCCTTGAATGAATTATTGCAAAGAGAGGCTGAGTAAAGATAAGCTGTTGGAGTTTTGCAATATATTTTGTTTCCCTGTTTTTATCTCTTGTAACACAAATATGCTCCATCTAGTCTTTCAAAAGTGTCCAGCAACATGTAACAGTGGTTATACCGCTACAGTGAGCAAAAACATGGTGTATTTTTTATTGAAGTGTCCACTTTCCGTAGACATTAGCAATTAAAGTCTAATAAAGTTGAGTCCCGCTTTGCTAGGCTGCCTTGTTCCATTTTTGAAGAGAGGTAAAGGGTTTGCAGAGCATCCAGCTATGACCTCTCTTTTCAGGTGAGGCAGGGGTGCCTTGTGAAAGGATTTGGTCATTCTGTAACTGAAGGTTTATGCAAAACTGGTTCTAGTATACCTGATAGTCAACACAGATAAATATTTGATTTGCTCTTACTGCATTTTGGGGGAGTAAGGAGATTTCAGAGTGTTTACTGGTGCTTTCCTGCAGTAAAAAATAGAATCTGTGTCTAAATGCAGCAGAGCTCCTAAAGCTGCTTTTCTCTTGGAGTTGTGTGTGAAGGGCAGGTTCGAGCAGGGAAGCTTTGGTGAGGTTTGTGTGTTCACAACTCACATTTTAAAATATTTACACGGAGCCACCCTAGTAGAAACTGTAACTTCCCTTTGTTGTAAGTTAAAGAAACTTAGAGTTGCATTTAGTGAAAATGGAAAATGAAAATGGAAAGCTTTGGCATCTAATTTGCCATTAGTATGGCTATGGGAGGCAGAAACGGCTGATGATTTTTGCTTGCCCTTGCAGTAGGCCAGGGTTAGCATTTGGATTTTTATTTGTAAATTAAATCAGACTCCTTGAATTTAGACAGAGAGAAGAGGTAATGGCCTTGCTACCTAAATCAAATGCCATTAGAAGCTGAAAACACTGTATACAAACTGCTTGTTTAAATCAGGTTCAGTCTGATTATCACAAAAGATTCCGAACATTTCGAATCTTGAAAGGAAGCATCCTATCATTGAGAAATAAGATTTAAACCTTAATAAAGTAGTTGTCATTTTTATAGCTGAAAAGAGCTTTGTATCTCAATTAAGTGTACATAATATAAAGTCTTAAGGAAGCAACATAATAGGTTTAATACAATTATATCCCTTTGCAATAGTGTAATTTAAAGGAAATCAGATTCTGTTAATGTCTCCTACATTATTTGGACAAGGGAGGAACTTGAGTGCCCCGAGCCCCGTGCTCGGACGCGGCACCGTGGCCGGTGCGCGTGGAGCAGCTCCCCGCGCGGGGCCGGCGCTGGCGCTGGGGTCCGGCTCCAGGTCCCGCTGCCAGCGCCGCTGCGAATCACCAGCAGGGAAAACCGGCAGCTTCCCAAACACCCGTGCTTTTCTTTTCCTGGTTGTGTGTGTTTGGGATCAAGTTCACGTGATAATTTACTTGAAACTGAAGAAATGTTTTCTATCCTTGATTTTTTCTTTTTAAATAAAGCAGATACATCTCAGTTGCCAGGTCAAAATACCCTTAATACTAAGGTAGTTTAAGCAGAGGTGTTCTATAGGTCACAGAATACATCGGTGACTTCAGTTTATAATTAAATTGCCTGCTTTGCACCCTGCAGCTTAAGATTTCCTTTAAATTCGTATTCCATTGTTGCACTGGGGCTTAACAGAATGTTAACCTGGTAATAGGCACAGGGCCTCCCCATTATATGTCTCGCTATCGAGCGGTTCTGCATGACTAGTTAAAAAAGATGGCAAGAAGATTAATGAAAGCAGCCCGGTGCAGAAGGGGGTAGGTACCTTGCAAGACTTCCAGCGAGCAGATATTAGAGCTGAACCAGAGCTTGGCTTTTTCTTTATCCGGCGACCTCTGAACCCGCCTCACTGTCGAGAGCTGCCAGCGGAGCCGACGTTTTGATTGATGTTGCTACACGAGTCAGTCTTTCCCATTGAATTCCACATCTGCAGGAAAATAGCTTTTCTCGCGGTATTCATACTGGCTGTAAGTGATAGCCAAAGTGATGGCTGAGACGCTTTTATGTAGTTTTCATTTAAAGCTAAAGGTATTTGATGTTTTAATTCGGTATCGGGTTCCTGCGGATGATGCCCGTTGGGCAGCCCTTCCCTAACGAGTTGGCTCGGGGGCTGCGCAGGGCCCTGGAGCGGCGCGTGGAGCCCGCGAGGTCCCCGCTCGGGGCAGTCGCTGCCTCTGGTGCTCTCGAGGTGGCGGACACAGGTGTGAGGGACAGCGGGAAGGCCCTGCTGGCAGGACACTAACCCCCCGGGGCTGGGAGCCCACGGCAGGGCAGTGTCCGCGCCTGCTGCTGTGGCCGCCGGCAGGGCCCGGTCACGGAGCCAGAGCGGCTGCGGGCACCGGGCGTGCGGAGCAGGGGCCGCTCCGTCTGCTCCGGAGCCGGGCGCACGGAGCAGAGGCTGCTCCCGGGACAAGTGTCCAGGCACAGGTGCCCTGCCCGCTCCATCTGCTCCAGAGCCGGGCGCACGGAGCAGGGGCCACTCCTGGGATGGGCATCCAGGCACGGATGCCCTGCCCGCTCCGTCTGCTCCAGATCCTGGCGTGCGGAGCCGGGGGCTGCTCCCAGGATGGGCACCCAGGCACAGGCGCCCTGCCTGCTCCGTCTGCTCCGGATCCGGGCACGTGGGGCTCGCTCCGAGGCACCTGGCACAGAGCGGCCGCGTGGCCGGGGCATCACGACGGCTCCAGCCCCAGCCCTGGCCCTGCTCACCCTGGAGCCGCCTCGTGGCAGCGCGGAGCCGCACCAGCCCCTTCCCTCCTCCTCAGAACAAATATGTTCCGTAGCCCTATTAAAAGGGGTCTTCATCTCTGCTGTCAAGGCGAGTCTGCTGGGGTTTTTTAGTTTAATTACACTATCCAATTAAAACTCCTTGGCGCATTTTGATGCGCTTCTCCTTGGGCTTGAGTGGAGCTGACATTTACAAGGCTCAGCTCGCGCAGACACCGCGTGATTGATGAGGTGCCGGCGCGGCGCGGGGGCGAGCGCCGGGCGGAAACGCTCCTTAGTGCCTCCTGATTTATTTATCATCTCCCTCCAAAACAAGGTTGCTGCTGAAGAGCTTTTGGGCAACCCTGGGTTCCACCTCAGTTCTCACCGTTCTTGAAAAAAATCTTTATTAGTTTTCTGCCTTTGGTAATAATTCAGTGAAGAAATGAAAGGCTTTGAAAAAAGATTCCAGATGTGGAAATAGTTACCGTAATTTGACATTAAACTGGTCCTACGCGGCACTTTCCTAATTGCCCCTCTGCTCCCAGGACATCTGGGAAGGAGGCACCCACTGGCAGCGCTTTTAAGGCACCTTGGGCCAAACATAGAGGTGGGCGAGTGCTGCGCGCCGGGCACCAGGGGAAGGTTGGACGAGGCAGGTTTGCACCCTCGGAAGTTTTCTTGTTGAGCAGAGGCTGAGGAAGGTGCCTCTTTCGAGGATGATGCAATTCGTGTGTTTTTGTGGGACCCCCGGTCTCTATTCCAGGGTCACAATATTATTTCTGAAGCAGGAATTCTGAAGAAGGAATTCAAAATAGCAGAGTTCCCCCTCCCCGGGCTCTTAGATTAAACATAACACTGGTTGATGAAGAGTTATTACATCATTTAATTCAGAAAGTTTTAAGTAAATTTTATTTTCCTAATTCCTGGCCTGTCTGCTAGTCTATTTTAACACTTTGCAATCCCTCCTGCGGGAGGAGATGTCAAGATTCAGTCCTGTTGAAGTAACAACTTCTCGGCAATGTCCAAGGATGCCCATGAATCTTTTGTTCTTGGAGAGGGTTTTCTCCAGCTATTCACTGCACTAATATCTCTTAATTGTTGACTTCTGCCTTATGGCTCTGCAATGACAACGCAATCATCGAGGTATATTGAAAAATTAACATAAATTTGCATTTCCCTGTGTTTGTTTTCTGTTTTGTCCAATTCATGAATATTCTTTTCACCCTTCATCTAATTAGTGGTTTGTTGAGCAGTGCTGTTCTAAAGGGTGGCACTGGCGGAAAAGAAAGAGCCCATTCATGGGGGCTGGCGGGGATGGGGAGGGCAGGAACTAAAAACATTTCTGCTCTTGCAGATGTGGTGGAAAAGCATTAGTTTTTGTTGTGCAAAGTCATGTAATCCCTTTGTTTCCCAAGCAAGAGTGTTTTTCAGACTAGGTGTGTGCTAAAGAGTTTGTAACTATGATTAAAAACTGCAGAGTTGCTCTCAGCTGTGCATGGAAGTGCGCGGCCTGCAGAAGAGTCCTCGGCGCTCCCTGCCCGTCCGCGGCAGCTCCGCGGGCTCCGCAGCTCCAGCCCCTGCGGCGGGAGCCGGAGCAGAGGGCCCGGGATACGGCCACGGTCCCGGCGATGCCGGCGGCTCCGCGGGCCCCGGGCTCCATCCCCTGCCGCCCTGAGCTGCCCTCATGGTCACCAGCAGCGCCGACGCTTCTGCCGTGCCCGAGTTAGCGCTGGAAATGGAGTTGTGCTCCGCTTCCGTCAGCGGCGGGCACTGCCTGGCGGGAAGAAGGAATAAATCGCTGGGTTACAGGGAAGGGGACATGGAGGAGGCCAGCAAGGCCCGGGATCTCGCTGCGTTCTCTTCCCGATGCTCCGCTGGTGCCGGTCCCGGAGCGCCGAGCGGATGCGGCACCGCGCTGCCCTGCGCCTTGCGCTTCCGTTCCCGCTGCCCCGCTGCAGCGGGCGAGATTCCCGCGCTGGAGCCTCCCTCTCACAGTGCCCTGCTGCGGCTTCTCACCATCACAGGGACGTTCTCCTTCGCCCAGGCCCCTGCGTGGATGTGGGGGTTGTTTTGGAGAGAGGCTCTTGCAGCGAGTGGTGATTCTGGGATTAAGCGGCCTTCTTGGACTCCAGCGCTCATCTCCCACGTGCGCTGCTCGTGCAGCAGTTGTCATGTCCGTGCGAGCGCGGCGCCGGCTCGGGCTGCGCGGAGCTAACTAGCCGTTTGATAGATTTTTGCATTTCCTGCAGTGGGGATGTGATGGGAAAATGAACTTCATTGAATAGAGTTCAGCTGCTCCTGTAAGCCACCACTTGCCTTAAATTGAAATGACATGAGAAGCCTGTCAGCGTTTCATTGCTCCCTTCTGTCGTGCTGATGGTATGCTAAGATCACCATCTGTGGCTCGCTTCTGTCAGGCGCGCGCTGCCCAAACCAGGGGGGAGATTCTCAACAGTTTTTCTTATCTTCGCAGGTCATGCAATATTTAAACTTACATATCTAAGCAATCATGACTACAAACACCTTTACTTTGAATCCGATGCTGCTACCGTTAATGAAATTGTCCTGAAGGTGAGTGGGGCCCCGGCTGGGCGCTCCCGGGAGGTGGGAACGGCAACGCGGCCCCTGCGTTTGGCTCAGACCAAATATTGTAACCCAGAACACTGGATGAACCTGAAACCCCTCGTAAGAGAAGGCTAAAAGGTAGATTTGCTAAGAATAACAGGAATATTCAAGAGAGAAACACTACTGAACAGGACTTTTACCTTAAGTTCTCAAGTTGTTTATATAGAACATTTTCTGGTTTTGTGCATAAGTTACCAGTCTATTTCCAATTCCATCGGCATTAGGAGATCAGACTTTTCAAATTAGGCTTTTTACATGATCAAGTGAGAAAGACTGAGGCTTTATTGAGCATGAAAATTCCCTATATTTTTATGCCTTAAGCTGTAATATGCAATGAAAGTGAAACACTCTACAGTGCATAAAATTGTGCAAGTTTTAAGCCACAGCATATTAACCAGCTAATGGCGGACCAAAGGGCATTTTTATCTTTTTGATTCTTGCATTAACCTTCCATTAAAATTATCTATGTGATTATCACAAAGTACTGGAGATAATAAATTTAGGGAATAGCCGGCTTGTTAAATATCATTTAAAAATGCTTTCATCACGTAAAATGTGCCAAAACACGGGGAAACTCTGAGACGAGCTGAGTATGCAAACATCATAATGAAGGAATTATTTTTATTAAAGCTGGTAGAACCCGTTACGGCAGTGTGAGCCGCCGGCTGCTTCCCGCCCGGTAAATGCGTTTCCCTGTTGTCCAGGTGAACTACATCCTGGAGTCACGAGCAAGTACAGCCCGAGCAGAGTATTTTGCTCAGAAACAAAGAAAACTGAGCAGGAGAACAAGCTTCAGCTTCCAGAAGGAGAAGAAATCGGGCCAGCAGTAGCGTCTCGCCTGGAGGAGACCTGCCTGCCTCGCTCGGAGCAGGAGGAGCTCCCGACAGCCGGAGACAGGTGGGAGCGAGAACTGCGGCGCTCCTGATGCCAACAGGCAGGAGCAGCCAGGGAAGAAAATCCGTATTATCCAGTCTCTCACGGTTGGCAGATTATCCCTCTTTGGTGATGGGAAGTCTCCCCTGTGACAAAAATAAAGAGCCATATCAGCCGGAAAGAAGACTGTTACGCTTCAGGTTCCTTTGATTAGAAATAAGAGAATGACGTAGACGGGCATCATTTAATTACTATATTATGTACAATCACAAGAAGAGATGTGATTACATATTATTTCACAGCCTGGTTAAAATGAATTATATACATCTGTAATACACCCACGTACACGCAGGTATTGCTTGTGACATGATCAGATTTCTAAAAGCAAAATGTAGGACAAATGTATCCATTTTTACTATTAATAAACAGATGTAATCTTTCTCGAGGTCCATACGCTGCACAGTTCTTGGGGGGGCTGCAGCCCCAGATGGCTCCTCTGCTGTTGCCGCATGCGGGAGGCGGCCGCGAGGGCCCCGGCAGCCCTCGCCCGGAGCTGGTCTGTGGAGCCGTGCGGCCCGGCCGGGCGCTTTGTTCTGTTTCCACGTTGCTGTTACTGAACTCTGCTGCTCTGCGGCGCGCGGGGCTCGGAGCTGCCGGCCCAGGAGCCGCCGGGGCGAGCGCGGGCCTGAGCGGCAGCTCTGCCCTCGCTCCCGGGGCAGCCGCCACCCGAGGACTGAGAAATACCTTCGCCTNAGCTCTGCCCTCGCTCCCGGGGCAGCCTCCACCTGAGGACTGAGAAATACCTTCGCCTTTGTAGTATTAGAGGAGTCTTTAAAATACAAATGAAAATCTGCTTTGTACTGGGATTTCTAACTGTTCTGGCCTTGTTCACGGTTCCTGCCGCGGGCACCGCGTGGCGCGAGAGCTGCAGCTCTGGGGTGGCTCCGACCCGTCCCCGAGGGGCTGGGGCTGCCGCGGCTGCAGGGGGGTCGCTCGGGGGAAGCGCCCGCGCCGCTGCCCCGCGGGAACGTCGTACTCTGCTTTTGTATAAAAAAATCTTTCTGAGCCTTAACGTATAGCCTAGGAATGAACACGAAGGCCGAGAGCTTTACTTGCCAGTTGTGTGTTACATTTAAGTTCTCAGTTTTTGAACTTTTAACTTGTTCCATTGGAAGAAAGTGAGCGAAGCCTTCGCGGAGCTGCTGCCTCTGTCCCCGGCACAGCCCGAGAAGGCCCTTCTGTACTGTACAGTCTTCCATGATTATTACTCAGCAAAGGAGACACAGGAGAAACAGTATTTTATAGTATGATATTGCATTTTTAAGTATTTTATATGCACAACTGCAGCGTAGACGCAATGGGGAAAGAACCTTCAAATAATGCAATGTAAATGACTCCTTTAATCAAGTTCGTGAACTATTTAACATTAAAGTTGTTACGTGAATGTTCTTTTGCCACCTAGTTTCAATTATTTTCAAATGAACTAAACACCTGCCCCTTTCACGTGAGAAGCTGCGTGAGGCTGTGCTCGTGCCCACGGCCGTGACGCTCTGGCTGCCGTGAGCAGATACCCGCGCGCTGGGGACCGGCGTCGGGCGCCGCGAGGCCGGCGCCGTGCAGGGCGGTCGGGCCCGACGAGGAGCTGCTCTGCACCCGGCCCTGCCCCTGCCCTCGCCCCGCGGCACCTTCCCCTTCACCTGCAGCCTCACGCGGCCGCCCGGCTGCCCCCGGCCCCGCTCGTCCCCCAGCGCAGGGACTGCAGTAAAAAGCAGCGACACCCTATGACACCTGCCCGGCAAAATCTTCCTTAAATGCGGGAAAGGCCGAGCGTTTTGGGCCACGAGAGCTTCTCCTCCATGCCCAGCATTTCGCCCGTCCTTGTGGAAAGAGTTAAGCGGCGCTGCCGCCTGCACGGTGCGCAGCCGAGCGAGCCGGGCGCGCTGGTCCTTCCCTGGTAGCTGTAGATTTAATTGATTCAGATGGGCATTCAACTGGGTCAGCAGACAAGCTGTTCGCTCCCGGCTCCGGCAGCGCCGGGGAGCTCTGCCTGCTGCAGCCCCGATGCGCCGCGCGCCGAAGCCGCAGCCTGTGCCGCAGTAGCCAGATTTTTCTGAATTTTCCCATATTTCTGGGGCTCAAAGGGGACCCGACCTATTTGTGCAGCTGAGGCGGTAGCGCCTGCTGCCCGGCACGTAGCAAAGGCTGCGTGTGCACAAGGCACCTGCGAGCACCTGCCCAGCACCGTGTCACCGTGGGACCTCGGGGACCCCTCGCGTCCCGGCTCCGGCTGCTCCCCGAGCAGGACCCGGGGCTGCTGTCCCGCACTGGGTCCCCCCTCAGCCCCTTCCTGCCCCACAGGGCCCTGGGGACCAGGGCACAGCCCTCAGACTAGAGGTGTCTCCGGGGCTGCAGCGGGTCCCTGCACGCGCGGGAAGGGGCGGCCGCGGGGGAGCCGGTTCAGCTGCTTCTGCTGGGACCGCCGGGCCTGGAGCCCTCGCGCCGCTGCCGGGCGCCTGGCGCGGGATCGAACCCGTCACCGCGGGGCCGTCCCGGTGCAGCCGCCGGGTCCCCGCGTGTCCTGGGCTCCCCCTTCTCCTCTGCGGAAATGCAGAAAATGACAAGCCCTCACCAGGGTGCTGGGCGCGCTAGAAACCCTGCGCGTGATTTGTGAACTCTCACAGCCTTGGTAATCTCATCAGAGTAATGGGATTATATTTCAAATCACCATGGCCTGTTCATTACACATTTAAACTCCTTTGACAGAGGAAAAGTTAAATAAAATGTGTGCGTCAGCCCTGGTTGACTTTCCCGGTTCTCTTTCTTGATTAGACAAACAGATGCTGAGCTCCAAAATGAAAAAATAATGTGGTCATTTATTCATTTTTCTGACAAGTGGCACTGCATTTTTAGTGGCGAACGAGTCCCCTCCCGGGCCACGGCTCGGAGCAGCCCCGGGGCAGCGCTGGGGGCCGAGACACCAACGGCCCCCGGGATCGGGGGGGGGTTCTCCTGCTGCGGCCTCCACAGGGCACAGGCAGCTCCTGGGCGCTCCAGCCTCTTCCCAGCTCCGTCAGCAGCTCCGTGCTGGGCCGGGGCCGCCGGGTCATGAGACCCTCCAGCAAGCGCCAGGGCTGCAGGAGCGCGCGGCAATGAGCCGGGTGTCCGCTGCCGTCAGTGCAAACCCCTGCCCATGGCAGAGCCTGAGTCCGGCCCTGTGCTCGTGTCCGTGCCCAGCTCGGTGTCCAGGCAGCCCGTGATCCACCCCGCCGTTTCCCAGTTTGGCTGTAACGAGTGACGGGGGTTTTCAGCAGCGCCTTCCCGCACTGACGGCGACGGCACCGCGACCTGGGCCCGGGGGCACAAACGGGACGGGGCGCGCGGTGCCGGGGAGCGCGCGGTGCCGGGGGGCGCGCGGT
>VWPW01012059.1:34894-60857 GCA_013389825.1 Crypturellus undulatus | reverse complement strand
CCGCCCGCCCGGCCCGCGTTGCCCCGCAGGCGCCAGGGCCGCCCCCGCGCCCGGCCCGCGGCTCCCCGCTCCAGCGGCAACTTCCAGGTATATGATTTAATGAAAGGCACAATAAGAAGTGAAACAATTAGAATTTCTGCCTCATTATCATGGTAATCTTATCAGTCGGATAATGAGGTATTAATGGAGATTTAATGTGCCTCTCATAACAGAACGCGTTGCCCCGCAGGCGCCAGGGCCGCCCCCGCGCCCGGCCCGCGGCTCCCCGCTCCAGCGGCAACTTCCAGGTATATGATTTAATGAAAGGCACAATAAGAAGTGAAACAATTAGAATTTCTGCCTCATTATCATGGTAATCTTATCAGTCGGATAATGAGGTATTAATGGAGATTTAATGTGCCTCTCATAACAGAATCCCTTGGAGAAAACACATAAGGAAATTGCTGTAAATCCACTTAATGATGGAAAGGTCCCCAAACACCATATTCCAGCGGATGAAAAATGCCGGATGCAAATGAGCGGGAATGAAGGTCAGGAGCGCGGCGGGCAGCGGCGCCGCGCGGGGCCGCCAGGGGGCGGCAGCAGGACGCGTCCCGCGAGGAGGAGCGAGAGGAGGGAGGGAGGACGGAGCGACGAGGAGCGGGAAGAGACGAGTACGGATGGGGCCGCGGCCGCTGCCCCACGCGGGGAAGCCGGGCTCGCTCTCGCCAGGACAGGGCAGAAACACGAGACGCAGCCACTCAACTGCTCTCCTTTTAATGAGCTCGTACAGAACAATACATGAATAACGTCAGAGACAAGAGGGGCTTCCTGCATACAAGTTGTGCAAGCTCTTCAGATTGATAAAGGCTTTACCAGGTTCGAAGAGGAGAGGCAGTACAAAGCTTTTTAGACAGAGGTAAAGCACAATTGAAAGGTACAGAACACACAGAACGCAGCAGATTCACCTTGAGTAGTACAGGCTCAACCGAGAGACCCGCTGCCCCGGCGGAGCGCTCCCGCTCCCGGCGCGCGGGGCTGCCGCTCCGGCCTCCGCCGCGACCCGCCGCAGCACGAGGCCGAGAGCGCCCGGCAGCCCCCGCAGCGCGGCTCGCGCGGGAACACCACCCTGGTCCTGGCTTTCTTCCTGAAAGTTATGGCAGTTACATTCAGCGTTTGGTAGTATAAATTCTTCAAAACAAAAACTTCTAGATTTAAATAATTAATAGTCCATACATGTTCCAGTTCTCCTTGAAGGGGATAAGAAAAAAATAGTTTAAAGGGAAATCTCATTTAGGGTTAAGAGCAAAACAGATTCTTAGGGATGAAAGAACCAATGTCTGTCTTTCACTTTTCTACCCAAAAGAACAAAACATCACCCCTACAGAATGAACAGCCTGGGGATGCCCAAGCTCAACGTGGCGTTTCTCCGGACTCGCGCTAACAGCACCGCAGCCAGCGGCCGAGCCTCAACCCTGCGGCTACCGCCCTCCCGCCGCCTGCCCACAACCGCCTGTTGGTCCGTCAGTGGCTGCAGCGCTGCAACGGGCAGCACCACGCACACGGCAGCGCTATATGCACCGCGCGTATAGCAACAGCTATAGGCGCCACGCGTATAGCAGGAGCTATAGGCACCACACACACAGCAGCAGGTGGACACAGGCAGCTGGAAGCTTTTGGCAACAGTTCCGTTGCTGTTTGGTCCTTTATGCACAGTCTTTTCACACTTACTATAGCACAACAAAACCTAACAACATCACTTCCTATACATGTCATTTAGCATTTTAAAACAAAATGTTATGGGACATTAGAAAAATCTGGTTGACGTTACTGTAACGTATCTAATCCTTTGGAAAGCCTAACTACATCAATACTACGGAGAAGACTCGTAGAGTGGGTTAAAAGAGCAAAGGACCATCCTGCTGTCAAGATTCTCAACTAATCTGGGGCTCACAGAAATACTTTTTCAAATAACATTTTACTCCAATTGTGTATTTTTCTACCCATAAAAAAAAACAAGTGGTGAAGGAAATGAATCTTGTCCTTTCCATAAAAGAGAGCAAATCTGAAAGACCTGATGATGAAATCCTTTGTGCCAAGTTTGCAAACAAAAGTAATGCACGGGGTAATTGTCAACTTATGTCTTCGTGCCATGTTTTAAGCTTTGAAGACTTGGAATGAGACTGATGTAAGGCCAAATATTCTCAACTAAAACCCAAAATACAGGACTAAAGGAACTTTAGTACATGGATCTTAACATTTCATATGTTAAAGTAATAATGAAATATTACTGGACAGTTCAATATAAATAAATTTATATTGCTTTTAGATATGATCTGGACATATCTTCAAGGGCATATTTGTGCTTTGCTGCTGAGTGTTATTGGCCAGGGCTGTGCTTGCAATATTAAGTTACATATTCAGCACCAAAAACCCACCAAGGCTAAATAATTAGAATATTGCAATGCTACGCAGACTGAGTTACCACAGTAAGGCAGATAGAGGAATTTTGTTTCTACCAAGTATTGCTCTTCTGCACAATCAAATCTCTAATAGAGGAGAAAGACTATAAATAAAAGTTACCATCCCACCCTCTTACCTGTGATTACCTTGGCAGAAATGCTATATTGAATATATCAGAATCCTAGAAATTAAACTTCTTTAACTATGCCTAGACCAGTAGCACAGGCAAACTTCAAGCACTTGATACTTCGATTAAAGTGTTCTAATTTCAGTTAACCAAATGATTTTTGTAAGTATGAGTCACTTGTGGGTTGTAATCATCAAATGCACACACACATACATACACACACACAAATCCTTAAAACATATTTTGAAAAGAATGTGAGAAAAAGAACCTGTTCTCCTTAAAGATTTTGCTTCCTATACCACTCACAGGCACGAAGTCTACACACCCCTCCAACAGAGGGGTGCAATAAACACACTGGGAAGAGCAAGGAATAATACTGACATGAAAAAGAAATGTTTGCTGTCCTTTTTTCACTGTGACTCTAGGCAAAAAAGGGCAGCAACTGCTTATATACAGGTGACAACTGCTGGTCATCACTCGGACTATTTCATTCATGAAAAACCCATAGTGTTGTGCATAAAAACTTCTTCAAATTCAGAATTGTCAGCTTAAGGGAAAGGTGGAGTGAGAAATCTATAAAACACCCTGAACTGATGTCATGATATGTTTCATAAAGAACAGTGTTATATTTTAAAATATTTTATATGAACAATAAAATTTGCACCGCTGCATAGCAGACAACACGAAGAACATTTAGTAAAAACATTCACTGAAACCCCTGGCATATGTATTTAATGTCACTAATCAAAATATATATTACAGTCCAAGGTTCTGTTAAGGATCTCTGTTCGGGGTTTGTACAGTATACACAATATTTCAGAAAAAAATATTACAGTAAAGTATTTAATATTAGACTTATCTATTGTAACTTACAGTCCCTCTCCTCTACAAATCCAAACCTTTATAACACCCTAATGCCCTAGCCAAAAAGAATTTAGCTATCTAACAAGCCCTGCCTATTATAAATTCCAGTTTCAGAAGTTTCAGTCATCTTACTTACATTTTAATAAATAGTTCACTTTGCCCTTTTTAATCTTAGCTTTTTGAAGAAGTCCTTCCATTTACCAAAACATATTATGTCACAATCTGTTAGAGGTCAGAGAGGCTTTTGCTTGTTTATTCAAAGGATAATGAGTCCAAATATAATTGCAATGCTTTAAATATAGTTATATAATATTTACACTGTCCTCTCAGACTTTAAATTTAAAGTGAAATACAACTAATAACTGATGTCAGCTACTACAAACTTTCAGTGTGGCTGGTGTTTTATTAATAAAAGGTGTCTTAAGGTAAAAAGTGTACTGAGTGGTTGCCCTGTTTTTCTTCTATTTTCAGTTTTCAACTAAAAATGAAGTGAATTAATCATGTGAGTAAGAATTCAAGAAGGGTGGTGGGGAAACTGTGAAGACTTTTTTTTTTTTTTTTAAACACATTTTGAGATTCCAAAATACCTGAAATTGTGGTCCCTTTTGCAGTGCCAGTATCCACAGGGGAGAAAAAAATGCAACCAAAAGAGAAGAGGAAAAACCTGTTAAATTAATTTGGTTAGTAAAGGTGGGTTTTTAAAATGTCTCAGTTCTGTACAATATCATACAAGTAAAGTCTTGTCTTCAGCTTTTGCAGCTGTTGTACATTCTTACAGATGCTTCTTCTGCTAACAGTCAGCCCATATATGCACTATTTTCAGTTACTTGCGATCATCAATAGTTTTAATGAATTCAACCGCTGCTGTGAACTGCATCCACCAGTATGATTCTTCTCCAGATAAACAGTTAGCATAGAAACTACTAATGTACTGAACAGTGGACAGCAAGCAAGGTGGATTTGCCTGAGGGTTAAAGAAGAAAAAAAAAAAAAAAAGAGGTACTTACAATTTATTTGTAAACCTAAACTTAAAACATTACAAGTTACAACACAGAAATAAAATTCTGCTTGTGCAGTGATCCTCACAAGAAGTGAAATACACTATTACGTAACAGTGTAAGTAGAACAGGGACTGTTTACACAGACCACTTGCAATTCACACACTCAGAAGGCACAAGACTTGAAAGAAGCTTTGTTCCAAAAAGGAAAAACCACTAGCCAGCCAAGCATAAAAATTATAGGCAAGTTGTATTGCTGGAGTCGTGATCTTTGCAAGAAACTCACCTTTATGAGGACAAAGACCAGAACAGGAACAAAATCGTCTGCCCCAGGTACTGAATCTTCATTTGCCAGACTAAGCAAGTTCATGATGGTCGAACACATTCTCAGAATACACTGTACTTTGTCTCGAGGGGTTTTGTAAGCGCTTATTGTGCGGATTTCAGACTGTGCAGATGGCCATGGTGCTTCCCGGAGATAAACCTAGGAAAGAGACACACGGCGCCAGTGACACAGGTTCTTCCCAAAGATAACTTAATGGCTGAACTCCAGCCATGACACAAAGTGTTCAAATCTTGTCTACTTAAAGGAATAAGAAAGTTACTAAATCTTACTGCACATTACTATTACTTTCTCAACCTTACTATGAGGGACACTGTCAACACAAAGCAGAGAGAATAAAAGGGATTTGGATGGATTGGCAGAGGATACTAAAGTATCAGTATAAGCAGTGCTTTCCAGTGCAAAGAAAACAACCTAACCCCCCCACGTAACAGAAAGCCCCCCAACATACGTATGAAAGTAAAGGGAAGGAGAAGTTGTTACCTCAGGTATCTGAAGTGCTTTGTGGTTTGCCGTCACGACTTTAGATAACCTCTGTATGTGCTCATGAAGGACCCTGAAAGCAAACACACACACACACACACACACACACACGCACACGCACACGCACACACAGAGTGAGAAGCGAGCAGCAGTCAGCCACCCCAGCAACCCAAATGAAGCTTTCTAAGTACAGCAGTCACTCCATGGGATTTCCCACCAGCTTGGCATATTGTAAGACAGATCTTCATGAATGTATATAATATGACTGTCTTAAACTGATGGACACTAGATCAACAAGAGATGCAGAGGATTTTGCCATTTGATCAAATAAAACTACAATTCCAGTAAAGCATTCAAACACCAGGTGATTATTTTAAAAAGATCAGAGAAAATGGAATGAATGAGGCATGAGGAAGATTTTCATCACTCTCAGCAAACCAAACTCACTACCTATAGAATTTTGTTTTAGCAGTTTGTTACAAACCCTAACTTTTACACAGATGTTAAAGTATTTTCTTGTTCTTTTACAAAAAAAAGACAATATGAGTTTGTAGGGCATCATTGCCTTAGACAATCAAGTCTGTCACATGAAGACAGCATAGCTTCCATCTGTGCGAGCTGCAGAAGAGAAATCATACACTTCAATTCCATTAACTTACTGGTCACGCAAAATATCTCCATCCTGATTAGGGTAGAATGCAAGTTTGAAGATACGATTCATCACACTGCGTTCTATAGCTAATTGTGCATCCTGAAGCTGTTCTTCACTGGCATTCTGCCATATGGCATCCTGAGCCATAGCCCCATATAAGAACTGGAGAAAATCTTCAACTTGGGCTGTTTTATCATCTGCTGCTGTGGGTTTCTGGAAATCTGACAAAAAAAAAATAGAGAGAAAGAGAGAGAAGGCTTATTTAAACTTAAAAATATTAATTCCAATAGGTGTTTCTGTAAAGGAGAACTCAGAATCCATTTCAGACTTTGTGCCTGGTAGCATAGAAGTTCTGTTTTGGCCTTGCCCTGGTGAGATAAAGAAAAGCAGAAGCACATGAATTAAATGGAAATATGAAAGAAGTGTATAGAACACATGCAGCAAAGCATATGCTCAAAATACTCATTATGATATTGTGTTCATCTATTCCTCTGCAGCACCAATTTTTACATTTTCTTTCCAACCACCCACAGATATAGACACTGCATCCTTGCAAAACACTCAAAACAATCGTTAGAACAGTTACTGGTAGGAATCAATACATACAAAATTGTATCCAAAAGAAAACAAACAAACAAAAAAACCCGAGATCAATAAAATCAGTGTGTACTATTATCTAGCCCCACCTTTATTAAGGTAGGCACAGCTGTGAAATTCTTATTTATTTACAAAATACAGAATGTGTGATACAGCAAGGTTAACACAGCGTGACCAAATCACTGGCCACTTATGTGCTTCATATTTATAGCATTCTGCATCGAGAGACAACTGCCACTCACCAGCCGGCAGCCTGAACATCGCAGTTGCCAATTTCCCTTTTAGATCATCCAGGAATAGCTGCCTCCTTTCTACCCAATGAAAGGCTTTAATTACTTCTGGGGTCATTGAATCTCCTTGTCAGAACTGTATTTCAAGTAGACACTAAGTTGTCATACTAAGTTCAGCCTATTCAGACACATTTAACATGCAGCAGGATATACTCCAGAACCGAAAAATGACTCTAAATTTCTTATGTGCTTCATTAAGTCAGGTGTGTTTTTTCATGTGGCAGATGCTAGATAGCATGATTTAACACGACTCTGTTTAGACCAAGTGAGGTCAGTTTACCTTCATTCTCTTGGCCTATGAAAAATGAAGACGATTACCCCATGGTAGCTGCCAAAGGAATTTGTTACATCTCGGTAATCTGCCCATTTGAGCTGCGAGCACACTAGCTAAAACAAAGACTGTTTTAGGAGTCTGCTCCTCCAATCAGAAGTTGTACTTTAAAACATTGACCAGAAAGTCAACACCCAAATATGGAGTTAAGGAATATAAACAGTCCACAGACTTCACTGTTACCTTGAATAAACTCCCTTATTTTCTTCTCTTTGCTTTCTAGCAGTAACCTCACACACACTGTAGTGAAGTATCTGTTGGCCACTTCTTTATCTCGCAGCACTCTTTGCAGCAGCCTTTCCAAGTGCGCTTGTGTTGTCTGCAGGCCTTGGCGGCAGCGAGTTAAATAAGCAATATATGGAGCTCTTTTCCTAAGAAGAGGAGCAGTCTACATTAGACTCAATTCAAACAGAATATAGTAGCTCTATGAACTGTTGCACTGTAGCTGCAAGAGGACTCTCCAACTTTTATTTTTAAAATAAAGGTAAGTCCCAAATTAGGAAATGCAGTCTTATACAGGCAAATTCTAAAAAGCCTCTGTTGTAGGAGCTGAGCATTAGCCATATTAACAAACTCATATTAGATCAGTCTATCTGGACTGACTTAAGTTCCAAGCTTTTTTAGTCTATTGCCAGAAGCAGAAGACAATCTCCTCACATTGTGGGAAAGTGGAGTTGCAATCATCTGATTTCGTAAATTATCATTTAAATCAAAAGGGAATCTTTCAATATATTAATGGCTAAACACGTGCATTTAGAAACTCATTATAAGGAAATACAGAACAAATTACCTGTAATCCTCTGCAATAGATGCCAGCAGCTTTCGACAGGTTCTGTTATCAAAGCGGCTAACGCATCGCATTGTCTCTTGCAGCTGGGCCATCAAATTCTTGTCTTGGAGGTTAATAGCTTCAGCCAGTTGAACTTTCAAAAAGCACACAATTTCATTATCTAATCAAAAAGAAAAAGAGAAATGTAGACAGTGAAGATAGACAGGAAGAAGGGAACAAAAGCAACAACACAGCCATATGTATATATGAGGTTTACCTTCAGGGTCTGTGTGATCTGGGAGACCATTCCTTGTTGAATGGGTCAGCATAGGGAAGGCAACAGAATCTGCTGAACAAAGAGCCAACCTCAACTTCTTCTTTGCATCCCTTAAAAAGGAAAGACATTTTCTTAATAAAATTGCTGCAAAGACTGTTTCTTCACTAAGCAGTCTTTAAAATTAAATAAATAACACTGCTTGAAAGTTATTCAACATAATTTTAATATATCAAGGCTGCCAAGAAAAAAAAAAAAAAAAAAAACACTAAGACACTGAATTGCTCTCTTCAGGAGGAAACATCCGTCATCAGTGGGAACTCAGACACTTAGAACCATGTCAGATATGGGCACAAAAAAGTTCACAGTTAAGGACGACACTAGTATTCACATTAAGATTTTTGTGGAAATGAATTACACAACCCCTGCTTTTAATTCTATCTTGTATGTAAGATGAAGAATTCAAATATATTTACCTATAGGAGAAAGCAGAACTTTGTGGCTGTGCTACTTGACTCGCAGAATCTGGGAGATCATCTGCAGAAATGTTTTGCAAAGCCTCATCACGGGGAGAGTCATGCATACTCTCACCATCCCCAATAGTCTCTGTGGAGAAAAAAAAAAAAAGTTACACTTGTCTAATTTATTTTATTGACTCCTCTATTCTAGCATTCATCTATTTCCTTGTTGTTATAATACCAAAAAAAAGCTCTCTTAGACAGCAAAAAGACACTTGTCCTCAACAGAGCAAGTCAACTACATAAAAATTATCAGTTTTGGAGAGCAGTGTATTTTGTTCAATTTTCATTCAAAACAGACTAAACTGATGACTCCACGCTGACAAGAGGTATGCTAGCTAATAAGAACCAACCACCTCGATGGCAACACGGAAGAGTTGTCTTTGGGAACACTGATTTAGCTACCAGTCTCAGAGGGACTATTCTACAGGTTAATGAAGAAATATTTCTATTGGAGCACTCAGTACTAATAACTGAATAGACTAACATTTGTGTAGAATACTGAAGTGTTTTTTATCTTTAAGGAAAAGAAACTACAACAATGATTATAAAGCCAGTTCTCACCTGCACTTTCATAGTTTACTATAGCTCCTTCGCTAGGACTGGTTCGCTTAATTGCATTCCTGTATTTGTCCAGAATATCCTCTGCAGCCTGCGCCTGTGCACTGAGCCTTGGACTGGGATCATCTGAAAATGCAACCAAAGCAACAGGAGTTATCCTTGCATTTTAATCAAGAGAAAAAAAAATGAAAGCTCTAGACTCTAGACTCTGTTTTCAGCCCAAACAAAACAAATACCTGCTTGTGTTAAAAAAAAATCACAATTTGAATATATTTATGAAAGTCTAAA
This sequence comes from Crypturellus undulatus, assembly GCA_013389825.1. NCBI lineage: Eukaryota > Metazoa > Chordata > Aves > Tinamiformes > Tinamidae > Crypturellus > Crypturellus undulatus. Next base: position 51,320 of record VWPW01012059.1, on the reverse strand, counting down.
GTGAAAGCAGAAAAAAAAAGTATTGTACAATGAAAATAAACAAAGAAAAATAGATCAATGCTATACTAGTCAATTCTGCACATTAACTGCATAGCATACACTTGCTGTAAATAGATATCTGGTGAACATTCCAGGACTCCAGAGAATCACAGAATCATAATGTTTGGAAAAGACCTTCAAGATCATCGAGTCTAACCAAGGACATGTTATGAGAAAAATAATTAAGAAGATATTATTCTCATACCTTGAAGTGTTGCATATCTGTCAGGTACCATGTCATCTTTGTCTTTTTCTTGTTTTTCTTTTTTTCTAAATGGAATTGGAGCTGCAAGTGCAAGGCACCTTGTTAAAGACTATGCTGAGACTGAAGAAACTATAAGAAACTAGATAAGCAAAAGGATTGTCATCAAATAAATAACACCAAAAGAATAAGCCTGTCTGTGCAGTGATGGGGAAGTGTACTGTCACCATATATAAAAAGCAATACTTTTAGCTTGACATGCTACCATGAGACAAATAGGCTTCTTCTTGAAGAACTTTGTCTTCCAGATACTGTATGCTCTACAGTTACTAGGAAAGAGAGATAGGTACCTTCCAGTTTTATTTACAGATTTATTTATACCTTAATTTAGATAATAATTCAAACTCTGGTATTGACTGTAATAATGTGACCCTGGTCTGGCAACTCCTCCCCGTTAGTAAATCTGGGGAGGAGATGTAAAGACTGCACAGTGTTAAATGGAAAGGCAAATGAAGTGGTATTAAAATACTTGTATCTACATTAATCCAGAGACTGCAAGGATTGCACTCTTTTCTAAATTACAGTCTATGTTTACAAAAAAAAAAAAAGAAAAAATATCTAATATTGTATATACATAGCCCTAACACTTATTGCCATTGTTCACAGCATGAAAATATGTCTAAAATGTTGTTATAGAAAAAGCTTCACTCTGTAAAAAAGTCAAAGTCTAATTTCTGTTCATTCTCTCTAGGATGTCCAAGAGACATCCTAAATTATCAATACTCTTCAACTGGCAAGCTAACATCCCTACAGAATTAAGACTAGTCCTCAGAGAAACTGAGGAAGTTGATACCATACAACTACACTCAATGATTGTCCTAAGAATTCCAAAGTCATCAAATGCTTGAGGTTAGCACATTGTCTAGCCAAATTTATTTCAGCTTACACATCTCTTTACAGTTACTCTATATTTTATTTTAGTATTTCTCTCTTTACTGTACTAGTTGCAATTTTAGAAATAATAATTCTTTATTTCTCAAAAGGAAAGAGGACAGCTACTCTGTACAAAGTTTGGGTCACAGCTATTGAAAGGATATTAATGTGGTGAAGCAGTAACAAGTTGTCATACAAATGAATAAAGCATGCACTATTATTAACACTACTACTAAGACTTGTTTCACCTTTGGGCATGGCAGACACAAAGCGTTTCCGCCACCACGGCTTGTTTCTGTCAGACTTCTCATCATCACTGTCTTTTCGTTCTTCTATCTGTAGAAGGGCAGAGTTTACATTTCAGTATATACCATTCTTAAACTGTTACATTATTTTTCAAGTGTCAAGGAGAAATTCTGTCTTTACCTCTACCAGCTTATGCTGCATCAACTGTAAACACAAAATTACACCAGGATACACCAAGCCACAAGAGATTAAATTAGAAATGTTTCAAAGAGAATGCCCTGTGCATCTTAAACCGGAGAGGTGAAGGAACTTAAGTTTAATAAAACTTTTTAAGATGCTGTAGCATAATAAGTTCAGACACTAAAAGAGAGCTATTTCTAAAGTCCTAACTGGTCAAATAAAGCTGATAAAATAAATTTAAAAACGATCAGCTTCATTTAAGTCACTCTGAGCATCTGTAGTGTGTATAGCATTACTGGTCAATTTTTAAAAAACTACAAGAGTACACTAATCACTAATCCCTTGCCTAACACATTAATATTAGCTTTGGTTGGAATGAAATAAAGTAGGCCTGCCAGGAAGAGAAAGGAGAAAGAAGAAAAGAAAAAAGAAAAAGGAGGTGAAGGAGTAAATAGAAGCCTTACCTCTCCTCTAGAGGAGTCTTTACTGGGAGATGAAGATGATGACTGAGATGCAGCAACCAGAACAGCTGCCCCAGTGTTGGCCGTTGGCATAGGAAGATCCCTCTCCTCATTACCAGGACGTCTGTTCCACCCAGGATCACTCATGGGTCTCCGAACTGATGACACTATATCTGAGCTCCTGCTGCGAACTAGTCTTTCTGGATAAGAATGCCTCTGCTTGAATGCTTCTAAATCGGCTGGAATTAAAGAATGAGCCCCGAAGTTTGGCAATCGGGCCTCATTACCTCCCATAGCTCCTTCCAAGATTGGGGGATCTGGCGGTGGGTGAGATGGTCTTGCATAGTGTACTTTAGGTCTCACCACAGCTGATACTCCTGAAATAAAAAGTTGCATATATTTCTTGTAAAATCTTTTCAAATACGCCAACACTAACAGAATCATTGGAAATGCCAATCTTTACAGAAAAGCTTATCCTTTACAACTTACCCTCATTGGATGACAAAGGGTCAAACAATGCGAGCAAAGAGTCTGTCTGAGAAGGGGGAGATGTCAACTGACTGGCTCCTGAAATACAAGAGGAAAAGGAAATTTTAAAAAGTCAGCACTCTGCCAAGAACTACCTACAACATACAGAACAAAAACAGCTGTTAATAACACTTCACAAAATCATATTTTTAAGATATTTTGATATAGAATAAAGTGAAAGAATTAAAACACAAAAGATTGGGAAATCTCAAAGAGCAAAACAAATTCCAAATGCAATATAATCAAACAGAATTAGCAAGAGAAGATTTTAGACCAAAAGGTAAAGCTGTAGTGCTACAATACACCACAGCCTCTCTGTCAAACACAGTCCTAGCAAACTGGAAATATATTAACCTTCTCAGTCATTAGAGCTTTGAAATTAAGCTGGGAGGAAATGTTTTATTTCACTCTCAGCTTCTGTTCCATTGCTATTAGAATATAAAGTTTTTCCAGCATCATTTTAACCCCCCTCGGACCTCAGTTATCACAGAACCTAATTCTCGTTTACAATAAGTGCCTTACCATGGGCTGTTTCATCCATGTCAGGACTTGTCACAGAATCTTTTCCTCCAAAGTCAGAGCTACATTCAGACCTGAGATCCTCAATCTTATTAGGAATGTCTTCAGATGTCGCACTAATACCTTACACATAACAAAAGAAGCATCTGTAATAGTCTTTTCAGAGAAAAAGGCGGCAAAATTCTGAGGAGGTTAAAATATTCTGTGAATGCTGCAATGATCAAGTCCCAGTACACAGTAACACCCAGACATTCTGGAATTCTACACTCCTAAAATAAAATTTTAGGAGTTTTGGTTTACATCTTCAACTATTCCGGCAGTCATGAATACACTTTACAATGAGTATTAGAGAGATTTTTCGCTTTGCTAAATAATTTGCAGAAGATTAAGAAATCAAATACCTATAAGCAGATGTAAACACAAAATAAAAATAATATCACAGGAAAGTTGTGATAAATAGGTGAAAGAAAATTAGGAACCTCTTCCAAATAAACACTCCATTAACAACTACCGCTAGCAGAGGATGAACATTTTCTATCTGATAACTTTTTCCTCTCCCCTCTGTCTATACACACTTCATAAGATGAGCAGACAAAAACAAGTATGTGTAGCAAAAGTTACTTCCCGAGTGAAATTATGTATAATTAAATTAAATTCAGCAAAGTAGATGCTGATCATGTTTTAATACGGAATGTGTTTTCAGAAACAGACACACACCTGATACAACGCTGAGGCCTGGTGTACTGGGGCGAGAGCTGACCTCCCTCACATCTGTGTCATCAGAAGTGCTCCCCAGCCCAGAACAGCTTTCCAGCTCTTGTAGCCTTTCCTCCTGCTTTAAGTCTGGGGCCTCTACAAAATGCAGACAGGGGAAAGAAGAGAGAAAAAGTATTATTCTGAATGCCACATACTCCTAAAATTCACACAGGGAATAAGGTGTGAGGAGCTTCATTTAATATACTATGTTCTAGGTTAACTCAATTATTGCAGTAGATAGGACTATGCACAGGCTGCAAAAGAATAAAAACTTACCAAAATGTTTAAGTACTTTATTTTAAGCTAGAGACAACAGTCTACAGTCAACTCATCATTAACTGAAGAAAGCTAGTAAGACAGATACCATTATCCAACATTACAAGAAAGAAAAGCAAACAGAAATTAGCTTGACGGTCTCTTATTTTATTTCTAGGTCATTGAGGAGTTCTTACATAACTCAAGTCTCTTGCAATCCTTTCCATCCTCTCTCTGCTAGGAAGAGTTTGTCATCTTACTTTTAATAGCAGGAGTATTCAAAACTTCTACCTTACCCCTAGGCTACCAGTTTCTCTCAAAGAAACAGAGAGAACTTAGTTTTGAATTACACACTGAAGGCATCCACAAACTGCAAGATTCTGACCTGAATCACTTGGCAATACTTCCACACTCCAAGCCTCACTTGTTGTTTCTGATATTGTTGAACCTGTGCAGGGATCAAGAAGCACAGATCCTGAACCTGGTAAACACAGCAAGCTCCCTAGCATGTTCTCTGCAGCTGCACCTGCAAAAGTAAAGGGAATGCACAGAGTTAAGAATATAATTTCATGAACAGCACTATTATTAAAAAGCACATTAGAAATGTCCTTAAATAAAGTAATTAAGGAAGACAATGTTAAAAAAGGACACATACCCAAAACCCTCCCAAAGAAAAGCTCCAGTTTAACCAGTGAAAACATACTTATTTAGAAAGAATAGTGCAGCTCTGTAGCCTTACAGTTTTACAGCAAGAGAAGTATTCTAACACACCAGATGTAGCATTTAGTTACCTGCAATTTCTTGCAAACGATCTTCATCAATATTTGGATCAAAGTCACTACCCAAGACATCGGTACTCCATGTTTCACTCACTGTTTCCGATATATCTCTGTCATCGGTCAACCCCATCATATCGCGGATTTCAAATTTGCGGAGCTTGTCATCAAGATTATCCTGAGTTGTGGCTGTGCAAAAATAAAAAGTTCAGGTTTTCAAAAGGGTTCCCCAAATGGTTCTACTAGAAAATCTGTAAGAGTATATTATAGGGAGAGAAAAAAAAAAAAAATCCCTAATACTGCCCAACACGATATTGCTTAAAAGAAAGGCGACTGCACTATGGAGAACATTCCTCTTTTTTTTTTTTTTTTTTTTTTTCCCCTCTGCCCTGGGCAGTGTTTAATCTTTTTTTCCCTAGAATTTTGCATTCATCATCTACAGCACCTCAGGAAGTTCTGCTAGAGAATTTGCACATGCCTTGTTCGTGTTCCAACAGCTGCAGAGCTTCAACACCATTGCTCCCAGAAGGGCCTGCACCAAGCTCCGACACAGACTCCCCTTCTAAATCCAAAGATGATACAGAATTGGAGCGATTTGAAGGACCTGTGAAAAGAGACTCTACTATTAATCTAATCTGAACAACCTTTCCCAGACATGTATCATTAAGCCAGGATACAAGCCAGGATACCATTAGCTAGAAAAAGACAACAAAAAATGAATAAATTACTATATAAAACACTGAGTTGATGATCTTGCTATTCACCGCATTTTCTGAGTAGTTCACTATACTAAGATGAAGATGCGTTTGGTCTCCTCTTGATCCCTACTCCACAGACACTCACCTATACCGTAATCTGCACTTCATATGTTCAGAGTGCCATGCTAGTTATATTAATCTACAAACTAATCTACAAAGTGGAATCTCACCATTACCACATTTACCTTTAAATTTGTCATAACCTAACTATGCCTAACTACAAAACTTAACTCCAGATTTTTCCCTTTGAAGGGAACAGACAGAAAAGACAGACTCTCAGGGTTAAAAAGCACGACCTTCAGAATGGCAGAGATGACATGCTGTATTTAACAGAAGCCCCTTTTATAGTTAAAAAATGCTAATGGACAAAACTTCTTCAAGACTTAAGTAACCCTTCACCTTCAGATATTCCTTCCAGATTATCACTGCAGAGGGAAAAGCGCAAGGTTTTATCAGGTTTACCATGGAGTTTGTTTTCATCAACAGGGACATCTCCTTGTCCGCCATCTGTAAGCTGCATATTTAAGACCTGCAAGGGCGGACAGGGGTGGGGAAGGAAAAGAAACAAAGCTTCCTTAAAAATAATGTTTTTCCAATCATTTAAACAAGATATTGCACTTAAATATATATATATATAGATAGATAGATAGATACTAATCATACAATCAAATTTCTAATATTCCATTTGAATTCCATTTCTAAAGTTAGAGTCTGAAGGGAACATAAGGTAACCAAGAGAGTCCTGATGACAATGGCATCAGCAGCTCACTCATCACCCCGGCAATCTAATATTATATAGAAAGGGATCACTGCAAGATCATACACAGCGCAAATCCAAACGACTGGCTAAGACAGAAAAAAGATGAAAGCAGAATATTGTTCTATGGCTGGTGAAAGAAAGACTGTAAGATCAGCCTTGCAGCCATGGCAACCTAACATTCCCAAGAAACTAGGTCTGGTGTTTCAAATCTGAGCTGCCAACTATCTTGGGATCAGCATCCCCACGCTTTGTCATCCACCTGTGCCACACAATCCAAAAGACAGAGCATGCAGAAACTACAGAACCTGTACATTCAGCTTCTGAAAATGGGCCCTGAAGTGACAGCTCAAGTTGGCTCTTAAGCATATTGGAGGGCTAAGCCTCTTTGTAAATGGGCCAGGTTTGGTGTTTCCCACATTAACACAGTCTTCCACAGCCTACAGATATGATAAGTGATTAAATGAATTTATAACCATGGGCAGTTTGAAAATTACACTCCCAAAATTCAATAAGAGCAGCTGAGAATTTTAATTTCCATTCTATGTTTAATACCTAACTTAAAAGTTACCACCTCATTGTTCTGCTACTGGAGAGTATAAAGGCTGTACTTTCCAAAATACCAGATATTTGATATTTTTTTGGCATACCTCATTTTCTGACATCATTCCTGGAGTAATCTGTGGGCCTGTCCCCAAAGAAATCACAAGCACTTCTTCTGGCTGAACTTCTGGGATGGTCTCCTGGGAGGATCCTTCATGGTCTCCATGCTGATCCATTTGAATATTTGATCTACTTCTGCTACGAGTTGCTAAAGAAAATATTTTAAAATGTGAAGGTAAGAAGGCTGTTTTTTTTTTTCCTCCTTAAAACAAAACTTCAAGGAGAAAGAGGAGAAAACAAAAACAAAACCTACACACCATGAGAAATCAAGACTTCTATGCACAGCAGCATGATACTAGTTATTCCCTATTTGATCCAGGGAATAAGGGAATACAAGGCAAGTGCATGGAATTCACAGGCAAATTATACTTTTAAAGTTTTCACACAACAGAGACACAAGATGCTTTTAAAAACTATGCATATACAGAAAATGATTTTGACACTGAAATGAAGGAATCTGAAAAAGCAACTGACTGCCAAAGTAAAGCAAACACATGCTTAAGTATCAGTCATATGATGTAAATAAAAGTTTTACACAAAGAATGGAGAAAGGGTATTACCCACCAAAAGGGGTTACTAGAGTTATATGAGCTGAAAGATTGGTAGCTGAAGTATCCCAGGCAGTAATGGCTGCCAATTGCTGTCCTGGATTTCGAAAGCATTTAAAATGAAACAAAAGAAATCAAAACTTTGAGAAACAGAACAATTTTATACCATAAAATAAATGCTGTTGCACCATTACTTTATAGGCCTAAGACCAAAACATTCAAAAGTGGGACAGAGTTAGAATGATACATAATAGGGTCTTGTTTGGTTAGTCTTTGGCGTTTATCAAGTTATATATATATGTTGGTCATGTGACACACTAATACCAAATCCCTCAGGTGACCAGGGATGTTCCATGTTATCACGTTCCCATAAACACATATGGGAGAAGAGTTATCACTTTTTGTTGAAATGGAAATGCTCAAGACCCAGAAACCCTATTCCAATGAAGAATAAATAAATAAAATATTGCCACCTACTATCACATACTAACTACTGGAATTAAACCAGAGAAGAACAAAGAAAGAAGATAAATTTTCTTCTCAGCATATGGTCTAGAAGTACTTTTTTCTGTCTCACTAATTAGATATCATAATTTCTATCCTGCCACTTTCCAAAACCACTTCCCTCTCAGGTCTGTTTCACATCTTCAAACTTCTCCTTTCTTATTGCGGCACCAGCTTCACTACCAATCATCACAATAGTTTTCTTCAGTTCAGTCCAGACTAGGCAGCTCAAGCTTGCATCAAAATGGCAGAAAGATACCAGGTTGCCTGTGTGAAAGAAACTCTTTGGCATCTACATATAAAAAAGTGGGAACTGAAGATGCAGTCAAAGAGAAATCTGAAAAAGCATAAAATAAAATAAATTAAAATAAAATAAAATACAAGCCAAAAAAAAAAGCATAGAAATGTAAAGTGGTATTAGAAATTGCCAAAAGGATTTCACAATTCTCCTTACCTATAGGTAACCGATTTTTTTTGTTGGCTGGAGTGGTTGCAGGAGAGAGCTGTGGGGTATTATAAGGAGTCATTTCAAGGCTGCTGCTTTTCCCTGGTTTATTCTGTGGTAAGTTTGCCAACAGGTTTTCCAGAGCCATCCGATCTTCCTTGAGCTGGTCACTTGACATTACATTCCGCATAAAGCCCACCTACAAATTTAGAATTATCACTGGTAAGAATTGCAGCCTAAATTATCCGACTTGATTTCCTATCTACAAACACATGGGAGACATACATATATTTTTATTCTATTTCCCTTGATTAACTAAAATATTACCAGAGTAGTTAGCTGGCTGTATGTCATATAAACCACTGTTCTACTCAACCCCTCCAAAAGGTTAACTGAAGACAGTGGAGGAGTTTCAACTGCACGTCCATCGATAACTACATCCAAGAAAGCGGCAACACAGCTCTGCAAAGAGAAGAAATAGTTCTGCAATAAGAGACCATTTACTAGAGTTTGGAAAGAATACAATTTATGACAATAGCTAAATAGTTTACATAATGATTTAAGTTTTGCCTACGAAAGAATGCAGTTAGTTTTAGCATTTCCATCACTGTTTTTCTGCATTCAAAACCTGTCAGCAACTTATAAGTTCTTTATAAGATTAAAAAAAAAAAAAAAGAAAAAAGTTTCATTTCACAACAGCAGTTTCAGAAGTCAAACTAAACCACTTTATGGTAATTAAACTACCCCTTCCTGAACAAACTGCTGACCCCAGTCAAAAAGCAAAATGAGAAAGCAACAAGCAGTATCACTTTTAGACTTGCACCTGGCTCAACACTACTAGTAAAAGGAATGTATAACTTTCATTTTTTTGCTCACTGTAATTCTGCAATATACACAAGCAAATTAACAGAGTTTAGTATGTCAGTACATGAAGAATTATTGGTTTCACTGTTCTCAAAGTTCATCCCAGTATTACTATGGGATGATTCATACTAGAATAGGAAACACTGAACAAAAAGTAAAACTGTACAAAAGGAACACAAGTTCCTTGTGCTAACAAGTTATTTTTAAAGTGTATTTTATTTAAAAAGCTGCCTTCAAAGTTTTTTTTTTAACACGTTCAGTAGAAAAACAGACAGTAATTCAGCACATCAGTTTAGAAGGTAATATACTTAGAATATACTTAAAAAAAAAAAAGGAGAGGGAGAGAGAGAGCACACAGGCACATAGGACCACAGAGGCAGAGAGGGATGAAGCTTGCAGATAAGGCTTAACCTTTTCTAGTCTTGATTCTTACTTTGTCAAATTTAGCAAGGTTGTTCTTCATACGTGGATCTCCCTCTTCAGAGCCTGTCATTGCTAATTGCTGCAAAAGTCTCCCAACCTAAAATCAGAAAGAACTATTAAGAATTCAAAGATTCTATTATGGAAATTAGTTAAGACAACTTTTCCATTACAATTTTCCCCCTCATTTAATATACCTGATTGAGTTGACATAGTTTTGCATAAACTTTTTAAGACAGAAAAAAAAAGTTTACAAGCAGCAGCAAAAAAACAGCCACATGTACAAAAAGCTTAATCATTTATACTTAATCTTCCATTCTTCATAGTAGCTTCATAAAGTAAATTTGCAACTCTTAAAAAATAAAGAAAATACATGCTCTCAAAATTTCTAAAAATCAGTATTTTTTAGCAAGCAGGTGGACACTTCCAAGTGCACCTTTCACTGCCTAAGACAAATGTTTTTTCCGTTCATTTTACAGGCAGTAGGAAAGCTTGTTACTTTTACTGTAATAACATCACTTCTAGTGAACAAAACACGTAGACGATTTCTAATACATTTCTAATATAAAAAAAAAAAAAACAAATACGTTTCTTTAACTTATACCTGCATCAGATTAAATCTTGCCACTTCGTTTATAGGAGCATCAGAAATAATCCCATACTGTTCGGGATTAACAATTGCAGGACAGATGAAACATGCTAGAAGAAGATCTGTGCACATTGCTCTGACCTCCCCAACTTCCAGTCTGTCTACACATGAGAGTGTTTTGTACATCTGGGACACGATCCATCTCAAGCTGTGTGGAAAACAGTAGGTATTTTGTTTGAGATAACCAATGAATTTGTTCACCAAGGTCACCAGCTTCGCCTCATTAGAGTCTACCATCTCTTGGACTCTTTGCCTGAACTTTTCTGTGCCCTTCTCTCCAAATAACTTTTCTTGTTGTACTGGAGAGAATCTCTCAATTAACTTGTTTGGATCAGTTTCCAGGTGGTCTTCATCTTCAACCAGAAGCTGCATGATTGGCTCGTGTAAAGTCGCAGTAAGAAAGAGTTTTGCAGAAAAGAGTCCTTCAGAGAAAAGTTTGAATAAGATGCTGAATGCGCAGGTGCCTCGTCTCAGCAGCCGCCTGGGGTTGTCGCTTTCCTTGAGTTCAAATTCAATCAAGTAACGAAGCACCTGTAGGAGGTAGCTCTCATCTTCCTGCATGATGCAATTGCCATAGATGGAGGTAAAGACTGTGTGAATGACACTCTGAGTGTTGTCCTGGTTCAGCTTCTCTCCAGCGACTAGACAGGACGCAATAAGCCTAGGGTTTTCTCTCAACCTGTTTAGAAATTCTCCATAAGCAGTTTCCTGAAACCCCAATTGCTTATATCCATCCACAAACTGGGTATCTTCCAAGATTTTAGCATGCTGGCAGCATTCAGCCGGAGAAGCTTCAGCACTTGAAAGAAAACCATTGAAATAGTAAGTAACTTCTACACCAAACAAACTTGCTAAAAGATGCCATATGGTGAATCAACAAGAGAACTATCAAGGAAAAAAGCTTCCCATACAGTTAATATGAATGATTTGAAAATTCAAGAATAAGTTTATGGGAACAAACAATACGAGCAGCAAATACTGAAAACAAGTTTAAACAGTCAAGAGATAAGTTCCAGGCGAGTCAAATTTCCTAATTTAGATTTGTTTTAAAACCTTATTATTTATGATTAGCATAGCACAGCACTCCAGATACTAAGTATAAAGTCTGATAAATTTGCTGCAATTCACAAAAGTTTACGAATCTGTTTCCCTCAGCCCCTCTCTACACACCCACCCACAGTCACCTGGTTATGATAAGTCTGTCCAAGTTAATCCTCTGCTGCTTGGAAATCCATGCTGTGCGGTACAGCTTTTCAGCTGTCTTCAGTACATCCGCATTGAGCCTTTGAATAAGTTGCTTTTCGGAGTTTACATAGAGTCGTTCCTGCTTGAGGTGATGAGCCAGCGTGTGAATATCCAGCTTCACCATCTTTGACAATGAGCAGACCACACAGTATTCACTGAAAGAGAGCAAAAAAAAAAATCCAAAGGTGAAACCCATTAATTAGCAAAACAACCACTAAAAGCCCCAAAGCAACAAGCAACTTATAAGCTTATGAAGAACAGTAAACACTTCTTTCCCCTTCCTTATTAACATATTACTCTTCTCTCTGAAATCGCAGGCCCACCTCCTAATGGTTGAGTCACTCTTCCCTAATGTAGAATTTCCTAACTGCCCGTTTCATTGACCACTTGTCGCGTGAGCACACAAGGGGCACTCGCACATCCCTGAGTATCTTCAGCTGAAGCTCCTCGGGTGAGGAAGGACCGCAGTGCGATGCTCCGAACTCTGGCACCGCAGCTCCAATACAGGAGACGGGAAACTGGCCGTCACCTGCAGAGAGGCAGCGAGCAGCACAGCTCAGCTGACACCAGCTCAGCAAGAGCAAGGAGCCCCATTCTGACCTGCCTGGCAAACAGGGAAAACGCTTCTGGAGTTACTCCTTTGTTCTGAAACACTCCCCATAACACAGCACCATCCGGCATTTGGATGTGGTTATCTCTAGTCTACAAAAACAAAAGAAATGTGCTCTCTATATGCAAGAGATTCCAAACTCCTACAACACAAGAGAAGCAGAAGTATCAGAATCCAGGCAAGCCCAAAGCTTAAAGTCTGGTGCCTTTGCTCACCTCTAGAATTAATTCTGCAGAAGAACATGCTCAAATGTTTCAGCTCAGAAGTATGTTTCACGACCCAAAAATGCACTTTTACAAACAAAAGCAAACAAACAAACAGAAAACAAACAAACAAAAATAATCTTAGATCTTCCTAACATATCAGGGGCAAAAAATACACAAACCAGCACTATGTCTCTCTTAACGTAGCATCAGTTAACTCCATAATTATAAAACATCTTAGTTACCAATTAACAGCTACATAAACAGAGCCCCACACCACTCGAAACAAGTTCAAGGAGCTAGTCTGTCTAAAAATTAACTCTACTGAACATAAAAACATAAGTAGCATTAATGTTAACAAGAGAAGGGCTAGAGCCGTGTACATCAGATTATGCTTCTATAGAATTAATCACTGGTTGTTTTATAGGTATATTCACCCCCAGAATTAAAAACCATACTAGATAATTCAGGAGAAAAGAGTTTGCTATTTAGATACAATTGTGCATGTCAAAGCTGGCAAGTGATCTGGTGATAAACTCTTAAAGCCAGGCTAAGTTAAACGCAAAGCTTTCTTTTCACAAGCTGTAGTTATACTCATGCAGTTGGACCTATCAAAAGATGAGATTAGCAAAGAACTTCAAGGATACAGTAATTTAGGTTTCTTTTTAAACTATGCCCGTCTTAGATAAACAGAAACACCGATGTGGATGCCAAAGTTCTTTCAGGAAGAAATGATGACCACTTGCAACAGATTTTTTTTTTCTTAATCACAGAACTTTGAAAATATATGACTATACATAGAAAATATGACTAGCAAAGCCCCTTACTGTGTTTGCAAGGTAGTATTAGCTAATCATTAGACTTAGTTCTTGACACTAGCAAAAGACATTCATCCAAATACACATATTAGTGAGATCTGCACGAGTATCTTCTCTTTATTCAAAATGCTCTCAGCTGTAAGGCTGTACCTAATATTTGTTCATAGTTTAGCAAATCTTAAGAGTCTTAGTTGACATTTCCTGCTTTAAGGTGTCTGTCTGAAGGCTGCATTTTTCTGGATAAGAAGTTAGTGCAGGTAGTTGTCTGTTTGTGAGCAAATATTGGGAAGGAAGGAGAGACCTATGGGCACCCCTGCCTGGTGACAGCTGATGTTCCTAAATTTTGAGAATGGACAAGCTGAAGGCAAGTCTCTAGACCCGAATCACTTGTTATAAACACAATTTTCAGCAGCTATGCCAAATAGCCTGCTGCTTAGTGTTTCATATACTCACAAGAAAAGTTGCTTCTCTTATAGAAAGTTTCTCTCAGTGTCATTTTTTAATAGCAAAGCTATTAAAAGGATGAGCTTACAAGTAACAAAATAAGGCTCAGAAGAGCACTACCACCTGCATCTGTAATGCTAACAATACTGGTTCCACGACTATTATGCGATAATAGGCTACGCATGTGTCTATCTTATCTGCCTCTACTGCAGAGCACACAGGCAAGACAGAATTGGGAACTGAAATGTGGGAGGCCAACAAGCACCACTGCATTGTTGAGAACTGAAGTCCACGGGGCAGGACACCGGCTGCCTGACAGTAGTTTATCTGCTGTGTAGATGGGAAAAAAGTATCAGTAGCTCCTACGTTTTGGAAGTCTTTCTGCCCCCATCCACTCCCCGCAAAAGGCCCAAACTACTTTGAGTGCTACTGATTGCTGCTGAAATCCTTCCTCTACAGAAGATGGGTTCCTCATTATCTCTCATTCACCAGATGTACACATATTCTTGCGAATTCAGAATAATTCGTAAAAACAACAGCAACAAACACTAGAGCTGTAAAGTGTAGATAGCTCTATACATCTAGTACTTCAGCAGGCTTCAAAGCGGCTCTAGAACAAAACAAAGCAAAAAGAAAAAAAAAAGAAATGACCAAATGCAGCAAAAGTTAAACAAGTTGAGCAAGATGCACATGCCGCTAGTGTTGCTCAGATAGTGGTGGTAGTGACAGCCTTATCTTGAGAGGCCAAGCCACCGTACATTAACACATCTGTGTGACACACCATCCCCTTCTAAAGGACTCTTCCCTTTATGATCTTTAATACTTCAACTATTACAACAGCTGCACTCTAACTTTCACCATCCCACAGAGTAGAAAACTTATCACAATAATTACATTTTTTCACTTTACTTCAATTGAGGGTCATGTGATCTGACAACACCTAAGATGGTTTTTCTTATTGTCAGCACGACAGAAGTTTGTTTAGAAAACCAGATAATCAATGACTCTAAGCAATTTATGTCCGATGTTTATCAAAGTCCTGGAAAACACTACATTTAATCTTCAGTCACAGAATTCAAGATTACAAAGCAAGTGGTTTTGTACCATGGCAAACAGAAACAAGTGGCACCTCTACTAAATATTTCACTTCACAGAAGGAGAGATTAAACAGAGGAGTAAACACTTCAATGCACCAGATTCTTCTTCCTCCTTCAATATTTCCTGCCCAGGGTTATTTGCTCCTCCCAAGTTAAGCTACACAGGATTCAACTTCCAGAGCAAGTTTGGGCAGATCTGATGCTGGCAGGGCAAGGCAAGGTAAGGCAAAACTGAAATCGCTGCATCTTATTTAAAAAAAGAATTGCTAAGCAAGCTTCAATAGCTTCCATGCTAATTCACCCAGATGAAAGCATCTCGGTCTTCATTAATATTTATAGTAACAACTAACAAGCCTTATTTGTTTATATAAGCTACAGCATATCTCCTAAAGTTGAGCTCAAGAAATTCATTTTTCAGTATGATAGTTCACCATGAACAGGGCTTTAGCTGCTGAACTCTCCAGTTAAAACTTCCACCATCTCCAAACACGCGTCCAATATACAAAATGTGTTTCAGATAGTTATCTCCTCTCAAGCTGATAAACACAACCTCATCCCTTATTTTTAATTACCGAAACTCAGTCTCTTCTTCATCCCGAAGCACCTCAAATCCAGAGTCCACCACGAAGAACCGCTGTACAGGGATAGCGCATACCCTTCAGGACCCGGCCCAAGTCTTATGTGGTCAAAGGCCACAAGACCTTGGAGAGTCAGGGGGAAGGGAAGCGCACGCAAAGCTCTTACTGCAGACGGGGCCGCACTGGGCAGCCACTGAGACCCAAGGCAAAACAGGGCACCAGCATCACCGGCACCAGCTAGCTTCCTTCCTCTACACTTCAGAATTTAGACCAAGCCTGAAACACAAGAGACTTGATGCAAATACAGCCCTGTATCTATGAAAGCCACCAGAGTATAACTTTAGCAGTTCCACATTGCAAATCACCATCTAGATATTAACCATCTCTCTGCCATCTCTTCTTTCTTACTTCATCTGCGTGAAACTACTATCCTGTCTTGCAATAAAAACTTCTGGAGAGCGTTTTTAAACAAATATTGGATTATGTTCAATATTTTGGAACTCTCCCATTGCAACAGCAATGGAGAAGCCTGTTTCTCAGAGGCAGGAGCCATCATCCCGCTTGCTGCGTGTTTGCAAAGCGCAGTATTTCAGATCTCACGCGTGGTCCTTGTCACCCCCTCACCATCGGCTGGAGCTTCTACCTGCGCGGCGAGTGCGGTGCCCACAGACGGAGCCTACCCAAGAGCAAGCGCACCCGCGCTCGGCGGCAGGAGCTGCCGTCCGCAGCCAGGAGAGCTCCCTGCCTTCCAGGGGATCGTGACGCTGCAAGAAAACCGGCAGAGCCGCGTCCGAGCAGGGCGGCCGCGGGCACAAAGGAGGAAGCCGTGCCGCTCCCCGCGCGGCGCGGGAGGCGCCGACACTCGCGCCAGGGCGCTCGCTGCGCCTTGCCCGGGGCCTGCGCGCACGAGGGCCGGGGCCGCTCGAGC
>VWPW01012059.1:0-18902 GCA_013389825.1 Crypturellus undulatus | reverse complement strand
GCGAGCAGCCGAGCCCCGCGGGCTGCGCGGCCCCGAGCGCCGTGTCCCGCCGCGCGCTCCGCTGCCGCTCCGGCTTGCCCGGGCCTGGCGGGAGTTTTTCTTCTCGTCCTTGCAGGAGGAGGCGCAGGGAATCACGCTGAAAGTCCTCGCGTCTTTTAAAAGCAGCGAAATAGACCAGGCCATGAGTTCCTTGGACAGGGACGACATCGACTTGCTAATGAAGTACATTTACAAGGGGTTTGAGGAGCCCCTGGAGAACAGCAGTGCAATCCTGCTGCAGTGGCACGAGAAGGTGAGCGCCCCGCGCGCGCCCCGGCCCCGCCGTCCTGCTGGGGCTCCCTCCGGCCCTGCCCGCCGCGCTGCGTCCATCACGCCGCGGCCTGCTCCTCCGGGCTGGCCTCAGCGCGGAGCAGAGGTGGGCGCCGCGCGCGACGTGTCCGGGAGGAGGCCCGGGCGCCCCGCGGGGATGGGGAGCGCCGCTGCCTTCCCACGTGCGGAAGGGCCCGGGCGCACACGTGGCTGAGCCCCGGCGGAGCCTCTTGCTGCTGCAGCGCGTGCTCCTCGGGGCGCTGCTGGCAGCAGACACGTCCAGAACGGTTCTGTCTGCACAACAGCCTCCTCGCGGGCCAGGGCCACAGGGGCCACGCGCCCTGTGCAGCAGCTCTCGCACGTTACCCTTCGTGTCTGAATTCAGCACTCATCTCAAGCAGCTTTGTAACTGCCATGCTGGGTCACCTAGGGAACGCGCAGCGATAAGGAATTGCTGTGTGAAGACAGGATCTGTTACCACAGGAAGCTGAAGGCAGCAGCGTGCAGGGTGGAGGAGGCTGCTCACTGTCTTTCCTGTTCGGTTGCTAGCAGTCAGCACAGGAAATATGCTCTGTGGTCTTGGCTTGGTGGAAATTAGCTGATACCTACTAATGCTCTGCAGGATGGAGCGCCTGTACCAAGAGAACAACCGCCGTCCTGCAGGCTGCTGTGACTCTAATCACAGAAACTTGACACTGCAAGTGCCTAGAGTGAAGCTGTTTAAAATGTCTTAGACGTCAGCATGTGCTAGAGAAAATCACACACTTTTCCTCATTAGCTCTTTTCACGATAAGAGTAACACCCATCTCCTTTTCTCATCCCCACAGGCATTAGCAGTAGGTGGACTAGGTTCCATAGTAAGAGTTCTTACTGCAAGAGAGACTGTTTAAAATATTACTAACTTGAACCAACATGACGATCAATTTTGGAGCCAGAAGGAGGAATTAGCTGGAATGACACTGGTCCGTTGGCAGAGAGATTGCCATCTCCTGAAGTACTGCGGACACCTCTTCCTGGACTGCTTTTATCTATGAATGTGGGGAAGAGTAAACGTCACTGCTGTAGGTTCCGACTGTCAGTTACAGGAACCAAGACATTGATCCTGATCCTCACTTCTTTAAAAGGCAGAGAAAAGGCAAACTCCTGCCCTCTAGTCCTGTAAGTGAAGAGGTACTTTGAGATGCTGCTTTACTGAAGTGCGGTGAGACGAGATCCTGTGTGTACTGCTTATTTGAGAATTAGCTGTGTCTTTGGCCGATGCAAGATTCTGACTGCATAGAGCAGGGAGAAGTGCTGAGGAGGAGGACGATACTGTGCATATGGTCAAAGAACTAGCTGGATGCTGGGCTTGGTTTTACTGTGAAGTGCTTGCTGCATTAATAAAATTCTTGGATCACCTGAGTTAAGTTACTTATTTTTAGCTAAACTTTAAGTCCGCCGTTGGTTCAAAAGCAGACCAGCACTATACCTCTTCCAAGTTAAGAGCCTACCTTTGCCAGAGTGCTCTGGTCTTCAGCTCCCTACAGGAGTCATCCTCAAGTGTAAATATGCTGGCTCTAGAAAGCGAAATCAGGTGCTTCTGCTCCCTGTGCCTTAGAAGCCTTTGATGTAGTGCAGAATTATTCATGATTTTATTTTATGCTGTTGTCCATGCGAGGAAGTCAAGAAATACTTCAAAACTTATTAACCTATTTATGTATTAGTTTATCCTCATCTCTAAAGGACTAGTTAGCAGCATAATAAGCAGCTTCCCTTGAAGGAGTGCAGGGGCTCTCCTTGATTTACCTAGACAGAAGAGCACAAGTACCCAAGTCCTCATCGTTTCCAGCTCAAGTTACAGCACCTTGGTGAGAGTCTTCGGTTTCTGCAGCCTCCCTGCGGAGGCTCATTTTGCACTGGGCAGATGGAGTCTGACGGGGCAGCTGCTGGAGAGGGACTGGGCCTCGCGCCACCGGCCAGTGTTGTGCAGGCAGAGCAGCTGGCAAGGGAGGCTCTTTTACACTCCCAGCTTGTTTTGATCAGCTGCTAGAAGTGCATTAACAACTGGCCCTGGTAAGAGGTGACTTGAGGCCTGGCCTGGCCTAATCCCCTACAGAAATGCAGTTTTAATTAGCTGGCTGACACACCCATTCTTACTCCAGACAGGGAGATGGGTTTTGTTTCATTCCTTAAAATTCTCTCAATTTAAAATAGCTATAGCATCCCAGTGGAGATAACCAGAACTATAAAAGAGAAAGAAATGAAGATTAGCATTTTAATCAAAAATGTATTGCACCACAAATTTCATAGTGTTTCATAATACAATCCATATTTACAGCATAGAAGGAAAGAAATCCAATGGTCATAGAAAGGATTATGTATATCATTGTTTTATACAAGGAAAAAGTGCATTAGCATTTTAGTATATGTATACACACCATTCTTGCTCTGATAAAGAAATTCAACACTTAAGTAACTAATTTATGGTAAGTTGATCCTGTAAGAACTTTGGGCTTTTTGAAATTCTGTTAGTATATAAATATTCTCAGATTTTTGTATTATTGTTTTTTCTAGGTCCCCTCTACTGCCTTCCTTACTGTTCAGCAGTAACCTTTCAAGCCAGGATCAACTTAAACCGATTAGTCATTGAGCAGCGTCAGCAAGAGCAGATGAAATCCTGTCCCTTGGTCTCAGGCCCCGCAGAGGTAGGGAACGGCCATGGGGATGTCACAAAAAGACGTGGGGCACAAAGTCTGGGCCCTTCCCAAAACGCACAGGGTCCTCCCGCTCGGTTTCAGTATTGGAGCACTTTATGCAAATCTGCTTTTGATTGTCTGGTTGCACGTTAAATCAGGGTTCCCATACCTTTCCTATTCTATGCAATTAAGTGCCGTGAATCAAGTCACTAAAGACTGTTTGACAAGCTGCAGTATACTGAAAAATCCTGTCATTTTTTTCCCTTCAATTTAAATAAATACAGCCTAGTTACAAACTGAGGAGTGTCACTTTTGTTATAGTAATAACTACTTTGAGCATCTGTGCCTGGCCACTTACCAAACAGTGAGGTCAGCTACGACGTGGCTGTGCAGCGCGTCCGCTGCCGGGCAGCGGGCCCTGCGGGGGTCTGTGCTGTGCGGCGCGGCCACGCGCTCGCTGCCCCTAACGCTGGGTCTCTGCCGCCACTAAGGTCCTGCCGACCTCCGGGGGCAAAGCTAGGTTAAAACCGTGAACAGTGACTGTATCTCCACCGGAGCACAGCCTGAGTTAAGGATATTTAATAAAAATGTTTCCAGAGAATTACCAGAACTGGAGTCTTCTCACTGAATGCCATGCATTGTTTTTTTGTTTGTTTTTTTGAAAATACCTTTTTAAGAAGTCATAATGTCTGCTGCTTCCCATTTTCATCTCTTTTTATGGTTAGTTGCAAAGGGCAAAATTCTGCTTATAGTCCTTGAGGCCAGTCCC
The DNA here is from genome assembly GCA_013389825.1 of Crypturellus undulatus. Classification (NCBI taxonomy): domain Eukaryota; kingdom Metazoa; phylum Chordata; class Aves; order Tinamiformes; family Tinamidae; genus Crypturellus; species Crypturellus undulatus. The sequence goes on along the minus strand of VWPW01012059.1, from coordinate 15,149 downwards.
AGCTTGGTCCCCTTTTCCTAACATAGAAGCAAGCAGGCTACTGGAGCCAAGCTCAATTTTGCTCTCAAGAAAACCAGCCAAACAAGAACTGATAGGCAGTGTTCCTTCTACCCTGTAGTTAGGACACAGTTAATATTATACAGGTCCCTAACAGCTCTTTTAAGCATCAGTATCTGAAGTACATAAACCACAACTAGAGAGGCAGATACTGGTCATGAAAATCTGTCGCTAGCAAACTTGCACAGGAAAAAAAAAAGTGTTTAGTACCAATATTCTTCACCCTTTGTTACTAGAGATTATTTTTTTAAATAAAAGTTATTTTCAGTGTGCATTTACAACATGGAATTCAGCTTTAAAAATTTAAAACAGTTTACTCTCCCCTCTTCCCCATGTTAATAACCTATGATACAGGCTAGTAGATTAAGTTTTAAAGGCGACTGAGTATTAGGTACTATAATTAAGACCATTTTAAATATTATTTTTCTTTAAGAAAAGTAAAATCAGACAACTCTGAAGTTGTGCTCTCAAATTAAATAATCATCATCAACATGCAGCCTTCAGGACTGCAGGCCAGGATATATGCACCTTAAATTACACAGTGATATCAAAAAAAAAAAAAAAAAAAAAAAAAGCAAACTACTAGTTATGTCAGTATAACAAGGCAAGGCAGATTTTTTTTTTTTTTTTTTTTGTTAAAGCTCCTGCTCCTATTCTTTGAAAGGCTTTTCAAACCATCAGAAACTGAATACAGTCCTGCCCACATTCTTTTCATTGCTTACTTTCCACTGTGAGACAAGGAAGCTTTACTGTACTGAGAGTTATTCAACTCTAGCATTTCATAACAGAAGTTGGAATCACCATAACAGATGCAAATGTTAGAAGCTTGAACTGCCAGCACCAGTGTTAATGAGGTCAACATTACCCTTTGGTGCCAAGAAACAAACCGAGGAGCACAAGGAGCTGATTTCATTATGAGACCGTCGAGACGACAGTCCCCGGATCCAACCCAGGAAAGGGGTTTCAGCCTGTGGTGAAATTTCTCCTTGCACAGTATTACCTTTGTAAACAGTATCAAAGTTCTTGTACAAAATACTGCAATGACAGTGATTAAGACACACCTGAATTAGGGTGTTGAGTGTTCTTTTCACAGAAAATAAGTGGCTAGATGCTGACTGCCAGTTTTCAGGTTCCCTTAAGACCATGGTGTCCTTGGGCTCGAGATAGATGGCCGGATACTGCCTCTAGGAGATGGCTTTGATCCAAACCACGACATCTGGGATGGGAAATCACAATATACATTAGGCTAGTTTCCCACTTTTAGAGCAGCTGAACATCTGAAGGATTACACATGCTTCTCCCCATCATTTGATGGGAACAACTATTCATGAAACATACAACACTGCATAATGCAGACTAAGAAAGACTAAGGAAGTGAACAGCTTCACCCAAATCTGGAAGAAACAGCATCCTGCTTCTGTAAGTGAAGAACACTAAAGATAAAATTTATGAATAATCCTTCAAAATAATTAGTCATTTAATCCAGGTACCTGTAGCCAATTTAATATGACAGCCAATTTAATTCTAAACAAGAAGACAAGGAATCTTCCGTCTCTTTCACTCCTGTATACTGAGCATGTTTAACTTACAGAGTTGAAGCAGCATTCACTGATAAACATGCACCAATAACCACCTATCCAGAGGCATATGAAAGGTCTTGTTTTATGCAACGGAAAGTAGAAACATATCACGTGTCTTAAGTCCAATATCAAATCACAAAACGAAGAATCTCGTGTCTTACTCAAACACACACTGTCCTGAAAAGAGTTTCCAGTTACCCACTCAGACCTGAGGCCACTAGGCAAAACTTTTCTGAAAAGCAGCACTGGAAAATTACACTCTATTTACCTTACTGAAATAGACAATTTCCAACATGCATATATCTCATCAGGACACACTTGTACTTTTCATGATTTCCCAGTATCTAAGAATTTTGTTCCTTTTGCTTTGAGTTTTACAAGTAGAACAGAATCCTTACCTTGTATTCCAAGGTTTCTTTAAGCATATTTTCTTCCTCTTGTGAAAAATTCAGTAACACAGATACAGCTTTAATTAGATGGAATGCCTGAAAGAGACCACAGGAGTTAGTTGGTTAAGATGCTTTTGGTCTCTGTATTCTGGGTTATGGTGCAACACAGATTTTCTGTAGTTTTAGTCACAGGCTTTTTAGTCACCCTGTGAAGAGCAGAGCAGGAGCCTTTCCTGTTCCAACAGATAAGGACAGCCTGCGTGCTATTTCTTCTGCATGTGTTATCAGGCTCTCTGTTCTTTAACAGTGGTTTGCGTACTTCAAGGGAAATCAAACTGGGCAGCCTAGTTTATTAGAACAAAGAACTTTAATCCTTTGGCAATGCACGTAGGCAGGATGATGCCATTTTAAATATACATTTAAGTTTAGCAACTCTTTAGTACTAATATTCTAAATGGGACACCTCATGCAGAGGAACTAAAGCAGTCAAGTGCTACAGATACCAGGAACTGCATGTCTGTTTCTTGATCTTTCCTACTGTCTGATTTGCAATGAAACAAAGTATATTGCTGGCATGATTTTTTTACCTATAAAACTTGTTGACACTGTGGAGAATATAAATATAAAGGAGTCTAAATGCACAATGAATTAACTCTTAGAAATCAGCAGCAAGTAGTTGGTGTCTTTTTGTATATTATTTTAATTTATTCTATTTATTTTTATATTTACTCTAATTGCATGCTCCATATGCTTTTTTGGAGTAGTGCAGAGTGAATGTCTTGAAGTTTCACATTTTCAGCCTACAGTTATAACTACCCTTTAAAAATTTATGATTCTCTTTCATTTAGTTCATAATACTCTGTATTTCTAAACATACACTGTCAGCTGTTTTGTTTCACTTTCCTGAAATCAGCTTCTTACTAATTGCAGAAATCAACCAGAAGTGCCCTACTTAGAACTTGTTATATCTGCATTTAATTACATGGATCTGTTGGGTAGTTGGTGGCAGCTTGTAGAGGAAGGCAACCCAGGAAGAGCAGTTAGCAAATATCTTTACCTCTGATTCCCGGCAGGACATGAATTTTAGTACAACATGTTTAAGGTATTCAAAGTTTATCTCCCTTGAGTCATTTAAATCAGAGTTGTTTGTGACAGTCACAGAAGCATTAGGCACTTCAGAATTTGTTTTTTCACGTACTTCAGGTCCCTCACCATCAGGCCTTATTTTCTAAGAAAGAAAAGGGAAAAAGAAAAGAAGAAACAAGAAAAATGAAGTGCACTGTAGTCTACATCAGTTTATCACTGGAGAGAATTCAGGTATAAGGTATCTACTATAAAGGGCCTGTATCCACACAGTGGGTATCAAGGAGCAGCTTCTCATCCATCATGGAATTAGTAAAGTATCTTCTCCTCTCTCTAGACTCCAAGGCAGAAGTTGGTTGCTGTTAGTGTTGCACATACAGTACTCAAACCAGCACGGAACTGGATCTAGGGTAGAAACTGCCATCTGAATTCACCTCAAACCTGCTCTGTGTGCTTTAAATGGGGGCTTTCTGCAAAACAGTTCTCAAGGTCAGAACAAATAAAACCCCAACAAAAATGGCAATATCAAAATATTTTCAAGATTTTTTTTGTCTTGTTTTGTTAGATAGTAACTTTTTTTTTCCCCCCGGGAGAAGAAAACTGTTTTAAGAGAGATTAAAGAAGAACAGACATCACTCCCATGGTAAAACTCAGCTGAGTAGCAGCTAAGTATCAGCCATCACTAGTTCTTCTCTCTGATATTAAATGTTTAATGCTACCAAAAACTGGTCTTCTGTAACTACCAATTCTCCAGTTGCAAAACTGGTAATCAGAGTAACAGTTTTATGACTGTTTCATTCTGTGCTGCATGAACTGGTGATGACGGATACCATCCATTCCATGAATCATTCTAGATCCTTTGATGCTTCTTTTCCTATATTAAAGATCCACAGATCTGCCTGCAAACACAAGGAAACTGCAAACATGCCAGGTAAAATTCTATACTCCAGCTAGCCGTCAAGCTTTCAGAATTAGTAGTACAAGTACTAGTGTCAGCAACTGCCACCTGAAGAGACTGAAAAGCATAATCCTTACCAACTCCTTCTGGAGCGTTTTTTTGAGTTCTGTCATTCTCTGCTGCAGCTGTTTTATCATCTGTAAGGAGAGCAAAAATAATGTTGTATTTTGGTATCTTGTTTAGACCTATACTTCTGAGGCTCCAGCCTAGGCAGCGCCAGTTGTCAGGCTTCCTAATTACAAGGGAGACTAATAGCCATTTCTGTTATTTCAGTTTACCTTGTTTTTCTCAGTGATTTGCTGTTCCAGCTCTCTGTTATCTTTTTGAAGCTGGATGATGTCTGCAGCTGCCACCTCTCCATTTTGTTCCATCACAGGGTTTTCTGGAGGATGTAAATGTTTATTATTCAAGGCTCTTGCTGATTCCTCTAGTTCTGAAGCCTACAAAAGAGTAAATTGCAGAGGTATCATGTCATTTGCAGCCCGTGAACAGTGGGCTCTGGGAAAGCTTTGCTGCATATTTACTCATTACCAGAACACACTAGTGTCAATCTGTCTGGCTACAGCAGTCTCTCACTGGCCTGCTTGGTGCTTTTCAGTCTCTATCTCATTATTTTCATGACAGAATAGACAACTCCTAGCCCATGTCATCAGACATGATAAAACTGGAGCCTCTTGCAGGATTATTTTTTCCTCAACGTCTAAGCAGAGTAGATTTGCAACTTCACTCACATTTCTCTCATGTTCTTTGGCCAGCAGGCACTCCTGTATCTGCAATTTCAATTCATCGATTTCCTTTCTTGCTGTTTCTTCTTTCTCTGCTGCCTGGCTCTTACTTGCTTCTATATCAGATTGCAACTGATGCATTCGCAGCAAGACAGCTTCATGGTCTGAGGAAGGAAAAGCCTGCTTAGTATCAGTCTGTGACTCAAAAAGGAGAGGCTAATTATTCCTCATAAATGAAGCAAGTTACAGTGACAGTAAATCCCAAACTCTTCACATTGCTCCGTCATAAAGAAAACAAAGACAAAGGAGCGGTGAACTCATTTGATCTAACCTTGACTGAGTTGGTTTAGTTCTTTCTTCTTGTTTAGAAGCATGTCAGATTTTTCATGGATTAGCTGGTCCTTTTCCTCTACTACGGAAGTCAGATGCGAAACCTTGAAAGTGATCAAACAAACAGGAGCCATTAACAGGATAAAATCCGAACAGGCCACAGAAGGATTTCAGCATATGTCAGAGCTTCAGATTTATTTATTTACTTATTTATTATTTTGGAGGAATGACAGAAGAATTCTCACATCACAGCTAGGGCAGTAACTGGAAACTACCACTTGTATCCACAAGAGGCTGCCTGGGCATTGTGCTAGGAACACACCTTGAAGTGGTCCAGGCAGCACTCTTGTTAGATATAAAAATGTAGAAATCTCTGACCTATTCAGAAGCTCTCAGAAGAGATCACTTCAACAGGGCAGGCCTCATTAAGGGACAGAGATGTTGACGTGCTGCTGGAGCTAAGCACGACTTCTGGTGAGCTCCAGGCCGCCACTGCTGAGGGCCTCGTAAGCAGCAGGTGGCAGCTGAGAGCACTGCGGCACAGAACTGCGGTGCAGAACTGCAACCCCGACGCCCTGCGCTCCAGCAGCCAGCGCAGACCTCCAGCAGCTCCAGGCAAATAAAGAAACCCAAAGATGGGACTGAATGTACTAACATTTGCTCAGTTAAGAGTTCCCATCCTAAAGAAAATGACATTATCTACTAAGGCTATATCTTATAACAAAGAACGTAATACGACTACCCAGAGCTTATACTCACTTTCACCGAACACAGAAACTTCTCTACCTTAGCACAAAGTTTGCAATCTTAGAACTACTCTGCTTGAGAGGGACAAAGACAATGATATAAACTGAGTGGAACAAAACCATATAAATATATATGTATGTATGTATATTTATATTTATGTATGTATGCATATTTATATTTTAAAAGAACTGCAAACAATTCAATGGATCAGGATGGCTGACCTACTAGTACTATGCACCATCTCACAGGCTGAAGTGCTCTGAAACATCATCCATCATCTTCATTTTGTGCTTATCTGTTCACCTGATATCACCTGGTCTTCCCTCAAATTGTTTAAATCCAATTGCCATAACTTGCTGTAATTCTTGAGCCTACAGCTTAGGAATCCCAGTCAGCAGCATTCTACACGATCCCACTGGGATAACTCACAGAAGTTGGTTACATTCTTGTGTAGACACTTACACAGCCACCCTTAACTACTGCTGTCTTGAATGCTGATATGATTTTTATTAATGTGATTATTATGGTAATGAAGCCCAAATCTAGCCTGATCTGTTCAAGATTAATGCACCCAAGCATATGTTACATCGTGTCAATATTAACTAACCTGCTGTTGTAATTCCTCTTTTTGTTTTCGTGTTTCTTGAAATGCTTTGGCAATTTCAATGCTGACGGTCTCTCTGCTGCCTAATTCCTTCTGCAAACCAAAAGTAATTCAGAAGTTACTTAAGAAAACCAGGGATTACTTAAAAAATCCAGGGATTCTCATCTTTAAACCCGAATTCATTGTTAAGTAGAATACATAGGTTTACTAAATAATCATTATTTAAGCGTCCAAATGAGACCTAGTGCTAAACTTTTACCAATGTTAATTTAAAGCTCACAGACAGTTAGTATTCCTTAGAACTTTCCACAAACCTAAGTAGTTATATCCAAAACCTTAAAACACCTCCTGGACAACTGCTAAAATAATTGGTTTTCATTTCTCTATTATTAAAGCTATTATGATACATCCCGTTTTTGAAGCAGCTCCTTCTCAGCGGTAGGCAAGGAAACCCAATATTAGACAATTAAGTATTCCATTTATGTCTAAATAATTTAAAGGATTACTCCTATCCGCACACTTAAGTGCAGCACAAAAACAGTATAAAAGAAGCTAAACAGAACCAAAGCTTCAAAAAAATCTCCTTTTAGCTTAAAGTCTCTATCACAAAGTGTCTCCTTCCTACAACAGACCTTTGAATCCATCTACATTATAGTTGGATTTGGAGAACTTTCAACAGTCTAAAATTATATTCAAGAGTGTAAGTAAATATATTAGTGTGAAAAATAAAAGAAAATGATATTACTAAAAAGCCACAAACATCTGACAGACTCCTATTAATTTTTAACTATTTTAGAAGTAAATCATATGATTGGAATTTGATGAAGTCTTATTCTGTTCTCATTACTGCTAACAGGATTCAAAAGCTCTTCATGCTTGACCACACAAAAATATATATTTTCTGCCTAACTTAGGGAGATCCAAGCATCTGATTTCAAGAAAGGATTAGCTCCTCGAAGAGGAGAAAGTAATGCTCCTCGAATGCAAATCAAATCTCACAGAAGATTTATGCCCCGAAGTACAACCCGAATTTATCATAAATTGAAGTACTGAGAATAGACTATACTTTGCTATTAACTGTTTCTCAAATCGAGCCCCAAATTAACCGGTCATTAACTAGTCAAGCTCTTACCTTTAGTCTATCCAGTTCCAACTCTTGATTTTTTAAAGAACTCTCATACTCTTCTCTGCTTTTATTAAGATCTCCATTTTCCTTTTCTAACTGGCTCTGTAAAATAAAGTTGGCTTAATTACTAAGCACAAGCATTATCATGCTTTACTTAAGAAATTAACACATTCAGTGAGTCACTTTGTTCATATTCAGTGTCTCAAAGTATTAGATATTTTGTTACAATGTTAGCAGTTCTAAGGACAGTAGGTCTACAATTTATTTCATGATCATGTATTTCATGAAGACTCAAATGCCCCACTAAACACTGTCAGTACTTACTAGCCTGTGTTGAGTGGCTGTTTTACCAAATTCCCAAGCTGTTTTAAGAGTAGTTATTTGAGACTCCAGCCCAGAAACTTTCTCTTCATATTCATGTTTCACATTTAAAATCTGTTGCTGCATTTTACTTCGTTCATTCTCTAGATCATTTTGCTGAAGGAAAATAAGCAACACTAGGTTAATGTGACAGTACTTTTAAGTTATGATACAAATTGAACACCATTTCATATTACACATGAACAAACTGAAATAAAATAGTATTTCTGTGTCACTGGAGTAGGAGACAAGCAGCAAGAAAACACAGGGAACTGGGTGCCACTGGAGATACTGAACACCACTTTGGCACTGATGAGTGAAACACCATGCAGAATACTCACCAACAACTGGATCCGCAGATCCTGTTCACCAGCTTCTTCCTTGCTCTTCTTTAATGCTTCTGTTGCAATCCGTAGATTTTGTTCCAGTTCTTTATTCTAAAATAAAATCATATATGAACTTCCTGATCTGTGGGCATCTATATGCATGCAGAATGTGGAATGACTCCTTTCGGGAAGTTAAACATTAAACCCTTGAAACTACATAAGTAGGCAGTCCTCCTGAATTGACACATGCAGCTTTTTTCAAGAACTCCACAAATTCTCTCTCCCTCTAAACAATGCCTGTACTTCAGCTATAGGGAAAGCGGGAATGAAATCTGTAACTTCATAATCAGTATCACTTCTCCACTCCTCAGGTAGCAATTTGTAGTGAAGTAACAAATTAATACCTGTGTTTCCAGTAGGTTCACAGACTCAGCATGATGAGTTTTGTCTGTTAGTAAGTGCTGCCTGGTTTCATCCAGTTTCTGCTCAAGAGTAGTTTTCTGCAGATTGTATTGGAGAGAAGAATGGGGTGATCTCAGACAAAGATTATTCTACTTTAAAGCCAAGTTGATCTGCCACCCCAACATCAGGTTGGCAGGCCTCACAGGAAAGCCAACCCAGGAAGGGCTCACTTCCCCTTGTGTCCCCCAAAACTGTCTAGGGAAACATTGCTCCAATGTTGCCGATTCTAAAACGGGAGCATCATGCTGGAGAATGACCACGAGCAAAAACCAGGCTCCTTCAGTTTGCAGCTGCTTCTTACATTTTTAAGGCTCAAGCTTTGAAAATGCAGCACTGTTTGTATAATTCCATGCAAAAATTGTCCCCCTTCCTCTCCTCATATTTTGCAAGTCATGTTAGTAGAAAATCAACATGGAAAATCTTTACAAATATTAACCAATAAAACTCAAGTTGTTCTGCCTCACACAAACAAATCCCTGGAAAAGGCTGTTTTCCTTTTCTAAACAGGCACGTACAGTGAAGGATCTAAACACTAGATGCAGAAAGACCAATGCAGGCATCTGTGCAATAGCTGTATATATGGGCTCAACACAGTGACCTACACAATTCTGTCTCGCAGGTAGCAGGACAATAGACGCTGCAGGGATAAACGTACACACGTATTCCTTCCATGAGTAATAAGCAACGCACATCCTAAAAGTTCTCCTTAAGATTGCACTTTTAAGCAGTCTATAAAAGTAAAACTACCTCCTTAAGAAGTTCATGCATGTGTTCATCCCCTGAAAGATTTCGTTCTAATTTACTTTCCAAGGAAGAAACTTTTTCCTGAAGCTGTTCAATAAGTTTATTTCTCTCATCATATTCAAGAGTCATCTGTTGGAACAAGAAATCACAAGATCTTCTTTGTAGCCAAGCTAATCCATTGTGGTTCAAGTTGAAAAAGTGTCATTAGAAAAGTCCTACCTGAAAAGACAGTATGATTATAAAACACTTTGTATGCTAGATGTTAAACTTCAAACCCACTGCACATTACTCAAATATACATCCTTATACGAGCCAGTACTAGATGCATCCGAAAACACTTAATCTGCTCATCCCTTCCATACTAACATACAAAGAATTTATTAAATCCTCAGTTCTCACAGTTTCAAATAAAGGGTGAAGCATGAGCACATCTTTAAGATATTTGTATTTGTATTTTGACCATTTTTTCTCTAGAAAATCACTGACAATTCCCAGAGCCATGTCTGTGAATGTAAAACTAGATCAAATAAAGTCTTTCAGATCGCACAGTCTAAAACGTGAAGTACCTTTTGCTTGCATTGCTCATATTCCACCTTCAGAGATTCATGCTCCACCTGCAGCATTCCTAGTCTCTTCTCACAACCAGAACCAGCAACTCGAGCCTAAAAATTTAGAAAAATTACTTGCTTTGAAGCTCAGATTTCCAAAACCATATAATTAATATCTAATCCTACTTCTGTGGACAGGGAGGTCTTTGAATCAAACCTCACTTATCTCAAACTTACATTTTGCAAGTCTACAGAGAGCTGCTGAATGACAGTTTGTAGCTCCTGTTCTCTTAACTCCAGAGCAGTGATCTTATTTTCTGCATTTATCTCAGCTGTCATTAGTTCATCTCTTCACAGAGAAAGAATAAAAAAAATAACATAGTGTGCCACAAAAATAATCCTTAGAGTTGATTCTGCTTCTAATAAAAATAGACCAAGCAACACCAGCAGGACTTTTTTGGCCTGTAAACAGCCACTGTCTTGATTATACATTTTACACAACAGTAAGTTAAGCATTAGGTACTACAGAGCTCCAAACTAAGGGGGGAAAAAAAAGCAAAAAACATTATAACAAGCTTACAAAATCCTAAACACTTATTACTTCAGTTGGCTTGAGAAGAAATAAATAAAAATTTGGCATGTACATCCACATGCTAGAAGTTTACACTTCCACATACAATCAGTTTACTGCATCTATAAACTGCATATATAAAAAGGACAAGAATTGGGAAAAAGTAAAAATACATAGGCAATAAATATACTGATCCTCACAACACATCACATCCATACCTCTGTGCCTCTAGCTCCAAGAACTGTTGCTGCAGCTCTTGAAGATCTTCTCTTAGGCCTGATGATTCTTTGCTTGTATCCTGAAGCACCTCTTTAGTGTGAGTTAGTTCTCGAGTGCAGGCCTCTAGTTCCTGCTCCGCTCTGCTCAGAGATTCTTCCTTTTTCAAAAGCTGAATATTAGAACATTATCTTTGACAATACAGATGGTCCAGTAACAGTGATAAGGAATTCTCATTTAGATTTATCTCATTTATTAAGTTATGAGCTTTAGCTAAACGAAGCAACTCCTAAAAAAATGTAGTGTTGAAATAGTCTATATAACACGGTGTGTGCTCGTACTGGAGGGATATCAGTGCTGAGCAGGTCTGCACTTGAGTGTCAAGGCTGAAACCAGCTAGATATATTAAGAGATATTTTAAAAGTTCTTTTTTTTTTTTTAAACAATCTTACCATATGTTTAACTTTGGCCATCTCCTGCTGCTGAAAGCCTTCCAGTTCATCCATTTCATCTCTCTTCTGAAAAAGGTTTAAACTCTGCCTCCTCATTTCTTGTAACTGTGTTTCAAGTATTCTTTTTTCCTGATAAAACAATAAAAACAAAATGACAATAGTAACATGCCTAATATCATCAAAATCAAAGATAATTTAAAAGAGACCAAGACCTCAGAATAAGTCACCACCTCTTTCTGCATTCCAGATGCTCCTCTACAAGAAAGTAAAATACTCTTCCCCCTTCCGGTATCACAACACCTTTCTCACTGCAACCCATCATTCTTTACTTCCCCACTCAAAATTAATTCCAGAAATATCTTCTGAAGTCACAGGACTGGTAATGAAAGCACATCTTTGGTTTCAGTCATTGAACAAATCTCAAATAACAAAAGGGCTGAACGGAGCGAATCCCAGTAAGTATATAGAGCAGCTTAAAAATACAAAAATTGGAGCTTAATTACCTTTTCAACTTGACCCAATTTTTCCATCCACTCCTGAATGAGAAAAAAAAAGAAGAAAAATATAAGAAAAAAAAATCAAAATCCATTTGTAGACTTCGAAAATTGCAATTGTAATAAAAAAAGAAAAAAAAGTACTCTTAATGGAGACGTTTTTATTTTAGTTGTTCCTTTTTAATTATTACTAGACTTTAACCACAGGATTTAAATATAAAAATGTTGAGGAATCATTTACGTTACTTGAATACATAAGCTTTATGCAAGTAAAATAAAAATGACAACAGTTCTTCTGCAAAGGAATCTTAAGAAATACAAAGGTGAGTTTAACTTTACATTAGAGTCTTTTGAGGGCTTTTTAAAATAAAATCATTGGCTTGAGAAGAAATAAATAAGAAGAACACTCAGACCAATGTCAAGTCCTACAATATTTTTGTACGATCTCCTTCCTTTGACTTCAGCAAGGCAAGCAGGGCGACTACACCAAAATCAGGCACTCCACAGCTGGTCAAAAGCCCAGTTGCTCAGGCTGCAGTTATTACCTGGTCCTTCTTTTCTAAGGCCAAAGCCATTTCCTCGGCCATCTTGGCTCGGTTGGCTTGGTGAGCTTCATTCTGCTCCTGAAACTTCCTCATGGAGGCTGCCAACAAAGAATCACCGGCTTTATTACAAACCCATCTTTTAAAGCACTTCTCAATTTCCTGTATGTTCTTTATAACTTTAAAGAATTTCCTATCCAAGTAATTAGCCCCACCATGGCTCTCTAGCACTGCTCCTGTGCCACTTCTTATATCACATCAAACATTTGCTTGTACTGTTCCTCACTGGACTGTAATAACGCTGAGGGTTTTTTAAAAATCTATCCCTCATATTAGCCACTAACTTGGCAAATAGACAAATAATGACAACTTTGCGTAATAGCCAAACTACAATCTTTTTTTTTTTTTTTGACACTGTCAGTAAGACAAGCGCTTGGATGCTACATCATTGCGAACTAGAGGCGCACAGTTTGAAAGAAAATATAGTTTAAAAAAACTATATAAACTCATTTCTTTCCATCTGCACTTAAACTATAACAGTTTTCAACTTAACAAAATATATTAGAAAAAAAAAGTACATACAATCCTGATGCTTTTCTAATGCATTTTCAAGCTTCTCTTTTATCTTCTGCAAGTTTCGGACCTGATCAGCATAATCTTGTGTGAGGAGGGAGAGGCACAGACCAGGAATGGACAGACATTGGGGAAGGACATAAAGAAAAAAAAAAGAAAAGAAAAGGAAAAAAAAAAAAAAAATGAGTGGGAAACAACAATGATTTTCTTAACTAGAAAATCATTCCTGTTGAGAAAAACTTGGGTGACTGTAAAAATGAAGACAAGCAAGTCCCATCTATGCTGCCTGCAGGGTATGTGGTTGGCACAAACAGAGGGGCCTGACCTAGGTGTGCTAGTTACACAGAGTAGGGCAGTAGACCTGGTAACAGAGAACAAAAACTATTCCCACATTTTACTTCATTCAGTATCAGCAACTTAATTTTAATTCTGTTTAGAAAATGTCTCTCTCAAGAGTGAATGAGAAGACAAGGGGATTCAAAGAAGCTTGTCCTTTGGTTCCATAGCACATTCCATCTGGGCCTTGGATCTGCTCCACACAACAAGGATGGAGAGTAGTGGTAGAACAGAGTCCTTACTAGACTTTTGCAGGACTAAGCATGTTTACTGGAAAAAAAAGCAGTTACCACATTGTTTTATGCCAACTCCTTTGCTTTTTCCTCATTTGGGAGTTGAAACATTTAAATTCAAAGGAGAACATTCCCTAAAATAATATGGTTTTATAAAAATCAAGACACATACCAGACAGTTTGACCTCCAGTTTTCTTATCTGTTCATTTCTTCTCAACAGCTGGGATGAAAGATCCTCTCTAGAGCTGCTTCCATCAGAAGCCTCAATACAAAAACAAAATCCGTGTAAATTACAAAACTTAGACAAAATGATGCTGTCATATACTAACTTTAAAGATAATAAACACTATCCCACCTAGGAATTAAGTTTTTGCTTTTCACAAGGGGAGAGTAATAATAGCACAGCAGAATGCATACAAGACGCTGAAGAAGAAAAAGAACAAGGACTTAAATGATCAGCTCTCTAATTAGGGCCTGTTCCACAAAATAAAAGTCTTTTAAAACCTATAGCTGCAAAGTGTTTCTTCAAACTAACCACTGAGGAGAGAGCAAATCAGAATGACCGGGAAAATGAAAAAATCAGGTTTTATAGTACAGACTGGGGGAGGGGTCCCAGTGAGAGGAGTCATTTTGGAAAAGCAAGTAACTGCAAGAAGGAAACTTGAATAAACGCCCTTGAGTGCTCATGCAATAGACACTCCATGCAAAATCCACTGCATAGCTAACATATTCTCTACATTTCTTTTACCTATAAAAATCAACATTGAGATCAATTAAATGGGAAGTGCTATAGTAAGTCCTTCTTGAAGGCAGAGGTTTAGTGTGTGTGTGTCTGTGTATACATAAATACACACACACATATACAGACAGTGAATCACACAGGCACCCGCTGTCCCAAAGCCCCGCAGCTCGTTTCCGCTGCTGGCTCCGCCAGCGGTGCTGTGCGATGACCTAGCCTAGAAACCAACAGCCATCAAAGTGCAGAGGTGCCAGCGTCACAGGGTGTCATTTCGCCTACACGCAGCTCTAATTATACAGCTTGCTTAAACAACGCTTTATAATGAATCAGAGTTTAAACAAGGTGTCAGAAGAACCAAAAGCTTTACTTGAATGCAACAAAACAGAACGCGCTTCCTTGGCTCAAGCAGCAAGTGCTTGACACAGGGCAGAATCCAGCTCCCTTTGCTGCTGCTGCAGGTCCCGCACACACTGGCACGCGTTTGCTCAGCGCTTCCCACCCGCGTGACACGCTCTGTACGCGACGGCCCTGCCACTCGTGTCTACATCAGCGCGTGACCCTCCCGCCGCTGCAGTCCCCATGCGCAGGGGCTCCCCCGGGGGTCACCCGCCCCTCACCCCCGCGCGGGCAAGGCGGAGAGGGCGGCCGGTCCCCGCGCCCGCGGGGGGAACTCACGAAGTCATCCCCGGAGTCGGCTCCCAGCGACGCCACCGACTCCTTGCTGAGGGAGCGCGGGATGCGGGCGGCAGCGCCCGGGCGCGGCGCGGTGGCCGCCGCCTCCTCCGCGATCTTCTTCTTCAGCTTCGCGAACATGTCGGCGCCCTGCGGCCCGCGCGGCTCCCGCACGCCAGGCCCAGCCTCAGCGCTCGCCCAGCTCCGCCGCAGCCCGCATGGCCTCGCAGCACCTGCGGGCCGAGGAGACAACGCGTCCGCTCCGGCCTCTCGGGCCCTGC